>JADLZK010004915.1:0-421565 GCA_015847255.1 Hyparrhenia diplandra | reverse complement strand
TCAATGAAGGGAAACTAGTTGTTGGTGTTTGGCGGGGTTCTAGACCAATTCACTCTAGAACCTTGGATCCAAAGCTACCGCTATGGAGTGTGAATTTTTCTACATCGGTTAGGCGGATCGTGATCGTAGAGGTCCATCGCCACCTTATTGATCCCATGGTCGGAGTCATCATCATTATCAAAGCAATAGTCAATATCATTATTATTACTATTCTAATGCTTCTTGTTAAGATCATCCTCGCCATCCCATCCCCCTTAGCTCCTTGTCTTCTCCACCCTCCTCTTGTTGCTCTACATTGACACCAATGTCTACCACCTTGAGCTCCATAACCATGATTGTAATTTAAGTCTCACTGGACTCATCCTCCTCCTAAATCTCCAACTCCTCTTGTGGTTCAACAAGGGGTTCATCCTCAACAAGGAAGATTATGGCCAACACAACTACTCAAAAAGATTAACCATAGAGCATTTTTTTAATTAACCATGATAGTTTTTCCAACCACTGCAAACATAAGGTCATGGTAAATGAACTATTTACCATGGCGGTTTTTTATGCCTACCATGGTTAATTCGAAAAAAACAAAAAACAACCAGAAACCCAAATCCAGCACTAACTGGGCCTAGATGTGGGCCACTCCCACCGTCGGGGAGCAAGCTAAGCCCCATCGCTCGCCTTCCCCGCCCCGCCCCATAAGATCTACGAGAAGGGGAGGTAAGGGGAGGATCATCGCGCCACTTTTACCATGCCCTGATGTGGCCTCTCCTCCGTCGGATCTAGCCTCTCCTTACTAGATCTAGGCCATGAAGGCTTGGAGCCTACTAGATCTGCCCAAGGCCCGTGCCGTGGAGGAGGGAGGGCAGGAGGTCGGGGCTCCGATCCATGGTTGCGTCCACGCCTCGTGTCCCGGCTACACGCCAATGCCCACCACCACTATGTGCCCTTAGTCATGGCCGCTGCGTGCCCATGCCCACCGCCATCGCACACCTTGGCCGGGGCCTCCGGTGGTCCTCCACCGCGCCCATCCCTTGGATGCGCCCGCCTTGGACTTGTGGAGGAGAGGGAGAGAGTGGGAGGGGGAGGGAGAGAGAGAGGGGGAGATATGGGGGTGATTTCGATTCAGCCGAGAGAGATTGGGGCGTGAGGGAGAGGTCGTGGTGGCTAAGGAGAGGGGAGAGAGGGAAAGAGGGTGAGGAGTGAAGCCCAAGGTGAATGTATATATACGCCTTGTTATAGTCTTTGGTTTGTTGTGAGATTTCCAGGTTGTGAGTTTGGGGTGGCTGAACTAGCAAGCAACAAAGCTAGATTTCAGGTTGGTTTGGGGCTTTTCATGGCTAGTGGGCCTGGCCTTTCTAACAAGGTGGGCTCTTTACAAATAACCGCCTCCAAAAATACCTCTATATTCCGTGGCGGGCCTTTTATAAAAACCACCACCGTTAATGGATTTTGTGATGAGGTTTTTCATAACCGCCTCGGTCAATTAAAAAACCCCGCACTATTAATCAAGGCATTAACCGTGGTTTTACATAAAAACCCCACGGTTAAAAAAAACAAAACGCTTCATAAAACATTTCATGTAGTAGTGCAATCATCAACGTTGATATTCTCTGCCACCATGGGATCTTCTCGTTATCTTCCTTACCATAAGAAGGCACTTACCAATCAGCAACCTAGCTCATAAAAAGGAGGATAATGACAATGACAACAAGGACCAAACATAAGGTAACTAGTGCAGGCCAGTGTGAGAACAACAACGAGCAAGAGTCCTCTAGGGTTTGAAGTGTTTATGTGTGTCCCCATGACCTTAGACGTTCCACATGAGCCATTTTTTTTTTGAAAGATCTGGTTGCCCGGCATATATTAATAAGAAGACTAGAGTTACAACCAAGTGCACGAGGGGCGCTCCGCTGGGGCAAACCGCCCCACCGGATGTTTATAGCCTTTTGCTGACTACTCACAGCATTGTTGTTCGATCATAATGCCGTTGATGACCTTACTCCCTACTAATGCCTAATTTGAGGCGTCATCACGAATTCTAGCTAAAACCACGTGTTCAGGGCGTCCTGGCGTTCCGTTCCTTCCAATGTGCCAAGTGGTCATTGCTATGGAGTGGGCCGCTCTGATCATTAGGAGCACCATATATTATAGAGAATTGTCATAGATCGGTGAAATCAAGACCAAGGACATACCCAGGCCCCTTTTTTGGTGTGTTATGACACCAATGGATTTTGGCAGTCTCCATTCAAATATATGCTTATTACTTCTCATATGGTTAGAAGACACCATGTCACAATCACCAATGGTTCTTTTCTTTAGAATCTACCCTTTCAAGTTCAACCCATGGATACATACCATAAACAGTTAACTTTGTGACCATTTCTGAAGTGGGCACTCATCACAGAACGGTCATTGGCAGATCCATCTCTGACATAAAAACTCTACCTTCTTTTTTAGCAATCAAATGACTCTACCTTCGAGTCACTATTTTTGGTCTGTTTGTTTGTGATATCTTTATCCCATCAGGTTTTGCTTTGCTTCTGTGATGCATCACAGATATGGCCTACAATATCAACCAAATGTATCATCGAAATTCATATCTCAAGTGCCTGCAAGTTGCAACAAAGCTAGCTGGGTAAACTTCTTGTATTGGATATATATCTTGTATCTTGATGGCAAAAGCTTTTCCACATTATTAAGAGAAAACAAAATAAGAGTTACCCAAGAATTTGAGGAAAATTCTGGCATTATTGTGATTTTTTGAACTGTTGTACTGCATTTTCTTCTACCACGGTTATATTATGCTGAAAATATACCTATCATGTATTGGTTCAGTCCCTAGCTACCTCTTGCAAAGAATACCATCAGCCGATATGCAGACTAGCTAGTACTCTAGTGTTAATCACATAGTATATGTTAATTCACTTTCTGCTCTGCGTTATGGAATCATTTGAAAAATTGTGGAAACAAATTGCTAGTATAAGGACTTCGAATCTGAACATTATACATTAAATTGTTCATATGTTAAATATGTAGGTTTTTAATCAAGGACATTAAATTGTGGAAACAAATTGCTAGTATAAGGACTTCGAATCTGAACACTACATTGTGCGATTTCTCACAGTATACTTGTCTATTCTTGCTTTCCCTCCAGCTTTCAGAGAATGGCCAGCCAGCTGAGGTTTCGTTATCTGACCTGCTAATTATGATGGATCAATGGTAATCAAAATATGAACTTCTATGAAACAACCATTAGTTCTCATAAAAAATTATCTGTGTTGTCTTAAATTCTGTCTAATTATCCATGTAATTAAATTTCAGGACTATGGAAGAAAAACTAAATGAGCTGAACATGGTTGAGATAACAGGCATGGAGGAAGCATTGACCAACGCTCTGGCAGTTATCAGGGTGATAATGTGACTCTAGTCTAGATATATAATAATTCTTTTGATCTGAATACCAGCCTAGTGGAATTGCATAAATTTGCACTACTAGCTTGCATACTATACTAGAGCAATGTCATTCTTGACCATGAGGTTTCTGAGAGCATCTTAATTGTTTTGCAGAACAAACTGGCAATGAAGGTGACCGGGTGGCCCTAAACCTGAAGTATGCACGTTATGTCAGCGGCCGTAAGAAGGAAGCTTCAAAATGTATTAAACTATCATCTAGCTCTGGTTCTCTAAAAAGATTGCTAATTTTGCAGTACTGCAATATATTCATGAATACTGCAATACATACATGAACAGATAAGCTACGGAGCTAGCAGCAACCAGTCTGGGAATTTAAAGCCATATGTTCAGAGAGTTACTATCATGTACAACGTGTTTAATTCATACTGCTGATTGGGAAGAGGAGACTGCTCTCTGAAGACAACCCTGGGAACATATAGCTTTTTATTGTATAGCAGATTAGCACTGCCTAAGCTTGGTTGTGGCTTTCTTGTTTCTTCACCACAAAGAGAAATAGCTCTCTGAAGAATAAAGGGTGGCCCTTGGCCCTCGTCAACTGTCGTTGCGTAACTGGTTCAAATGGTACTACAATAATTTCTCCAACATTGTTTCTCTGCATCAATCGATTAAGACACAGTATACTCCACTCGACTGTATCTGTATGCACAGGGTGTCCTTATTTTCAGCTTCTGTATGAGATGGGTTTTATTTTACCTGTACATCTGTTACCTGAGAACCAGTCGCATTCCTCAGCTAACCCCCAGGTTCTCCTCAGTTCGCGGCTTGGTATTTCACCATCTCTTTCCCAGTTGTGTGGTTTTAGTTCTCAACGTCATGAACTTTTTTTTTTTTTCTAAAATCATGGACTTAAAAATTAAATCTCATAAGTTGCAGCCTTGCAGGCACAGAAAATCTGTCACTTGATTTCTTGGGAAATTTTCATTTGTTGGAAAGGTCTCTATTTCGTCACTGATACTTCTTCTAAATTATGGTACACACTGAATTCAATTTTTTTAGTTGACGTGGAAGCAAGCGGCCCCCATTCTAGCTAGCTAATCAGCAATGGTAGAATTTTGTAGGAATCGAACAGGAATCATCGCAAAGGAATCAGGAGAAACGTTACAAAAAAAAAAAACATTCCAAACAGGCGTTTTTTTTTTTTTTGCCTCGTCCCAGGAATCAGACTTCCCTTGCACCTAACAGAAAATTTTAAGAACTTCTACAAACAAATAACTTCAGGGACAAGCACCAGAAACTCCAATGCTTTCGAGTGTAACAAAATGCATATCAACCAGCCACATTGGTTTTGTAGACGGGCAAACCTGGACTGGACCGTTTCAGTACTTGCAAATCTGGACCGTTTCAGTTCACATTGCACAAAGAAATGGTGCCCATGCGACCATAGTACATGGTTCAAAACAACCGAAATAGTCCAACACAGGCATACAAAGTCTAGCAATTTCTTGTAATACAGTCAAGCAGCCAACAAAGGAGATACAAAGGAGACGAGTAGAAGCAACATCCAGTATTCATCGTTTCAACATGAAACCCTTAACCAATTCCTTCATCACAAGAGTTTTTGGCTGTCTTTAGCCATAGTTCAGGCGGAACATATCATTCTGCACGTAGAAGGACCCAGCCGCCGGCATCAAATGGAATGCCTACAGAGACAGAGTATCACACCATGTGCTGGACAACATCAGGCAAGATGCGCACTATGTATAAAAAAGAATGCACTACAAGCAATTTACAGTCCTACAAACCATAAATTGGATAAGCAGGGGTGGCTATCGGAATTCAATCATACTTTACACAAACTATACAAGCCTTTGACCAGCAATTTCTTTGTAAATACATGATTTTTGTAATACAGAATTGATGATACTAGATTCACACTGAAAATAATTATGCATCACTTTATGAGTATCATTTTTTGTATCACATAAATGACATACTAATATAGGGTAACTGAATGTCAAACAATTGTCCTAATAAAATAAAATTTATAATTTAAAACAAGAGCAAATGCTAATCCAGTGTTTAAACCACAAACTGCACACCAGAACCTTACTACCATTGATAAGGTTAGTCATGCAGGAAGTAGGGCAAGTTGATAGTTCTGTCTGGGTTCCAACATAGGAGTTTATGATCAAAAGATACAGAAGTCCTTTATATACTTTGATTTAATATATACTATACGTTTGCAGCCAGAGACTAGAAAAGACATCATGCACATGTTATACAAGCAAGCATTAACAAACTAATGGATCGTCCATTAAGAGATACAACTAAGTGTCATTAGCCTCTAAGTACTCCAAAGTTTTAAACATAATAATTTGCAAAAATGAAAAAAATGGCAAAAAATATACAAAATAATGTAGAAGGCAGGCAGATATTAACTTTCTAAAATGTACATGGGCCAATGTGTTTCACAACGGAAATGAGGTTTATTTGTTGCCACAGAGGCAACGAATTCATATCTAACTGCATCAGAAAACAATGGCAGAACATAGGGTCCACAAATGTCTAAGAAAGACCTCCTGGCCACACATACAAACACTAGTAATTTAAATTCACTGCATGCTAAAAAAGATTTCTGGAGTGGAAGTTCAAGATTTCATCAAGGTAAAAAAAAAAGGCAAAAAATAAATTTGATGAACCAGAGTCTATGAATCATAAAAAGAAAAGATGCAGCATTACATGATGCATGTCTATCTCAAGTACTCAGCAGTACTGCAAAAATATTGTAAGAACCAGTGACTTTGGCATGGAACTTAAAGCAACAGAAATTCCACATTTGGATCGAATCATCTATTTAGCTGCTATTCAACAGAAATTTCAATGATATTGTGTGTCCAATAAAAAGGATGCATGTTTGAAACAATCTAACGCAACAGCTAAGGACAAGCACAATCAGGCATAAACTGCTCACCGGCAGTCAATTACAACAGCACGAACAATTTCTTGAAGGGTCAAAAAGGCCAATAGAATGTATAGACATTAGACAACAAGACATACCCTATCAAACACATCAAAACAGAACTGGAAAATGGATGGATCCAGGACTGGCAAAAATAATTACATAATATACATATAGATCTAAACGAAACAAGGCGCCTAGTAGAAAAAACAAATGCTCTGAACAGTTAAACAAACTTGAAACTCCACCACAAGGATCATGGACCAGACACTTATACTAAGCACTAACATGAGACTAATCAATCCATCACAACAGTAAGCACAGATGATTGGCACCATTCAACCAAAACAACAAATAAAGCAAGGGCCTTCCTTCTACGGACTACCACGAGATCAGGGCCAAACCAACCTAGGAATCGCAGGAGTGACAACGGATCAGACAGATCAGGACATGAGGTGACAAGTTATTGCAGATCACACACAGTAAAATAAGCACTACTCCTTGTACGTGGGAGAAAGGCGGATCGAGGCCAAGCGAGCGGGGGTGCAGTGCATACCTGGGAGAACTTGATGGGGTGCTCCTCGGGGCCGGTGCGGATGGAGCCGGAGACGAAGACAAGCATGCCTCCCTGGGGCCCCGACGGCTGGCAGTCAACGGTGACGATGTTGTGCTCGCAGGCCTGGAAGGGAAGAGATCCGAGCTTGCCGGCAATGGCGTTCGGGCCCTGGAACTTCTCGCCCTCGAAGGTGAGCATGGAGGTCTCCTGGTACAGCCCCACCAGCGCCGGGCGGTTGGTGTCGAACGTCCGGTAGTAGTGATCCACGAAGGCCCTCGCCACCGCGTCCGGGTCCATCGCCATCACCTCGCCGCCGCCGCCGCCGCCGCCGCGCTTGTCCGCACGCTCCTAGGGTTTCGAGGAGCTCGGGGGGAAGAGAGAAGCACGCGGTATTGAGGATTGACGAAGGAGAGCTGGATGGACAGCAGCGCAGGGGAATTTGGCCCCTGGGTGGTGGGGCCGCGCGTAGGGGTTGGCGTGGAAAGAACGCCACAGTCCCTGGGTGGTGGGGCCGCGGGTATGGATTGGGCGATTGGGCCTAGTAGGCTACAAATGGAGGCCCAGCATCACCAATCTCACTTTCGTGCCCTTTAGGGTTCTTGCCTTCTTGCCACGCCGCCCATCTCAATTTCGTGCTCGTTTGCTCTAGGGTTTTTGCCACGCCGCCGCCGTCGCCCCTCTGCCGCCCCTCCGACACCACCGATACACCAAGATGACGGCGCAGGCTGCGGAGGAGCTCGCCGCAATGATCGAGCAGCAGAAGCTCGAGGAGCAGAAGACCGAGGTGAGATTTCGCTCAGAGAAGTATTGTACTGTCCAAACCGACACCAGCGTCGCCGCCAGCGACGGATCGGGTGGAACAAGGTTCGCCGCCACTACCACATCTTCCCTCCTCATCCTCTCCGCCGCCGCCGGAAGTCGCCCGCGCGGTCTTAGGGATGGCGGCGACGGGTGCTTTTCTTCACTCGGGTTTCCCCCGAGATCCATTATCCATGGTAGTCACCACAGAGACGGACCGCGACCGTCGTTTATCAGGTACACGGTGCCGGCGACGGCCAGATCTGGTGCCTCCGCAGTTGGATCAGGTGCCCCCCTTTGGTTGTGAGGTTGGATTAGCGCGGGTCCACGCGGGGATGGGGTCAGTAGACCATCGCGGTGGGTGGCGCAGGGCCAGGCCTCGCAGCACTTGCGGGCGGTGATGCGCCACTTGGAGGTAGAGGGCGTAGAGGTCTCAGCAGTCGCGCCCCGTGACGCGACACTTGGATCTTGCAACTACGTCCTCTGCAGGTTGAGGACATGGGCGTTCTGCATGTGGGTGGCTGGTGGCAACGCAGCAGCTTTTATTTTCTTCTGTGGTATTAGTTTTCGTGTAGGTTTGTGTGTTATAGTTTGGGTGAAGTGAGGTCTGGTGTAGAAAGTTGGAGCTGTTTGGCCATGGCGACGCCTCAACATTGATGATTTGTGATGGGCTCTGTTGTGTTGGGTTGGTTGTTTCAGATATGCTATCATAGTGGGGTTTTGCAAGTTTCTGATTAGTTTACGATGCAATTATGGGGGTTTTGTTGGGCTTGAAAAAGATTCTGTGCAAAGAAAACCTTGATGTTCATTGTTTTGATTCGGAAGTAGAATCAGTGCTGCATAGGCTAGCAAACTGTGGGCCAATAGAAACTTGATTTTTTTCAGCTAGCTGTGGATTCATGAACCTGAAGTGGCTTGATTCCATAGATGGGTCTAGTTGATCATGTTAAGTTTCATCCTTTTGTATTATTACTGTTCTTATTAAGGCTGATGGAAAATTGTTGGTGCTATTATTCATTTTACGTGTTGTGATTTGACCCTTTTGGTCTCACATGCTGTTTTGCTATATGTTTTTGTGATAATGTTGTCCACCAACTATTCTGATCTTGACGCCCTCATACTTATCTGTGGAATGCCATTGACAGGCAGAGGAGGTTGTGGTGGAGGATGAGGACGATGATGATGAGGACGATGACGATGATGACAAAGATGATGATGAACTGGATGGTGAGTTATTATGATCTAGTACTGTCTGTTTAGGACTATTCAGGTTGATGAAAGTAGTGACAATATGACGAAGCTCGTAATGCTTATAATTTGTGTCATTGGCTTGGTTATGTTTGAAGTGTCACTCTTCAGCTCTCGTGAAATGATTTATCACTAATATTTTTTACATTAAGCGCTACTATAATAAGTTTGATTCCACATCAGTGGTGCTACTGTAGGTCCATGAGTCTAGATGTTATAATTGTTAAATGCCATAGGAGTACATGTTTGAGCAAGGGGTATGCATAGTTTTGTTTAGCTTACCTTGAATAATTGGGCAGTCTCATTTGTTGATGACCAAGAAGGCTGGGCAAACAAATGTTATGCCATGAGTTTTCTTGTTTCACATGGAATTTGCTGACTGTTTGGTTCCCTTGTGTGTGGATCCATTACTTTCCCTTGCTTTTTTTGTAAACCTCTATACCTGTGCTTTTGACAAGTACTGATCACATATTCAACTTCAGGACCAGAAGGGGATGCTAGTGGAAAGTCAAAGCAAAGCAGGAGTGAGAAGAAGAGCCGCAAGGCCATGCTGAAGCTTGGCATGAAGTCCATCACTGGTGTCAGCCGCGTCACTGTGAAGAAAAGCAAGAATGTAATTCATCATTCACTCAGTCAGATCACACAAACTGACATATTATGGTTTGGCTAACATGATATCTTTCCAGATTCTTTTTGTCATCTCCAAGCCAGATGTGTTCAAGAGCCCAAATTCGGACACCTACGTCATATTTGGTGAGGCCAAGATTGAGGACCTCAGCTCTCAGCTACAGACCCAGGCTGCAGAACAGTTCAAGGCTCCTGACTTGAGCCAAATGATCTCGAAGCCTGAGACATCCGGCCTGGGCCAGGAGGACAATGAGGAGGAGGTTGATGAAACTGGTGTTGAAGCCAAGGACATTGAGCTGGTCATGACCCAGGCAACTGTTTCGAGGCCCAAGGCTGTCAAGGCTCTTAAGGCTTCCAATGGGGACATCGTTACTGCCATTATGGAGCTGACTAATTAGTCCTCTTTTTGTCAACCTTTTTGTAAAAGCCAGATGTATGGTATGCTATGCAGTTTGAGCATTATCTGTGGACCATATGCTTGCTTAGATAATTTTATCATGCTTGCCTCTCCGGTCAAAGTTCTTCAAACATGGTTTCATCTTTGCTGGTTTGCTGCATAGCAACAGTTTATGGCATAAGCTGTTTGTCTATGGTTCTGGTATTTCAGTGATGCTCCAGTTTTTTTTTCCCCCTCTTTTGGTCATTTCTCTGTTGCTGTTATATTACATGATTAACGAGCTGGGTCAGACTGATCCTAAATCAAACGCTTTGCTGTGTGGGGCATTTTTATTTTTTGTGGCCCTGCCTCCACCACCTGATGGGCAATGTTGGGTTGGGTTGGTTCAGTCTATTTCTTGGGGTCTGTTTGTTCTTGTTCGAGACCATAGCTTTGCCACACTTTTTAGCATCTTGCCCCACGAGTAATGGTTTTTCAAACTTTGCCATTAATGTTTTTTTAGGTATGAGTTTTGTGGCTATGGTCCAAAAGTTTTGACTATGGTATGCCACACTTTTTTTTCATCTTGGGCTAGGTCTTCTAATGGACCCATTTTTCAAACTTTGCCATTAGTGTGACTTTTTTTTTGCGACACACAACAACACCCTTTTTGTGGCTATGTTGCCAAAAAGTTAAAAATAAGTTTGCCCATACACCGGACATTTTGGTTTTTCTTTTCCTTGTGATGGGCTGTGGGACTTCTTGGAAATTCTGATCCACAAATTAGGTTATGGGTTGTTCACTACAGATACTGAAGAGACAATATTTATGAGACATTTTGGCAAGATGACTCTTTTAAGGTTGTGTTAGAATGTTTGGACTGCTCTGAAAATTCTTTGATCCAAAAATTATTAGTGATTTGTCTTGCTACTTTTTTAAAAGTATTATATATCACATACAGATAATAATAAGAGACAATATCTATGAGCAAGATGACTTAATACAATTTGCAATGTTATCAACAGGACTATATGATCAAGTTCCAATAAAAATTGATATGGACGACCTTGCCACATGTTATTACTTGTTGCTTCATAGCATTTGCTAGAGGAACCTTGACCCTCCATGAACCTTGTGCTTGCGGGCTTAGGGCTCCGTGCACAAGCCCCAGTGTGTTGCGGGTGATGTCAAATAGAAAATTTGCTCTTTCCCTTGGTCATCTAGATGATGATTTTCCTTAGGGTTCATCAGCATGGCCTACCCAACGTTTCTAATGGTGGAAGATCTCTACCTGGTGTAGAGGTCAAATTCAGCTATATGCCTCTTGTGGTAGTAATCTGAGGATAACTCAATGAGTCTTGGTGTTCCATGTACCATGCACCAACGTGTGGCAACATCGTTTATATCTTACTGGATATCCATGCATACCCGCACATTTTTACCCATGCGCATCTACGATGGCTTTGATTATTTTCAAAAATAATAAAAACTATACTCCCTCTATAGTTGAAAAGAAAGATGGGAAAAGGTTTGGGTGAAACATTGGGAACGTAAATCATGAATAACGATTTAGAAATGTGATTATTTTTTTCAAAAATAACAAAAAACATACATATAATATAAATATAATTATCAACATGAATGAATAGTTATTAACTATGGAGTAGTAAATATACGTAATTACCAACATGAATGAATAGTAGGCTGGTATGGATTACATCACCGATCAGAATTACAACCTGGGCCACCTATCCAATACGGCCCAGCCCAACAAACAGTATCGCGAGGCGGCGACTTGTCACCCTGTGTCCCCGACGCCCTACGGCCCTAGAGGAAGCCCCCTATAGCCCGACGCCCAGCGCGCCACCACCTCGCGCCGCCTGCCCGCCTCCACCGCACCGCAAACCAGCGCGACGCAAACAGGGAGCCTCGCCCACGCTCGCCGGCCGCCGGCGACGAGCCTCCGCACACGTCACGCTCGCCGGCAGCCAGCGACGACCCCCCGCCCCTGCTCGCCGGCCGCCAATCCGCGACGTCGATCCGGCGACCACCCGTGAGTTCATCCCGTTCCCCATTCTCGAACTACTCTGTTTCTGCAGTTCTTGACTTCTCGTTGCTTGATTTCGTTGTCCACCACTTCCCCGTCCCATGATCGATCTAGTATATTTCTGCAGTTGTTGACAACTTCTCGTTGCTTGATTTTTCGTGTTCCCCACTTCCTCGTACTGATTAGGGTTTACCATGCTTATCGTATGCAATAGATATAGATGGCGCCTCCAAATATAAGTTGTGCTAGTGAAAGCTGTATTTTTCTGCGGCTTGATGTGTGGATGATAATGAGACAAATGAGCAAGAACAACTTGATGCGAGCCTGAATGCCTTCTGTTAATTTCATAAATCTGACACTGCTATATTTGAGAATCTGAGACGCGCTGTGCTGTAGTAGAACTTAAGTAGTTAAGTAGATTGCAAAGCAATCGAACTTTTGAAATCCTATGTTATTGTTCTATATGACATGATTGGCATATCATCAGTGTCTCAAATACCAGATTATTGTAATGCTCCCGTTAATCTTTTTTCACCATGGCTTAATAATAGATACACAAAAGTATAATTTTTTATAGTTATTGAAGTAATAGATCCAAGTGGCTGTTGTACATTCGTTATCAGCTGTATAGATATTTATTCATGGTTTCACCATCATTGCGGGCCTGTTTTGATGAAGCAAATCCTAAGGATTTGGATTCCAATTCCCTTCCCAAACTGATTCGTGGAAGTTATGCTTTTAATATTGCAAGTATGGACTAGGAAAATACCCTTTTGTATTATGTTTTTGTATGCAGTGTTGATGTTATTGGGACAATGATTGCCTGCTGTGACTTAGCTAATCCATAGTAATTGAAGTAACTTGCAAGTTGCTCTCCTTTCTATAATGAAAATGTTATTTTGATAACCACTATCCATTTTGATATTATGTATGGCTACCACTCCATCGTATTTGCATGTACAATTTTTGTTTTGTTCTCAATTATTTCCTAATGCTCACACTTTCATGGCTTACTGTTAGGATGACCTTGTGATTTTCTTGTTTGCTAACTTCGGATCAGTTCTTTCTGCAGTTGCCTTGGTTAATGTTAGCCCATTGACAAAGATGGCTGATAATGGCAATGCCAAAGGGGGATCTGGTGCCTATACAATTAATCTAGAGAACTTCAGTAAGCGGCTGAAGGTATTCTATGACCATTGGAAGGAGCACAAGTCTGATCTTTGGAGTTCGTCTGATGCTATTGCCATTGCCGCCCCACCTCCTTCTGATGATCTTCGTTATTTGAAATCATCTGCCCTGGATATTTGGTTACTTGGATATGAATTCCCAGAAACGATAATTATCTTCATGCACAAGCAAATACATGTTTTATGCAGTCAGAAGAAAGCAAATCTTATTGGGACCCTCAAGAAGGCGGCAAATGAGGCTGTTGGTGCTGACATTGTGTTGCATGTGAAAACCAAGAATAGTGATGGTTCTGACTTGATGGATGACATAGTTCAGGCTGCTCGTAGTCAATCGAAAATCAAACAAGCCAGTTATTGGACACATTGCCAAAGAGGTACCTGAGGGCAAGCTTCTTGAAACATGGACAGAAAAGTTATCTGGATCAGGCCTACGACTTGTAGATGTAACAAAAAATGGCTTCTCTGAGCTCTTTGCTGTGAAGGACACCACAGAGATCACGTGCGTGAAGAAGGCTGCTTACTTAACTTCATCTGTTCTGAAAAATTTTGTGGTTCCTAAGTTAGAGAAGGTTATCGATGAGGAGAAGAAAGTCTCACACTCATCATTGATGGATGACACAGAGAAGGCTATTCTTGATCCGCTCAAGGTTAAGGTTAAATTGAAGCCTGATAATGTTGATATATGCTACCCTCCAGTCTTTCAAAGTGGGGGGTAAGTTTGATCTCAAGCCTGGTGCGTCTAGCAATGACAGTACTTGTATTATGATTCAGCAAGTGTTATCATATGTGCAATTGGTTCCAAATACAGTAGCTATTGTTCAAATGTTGCTCGGACATATCTTATTGATGCTACCCCTACGCAGAGTAAAGCATATGAGACCCTTTTGAAAGCTCATGAAGCTGCCGTTGAACAAGTGAAACCAGGCAATCAGATGAGTGCAGTTTATCAAGCTGCAGTGGCAATAATTGAGAGGGATGCCCCTGAACTTCTTCCTAATCTAACAAAGTCAGCTGGAACTGGAATAGGTCTTGAATTCCGAGAATCTGGCTTAATTCTGAATGCGAAGAATGATCGTAGGATAAAACAGGGAATGGTTTTTAATGTATCGCTTGGTTTGCATAATGTCCAGGCAAAAACAACCAGTGAGAAGACAAAGCAGTTTTCACTGTTGTTAGCGGATACAGTTTTAGTCAATGAAAGAGGACACGAGATCTTAACATTACCTTGCTCCAAGGCAGTCAAAGATGTTGCTTATTCGTTCAACGAAGATGATGATGACGCTGCTGAGGTGAAGATAGTGTCAAAGAGCATAGATGTCGCGCCAACCAAGGCAACTCTCAGGTCGGACAACCAGGAGATGTCAAAGGAAGAGCTCGGAGACAGCACCAGGCTGAACTTGCTCGCCAAAAGAATGAAGAGACTGCTAGAAGGCTTGCTGGGGATGGTTCTGGATCTGGCGAGGGACGTGGTCCTGTGAGGGCTTCAAATGAGCTTGTTGCATATAAAAATGTTAATGATGTACCATCTGTAAGAGATTTGGTGATCCAAGTAGATCAGAAGAATGAAGCTGTCCTCTTACCTATTTATGGCAGTATGGTTCCTTTCCATGTTTCTACTGTCAAGAGTGTGACCAGCCACCAGGACAACCGCACCTGCACTATCCGTATCTTCTTCAATGTGCCTGGCATGCCATTCTCAAATGATAGCAAGCTGAGTTCTCAAGGTGCTATCTATCTGAAAGAAATTACATTCCGCTCAAAAGATACACGGCATAGCAGTGAAGTTGTTCAACAGATCAAAACGCTGAGGAGGCAAGTTGCTTCAAGGGAGTCAGAGAGAGCTGAAAGGGCAACTCTTGTTACCCAGGAGAAACTTCAGATGGGAAACAACAGAATGAAGATGATGAAACTTTCTGATGTGTGGATACGACCTGCATTTGGTGGTCGTGGGAGGAAGCTCACAGGAACTCTTGAGGCTCATTTCAATGGTTTCAGATATTCTACTTCAAGGTCTGATGAGCGCGTGGACATCATGTATGGGAATATAAAGCATGCCTTTTTCCAGCCTGCAGAGAAAGAAATGATTACTCTCCTTCACTTCCATCTGCACAACCATATTATGGTTGGAAACAAAAAGACAAAGGATGTCCAGTTCTATGTTGAAGTTATGGATGTTGTACAGACTCTTGGGGGCAGTAGAAGATCAGCACTTGATCCTGATGAGATTGAAGAAGAGCAGCGTGAGAGGGATAGGAAGAACAGAATAAACATGGAATTCCAGAACTTTGTGAACAAGGTTAATGACCACTGGTCGCAACCACAGTTCAAGGGGCTTGACCTGGAGTTTGATGTCCCACTTAGAGAGCTTGGGTTCCATGGTGTCCCATATAAAGCTTCTGCTTTCATCATTCCAACTTCTACATGTTTGGTTGAGCTGATTGAGACTCCCTTCCTTGTGGTGAGCCTGAGCGAGATAGAGATTGTTAACCTGGAGAGGGTGGGCTTTGGAACGAAGAACTTTGACATGGCAATCGTGTTCAAGGACTTCAAGAAGGATGTTCTCCGCGCCGATTCCATCCCTTCAGCATCCCTTGACGCGATAAAGGAATGGCTGGACACAACTGACCTCAAGTACTACGAGAGCAGGCTGAATCTGAACTGGCGTCCTATCCTGAAAACTATAGTTGATGATCCTCAGAAGTTCATTGACGATGGTGGCTGGGAGTTCCTGAACATGGAGGGGAGTGACTCAGAGACTGATGACACAGAGGAATCAGACCAAGGCTATGTGCCGTCCGATGCTGAGCCAGAGTCGGATTCAGAAGATGATGACTCCGACAGCGCGTCCTTGGTGGAATCTGACGATGATGATGAGGAGTCAGATGAGGACTCAGAGGAGGAGAAGGGCAAGACCTGGGAGGAGCTGGAGCGCGAGGCAAGCAACGCGGACCGTGAGAATGGTGCAGAGTCAGACAGTGAGGAGGAGAGGAGGCGGCGCAAGACGAAGACCTTCAGCAAGTCGCGTGCGCCGGAGCGCAGCAGCTTCAAGGGAGCGCCGCCCTCGAAGAAGCCAAAGTTTAGGTGAATGCTAAGCAAGTTGCGTGAAGAAGGCAGTTCAGGTTAGTAGTGCCTGCTGGTTGCTGTGGCGCAGTGTCTGCTTCCTGAACCTCCGTACCGGAGTAGGCATGTCTGTTGGAGTGTCATTTGTTATATCTAGATTATCTTGGTATTATCTGCAGGAGCTTAGTCTATTTAGGTGAAATGCGACAGCTGAACTTTGTTCATGGTAATGTAAATTAGAAGTTCTGATATCCTTATGTTCAGTGTAATCTAGAATTCTAGATTCATTTTACGTATACAACGAAATTTTGTGCGTAAGTTGCTGCTATATAGTGTAGTAATGGCATGTCTGTCAAAGAAGTTCAGTACTCTGCCTCCTCAGACCTGTCATTGCCAGAGCGAATCTGCATCTGTGAACACTGAACAGGATCCTTCTGCGTAATGCCCATGGTCAGATGCACAAGTCCATTTAATCACTTGTTATAACTACTTCCATTACCTTAGTACCAATGCAAGCAGCTGGGCATATGCTATAGTCTACTCTATCTGTTATAAATTATAAGTCATTTTGATCCTTTTTTTTTGTTACAATCTATATCTAGATATAACAGTATGTATGGATAGATTACATAGTAGAATCGATGTGTAAAATGAGTCAACAAGATATGCAAATTATGTGGCGCGAATTAAAGATAGAGGATCATCTCTACTCCTCTGGATTGAGAACGGTGGTTCGTTGGAATATAAAGGTGCAGACTGCAGAGACTAGAGATAGACGACGATAACCAAAGTAGCTACCTGGTTCTCTATTTTGTCCGGCTCACACACATGCCTAGCTAAAATGGCAAGCGCTAGCATACCATCTCAACAGACGAGAGTAGTTTATATCACGCAGAAATAAAATATAGATATACTAGAAAGAAAATACGAGACGGCAGGGAAAATGACAGGAAGCATGCATGCGGCGGCAGGTAAAGGACGCCGCCGGAAGACGCAGACGGCACAAACAGCCATTCTCCGGCGTCAAGTGGACTACCGACTGAGACCGTCATTGGAACTTTCCTGCGCTACCTAGCTCACCGTCGCTCAAGTGCCGAAGCCGCCGGTAACTGACATGAAACGCATCCGCTTGGTGTCTTCCCCCGGCGGGCAACACGTACGTACGTCTCGGCGCATCGGCGTCGCGACTCGCGCGGACTCGGCACGTTCAGTCGGTCACCCACCGGCAAGGCAGGCGGCAGCGCAGCAAAAGCCATCAAGTGAAGGCCCTGGTGCGTGAAGCGCGCGCGCACCGGACGGAGGAGAGGAAAAAGGCTTGGCTTTCCCTGTCAATGCCCGTGTTTGTCGCCTCGCCTCGGCTGCTTTTGCCTCCTCTTCTCGCGGCGGTCTCGCCGAGCCGCGTCGCCATCGCTCCATCCACAGGGACAGGTCCCACCGCCGCCCCCACCCACCGCGCAAACTGCGACAGCGAAAGCGGAAACGAGCTCACAAATTCCGGCCGGTCCCGTCCGTCATTTCTGTATCCGCGACACTGGGGCACGGCTGGGACACATACGCACGCACGCACGCACGCACGCTTATCGGCATTCATTCCGCAACCCACAAAAGGCCACGGCGACCGCTGCCGCTGCCGTGCCGGAGCCTGCCTGCCCTGTGCCGCACAACGATCCGAGCGCGGAACACCCCAACCCCGTCCGTCCATCCGTCGACGCCGTCGCGGACTCCAGGTCCGGCCCACGGCCCGTCCGTTCTGAACCGGCCGCACTCGCAATGGCGGAGGTGGGGAGCCGGGTGCAGGGATTCCTGCGGAACCGGTGGCTGGTGTTCGTAGCGGCGATGTGGATGCAATCCTGCGCCGGGGTGGGGTACCTCTTCGGCAGCCTGTCGCCGGTGATCAAGTCCTCGCTCGGCTACAACCAGCGCCAGGTGGCCGGGCTCGGCGTCGCCAAGGACCTCGGAGACAGCGTCGGCTTCCTCGCCGGCACGCTCTGCGCCGTGCTCCCGCTCTGGGCCGCGCTCCTCGTCGGCGCCGCGCAGAACCTCGTCGGGTACGGATGGGTCTGGCTCGCCGTCACGCGCCGCGTCCCCGTGCCCCCGCTCTGGGCGGTGAGATCCATCCCCACGCAACGCCTCTCCTTCATTTTCTTATCAATCACTGTAGTGTTACTTTTTCACCGCTTCCTTGTTACCGGCTGGCTTACCGCACGTTCGATGCTCATGCTTCCCGTTACCCTGCGGGGCTGCGGCTGCATTGGTGTCGCGATCGCCTGTGCTCGCTCTACAAACGCTTAAAATTCCTCACATTTTTTTGCGGGGGGGATTTTCCTTACATTTTCTTGCCTGCGACTGTCGATGATTGAATCGTGCACGATGCTTCTGTGGAATATATGTTGGGATTTTTGGGTTTCCAAATGCGGTCGTCGCTGAAATTCAAAGCTTTGGGTTTCGTATCGTAGCAGCGTCATACCGTGATGTTCGATACAGACATAGAGATTTTGCTGCGGTTGAAGTTTCAGAGAGGTCAGGATCATGCCCACGTCAAAAAATTCTTGCTTATATGGTTTCAAAACATGGTGTTACTGGCGTTCAAGTCATTTCTAACCATGCAAAAAGACTGCATATGCCCTCGGGCAACGGGGATGCAGATTAGCACTTGGACTCCTTCACTTAGAAAAGGACAGCTCAATTGATTTCGTTTGTTTTGGGGGTACTGCTGTAGCTGAACTTCGACGTGTACTGCTATGTGTCCCATTAAAGCACAAGTGTACAACTATTGTGAAAATGGATAAACTTATAATGCTGACCTTCTCGAAGTTGCATTGGACAATTTGACATAGGGCCTATTGAATATTCTTAATTGTTATCTAAGGCGTACTTATCTTGTCAATGTGGTCTCTGTCCTGCTTTCCATGTGCCTATAGCCATACCTTATTATATCTAAAATTTCCTGTAAATGCTTTGACGTCAGAGTCAATCATACAATGATTTAACTGTGGTATCTTGTTCTGCTCCCTTATTGCAATATAGAACATCAGTGCTGAATCGCTGATTACTCTCTTTATATCAAATAGTTGCAGCAGGTCACTTGACCTGTTTTAGGGGTACAGAAAGTTAAATGAAATCACAGTATATGTCTTTGTTAAGGA
Source organism: Hyparrhenia diplandra (assembly GCA_015847255.1). NCBI lineage: Eukaryota > Viridiplantae > Streptophyta > Magnoliopsida > Poales > Poaceae > Hyparrhenia > Hyparrhenia diplandra. The sequence continues at coordinate 402,153 of JADLZK010004915.1, read as the reverse complement.
AGTATTAGAGATGTAGTTGTTATCTTAATCTCTTTCTCCAGAAAGAATGGCATTCCTTAGAGCTCCAAAAGGTGTTTTGGTTCATCAGTTCATGTTGTCAATATAATTTGCACCATTGAAGTACCTAAGATCAAGATAAGGTTCCAGGAAAAAAAATGTTTCAAGATCAGGAACTGAGATTTGTCAATGCAAATCTCCTTTTATTTCAAACAAGGCTACAGCCCTTCCGTAAAAGCACCGGTTAGTTGACCTTATTTCAAGCGTCATATAGTCCATACATGGACAGAGAGATGATATTATATTACGTTTTTATTTAAGAAACTGACCAATACTATTTATAACATAACACCTCTAGTTGATTCCCAGCTGTAAAGAAACGTTGCACTGTCTGATTCCTTGAGAAGAAACAAGATGACATATGATTTGATTATTTTCGGTCATTTCTGCTCTTATATAACCTTCATCTAAAATTATGGAAGTTTGATGATCACATTTTTTGGTTCATGCTCTAAAAACAGTTCCTGAGAGTTCTACTTAGAAACAACTTCTTTCTACTATATAACATAAGTGACAAGCTGATAACATGTCACCTTTTGATGAGTGTGCATCCCTGTCGTCGCCGCTCGAAATTTGCCATTTCCTTTATGCATTTCACAATGCACCTTCAATATGGATTTTAATGGTAAGCCAAATATGGCTACATGGAGTTGCCTAAATTTGTGAAAATAAATCAGTGAAAAGGTAATGTCTAGACTGCAAACAATCTGTCACTAGCATCAAGCATGCGCTGATGCGCGTGCAACACATCTGCATAATTAGTTAGTAGCAAACTAGATTAGCTATCAGGCTAGTCTACTTGCAATTGGTTTTCCAGGCTGATGTCTAATACTCTAATCCAACAGTATTGTACCTTGTGTCTGGCTCTCATGGTTTTGAGTCTCACTTACTGAATGTTAGGTGGATGTACTGTTAATTTTCTGGGGTTTTTCCTGTTGTCTCTCACAAATCACAAGACAAACATGAGAGGAAAAAGCAATATATGAAACCAAGTCTGCTGTTTACCTGACACTATGTTATATTCACATAGAAGTAACACCCAAGTGCTACAATACTTCTGGCGCAGGATCCCAAGTTCCTATTCAGCTTTTGGCCTAAAAAACCAGACCTTTTGCTAATGGCCACATGGGCAAAATGAATTTGTTATTGACCTTTTATATTTCTTGACCTGAATTTCCTTTATGTGAGTTGTCATACTAAGAGCTTATCATCATTCCCCAGATGTGCATTCTAATCTTCATTGGTAACAATGGTGAGACGTACTTCAACACTGCTGCACTTGTCTCATGTGTTCAGAACTTCCCCAAGAGCCGTGGACCAGTTGTTGGTATCCTCAAAGGATTCGCTGGATTAAGTGGTGCAATTCTAACGCAGATTTATGCAATTGTACAAACTCCCGATGATGCTGCACTGATATTCATGGTTGCAGTTGGCCCAACAATGGTCGTTATAGCTTTAATGTTCATTGTAAGACCTGTTGGAGGCCACAGACAAGTGCGGCCTTCTGATGGCACAAGTTTCACATTTATATACAGTGTCTGCTTGCTCTTGGCCGCTTATCTTATGGGCGTCATGTTATTGGAAGACCTTGTCGACTTAAGCCAGTCAGTGACTGTCATGTTGACCATCGTTCTAATAATCTTTTATTAGTTCCAATAGTCATACCAGTTCTACTCAGCTTCTTTTCGGACGATGATGAGACTTTGTATGCACTATTGTTGCCATCACCCCGGAAGGAAGAACCAGTTGCATCAACATCTTCTGAGGAGCAGGAGGAGGTTATACTCAGCGAGGTGGAGGATGAAAAGCCGAAGGACGTTGATTTACTTCCAGCCTCAGAGAGACAAAAAAGAATAGCAGAATTGCAGACAAGGTTAGTTCAGGCAGCTGCTGTTGGTGCTGTCAGGGTTAAGAGGAGGAGAGGTCCACGGAGAGGGGGGATTTCACACTGATGCAAGCGCTCATCAAGGCAGATTTCTGGCTTCTATTTTTCTCCCTTCTGCTGGGCTCTGGATCTGGTCTCACTGTGATTGATAATCTTGGGCAGATGAGCCAGTCATTGGGTTACGAGGAAACCCACATTTTTGTGTCAATGATTAGCATCTGGAACTTTCTTGGACGTATTGGTGGAGGGTATTTTTCAGAGATTATTGTCAAGTAAGATCGTTATGCTTCTTTGCTGAATAGAATGTACTTTGCATGCCCTTTTAAAGATTTTGTTTTCAAATGCCTTTTGGCAGTATAGTCACCTTCCATGTCTTTACTCCATCCATTCCAAAATGTAGGGTGTTTTAGTTTTGTCCTAAGTCAAACTTCTCTAACTTTGGTGGAGTTTATAGAAAAATGCATGACCATCATCTGTAACATCAAGTTAGTTCAATTAAATCCAGCATAAAACATTTCTTATTGCAGCACCTCTGTTCTCTTACGCAGGGAACAGTTTCTCTCTAACAAAAGATATGCAGCTAAAAAAAGTCTTGATAGTGCATTTATTTGGTATTGTGGATGCTAATTTTCCTTATAAACATGTCAATGTTAGAGGTTTGATTGTTTTTTTAAAAGAATTAGAGGTTTGGCATAGGATAAACTAAAACATCATGAGTTTGGAACAGAGGGTTTACCATATTATACCTAGTGTTTGTTGCTGCCATAATGTTGTTTAAGAATACATTTCTTGCGTGATATATAGATTTTTGTACTGATACTAGGAGAAGTGGAGAACTGATTATGAAGGTTGACAAATTGGTATAGCATCCTGACAAAGTGACAAATGCAAAGTAGAGAAGAGGAAACTGAAACATAGAGATTAACTGCTGGTACTAAGAAACAGAAGTAACTACAGTAAGCTTACTAATAAATAGGTTAAAACATAAATATTAAGTGCTGGATATGCAAAAGAACAGAACAAAAGTAACATGTGAACTAAACTTGCAATACTATGTTATTTTTGTCAACTCTTAATTCCAAAATTTAGGGTGTTTCTTATTCTTGTGAACTTTTAATTGCAAATACGAATTAATCAAAGTGAACTTCGTGTTGCTCAACTCTTAATTCCAAAATTTAGGGTGTTTCTTATTCATGTCAACTCTTTTCTTTTCTGATCCTTTTGCATCCCTTCACCTATTTTCAGAGATTATGCATATCCAAGGGCAATTGCATTAGCAATAGCTCAAGTCCTGATGGCGATTGGGCACTTCAACTTTGCAATGGCTTGGCCTGGGACAATGTACATTGGCACGCTGCTTGTCGGCATAGGCTATGGTGCCCATTGGGCCATTGTGCCAGCCGCAGCCTCTGAACTGTTTGGGGTGAAAAACTTTGGAGCACTGTACAATTTCATCACAGTCGCAAATCCAGCAGGCTCCCTGGTATTCTCAGGGGTTATCGCCAGTGGCATCTATGACGCTGAAGCAGCAAAGCAGGCTCAGCAGCGCCACAACTCTACTATGTCGGCAATGAGTGGCAGAGTGGTTAACATAGTCTCTGAAGTCGCTCCATCATTGAAGTGTGAGGGCGCCATCTGTTTCTTCCTCTCATCCCTGATCATGTCCGGGTTCTGCATCATTGCTTTTGGCTTGAGCTTGATCCTGGTCTATCGGACAAAGATTGTATACACGAGTCTGTATGGGAAACCGCGTACTTGAAAGATCAACCTTCAAGGGTCAGAAGGTGTGAAATAGCTCCAGAGTTCTCAGACAATACTTCAATTTTGAATTTAGTCTGTGGTACCCCCATGATCGTTACCTGTACAGGTATAGTATAGTGTTGGTCTTCCCTTGTGCACAGGTTCTTTGAGGAGAGTAGAACAGGAACTTTTCGTTCCATTACAAAGTGCTGCTGAGGCAGGCCAGTCGCAGAAGGTTAATCTCTCAAGCAGCATTTCAAGTTTGTGGCTGCAGATGGGAGGTTCATTACAGCGGAATATATGAAAATAGAAAGTTCGTGGTGGAAATGCTGTCCTGTGCTCAAATTTTGCTGTATCTAGAGTTGGGAAAAATTGTATACACATGTAATAAGCTGGAGACGTTTCGACTTATGTCAGAGTGGAGAACATATCCTTTTACGATCTGTTGAAAGTTGAAGTTGTTTTACAGCTTAAGTTAGCCATGTCTGAACTTCGTATGAAAAAAAAAAAAAAGGTCAATCCCAATTCTATAAAATGTATTGTGTGTTTGGTAGTACATCTCAAAAGAAATGTGATCTTCGCCAGAAGGTATTTGCATTTCTCACAAAGAAGAAGCTTGAATAGTTGCAAAAATATAAAAAAACGCTTGATATGTCAACTGGCATGTTTGCTCGCTGCAGCGAGCCAACGCCCAAATCCACAATGTTGTTAAAAAACGCCCAGATCTACACTAGTAGTAGAAAATTGCAGCGTGAAGCAGGATGATGATTCAGGTGAAGACGAGTTTGGATATTAGAGTTTAGCCCCTCGCCTTGCAATGATGTCGATTTTTTGGCAAACTATTAGAGACATGTTTTTATCATTGTTTTAAAAAATAAAGATGAATAATCAATTTGCTAAACTCTTGGAGATGCTCTAAACTCGCGGGTAAGATAATGAACACAGGTGGAGAAAACTCAAAGCAGGGAGGGCAAAAGATTTGAATAAGTTCGTTAAGTTAGCATTTAATTATAGTGTTTTTTTTTGACAAATAATTATAGTGCAAAGATAACTGAACATGGAGCATGAATTCAGTCCTGTACAGATTTTGAATCCCCGACGGCCCGACGGACCCCGTGCGTTGTACTCGGCAGTCAAGTCGGTGGCCGCGGCCCATTTATTATTAGGCACATAAATTGGGAAGGAACAGATCGCCGCTGCTGCTTCGAATCGAATCCCCACCACGCCGCTTTCCTTCCGCCGCAAGCCGCCACCGCTGCGCGTGCTCCAGCCGCCGGCTCCCCGCCCGATGGGCTCCACGTGCCTGTCGTGCGGCGAGGGCGCGGTGGTGGCGGATCCGGACTCGGGCGCGCTCGTCTGCACCTCCTGCGGCGTCATCCACGACGGCGGCGGCGCGGAGTTCGTCCACCAAGCCACCTTCAACGAGTCGGGAGGGCTCGATTTCCGCGTCTCCTCCCTCGTCCGCAACAACTCCGACTCCGCCTACCGCGACCAGAAGCTCGCCTTCGCCTCGGCGAGCATCACCTCCCTCGCCACCCGCCTCGGCCTGTCGGTTTCCCGCGCCGAGGAGGCGCTCCCGCATGGCCAAGTCCGCCACCGACGGCGAGCTCGCCACCTCGGGCTCCGCCTTCCTCCCCGCCCTCGCCGCCGCCTGCACCTTCCTCGTCGCGCGCTCCCACCGCCTCCCGATCTCTCTCGCCGAGGCAGCGGAGGCCGCCTACTGCTCCGTGCCCGCCCTCGCCGACCTCGTCTCCCGCGTCGCCGCCCAGCTGTCGCTCCCTCCCTCCCCTGCTTCGACTACGCCGCTGCGCTCGCCCGCGCATTCCAACACTCGCCGTCGCTCAGCGCCGCGGATGCGGACACGGCGCGCGCGATTCTCGCCCAGGCACGGTTCCTCTTCCGCTGCGCCTCCAAGTGGTCGCTCACCACCGGGCGGTTCCCACTCCCCCTCGTCGCCGCGCTGCTCGCCTTCTCTGCGGAGGTGAACGGGTTCACTTCCCTCTCCTTGGAGGTCATTGCCCGGGACATCTCGGCGGGATTGAGGACCAGCCTCCGCAGGTACAAGGAGCTCGTTGACGCGCTCGTGCATGTTGCGCGCCACCTGCTTCCATGGGGCGCCGATGTCAATGCCAAGAACCTGCTCCTCAATGCTCCGGTCCTGCTCCGTCTCATGGAGATGCGATCACAGTCAGACCCTTCTCAAGAGTTTCTTGAGAGCTTCGCTCCCAACATTGCTGAAATTGTGCAGGCCTACTCTAATGTTGATGACGACGAGTCCAAATACCTTCAGATTACTCCTGTCAGTGCTGATGTCTTTGATTTCGATAATCTTGAGCCAGCAGAGGAGGAGTTTGAAAACAAGAATATCTCAGAGAAGGGCCTATCAGATGCTTACCAAAATGTCCTAAATAGGCTTTCCCAGCTACAGAAACTTGGGAAGGTTGGTAAAGGTGCTGATAGGAGGAAGCGATTCAAAGGAGGACTGGAGCTGATGGAGCCATGTATAGATGCTGTGAATAATGGTTGGAAAAAGGACATGCTGCTTGAGGATGTGGTGGATATTGACATTGGCTATGATGCACCTCCACCATCGTTTACTGCTGGTTTGGAGCTGCAGAAGGAGAGGAGAGCACGTATTGAAGCTGCCAAGCAGCGGATTGATGCGATTAGGAAGGCTCCTGCTGCTCCATCTGCAAAAGCAAATAATTCAGAAGATGCTGTAAGAAACGAACATGTCTCACCCCCCGCAAAAACTGACCAGGAAGAATCGACGGGGAAAGAAGATGGATGATATGGAACATATCCTTCTCAGTGACAATATGGCAGATAGTCCTGGTGCCAGGAAAAAGAGACGAAGAAGAAGTTCCTGTGACGGTATTGATTGGGAAGATTGCATTATTGAGCTCCTGCTACTGCATGGTGTAAATGAAGCTGAGATCGAACAAGGCCAATACAGAAGACTGTTGGAGTTGCATGTATTCAGTGCAGTAGTAAGTGGGGGCAAATTGAATACTGGCAACGCCGTGTCTCAAGTCTGCAGTATATGATCCCAATCATTCTGAAATCTGAATGAACATAGCCTCATACTGTTCTAAATTTTTGCATTCCTTTAGTGATATATAGAAAGCTCATGCTGATTGCTGAGTGCAACTTTTTTTAAAAAAGTTATAGATCAAGCTAATTGTGGGGAAAAAAAAAAAAAAACATATTATGATAGAGAATAGATAATTATAACACGCAAAATGTTCCTTTTGTGCTGCTCTACATCTAACTGGAGGCAAAAATAGGAGTTAGGAATGATACGGAAAATTCCATGTGCTTATTTAACTGGAGGTGTAATTTTGTACATTGCTATATATCTTATGATTGACATGCATTTACAGACTCACATTAAAAAAATGTTTTGTTCTAAAATATGAGTATATCACTACTATGAAAATATATCACAGCTGAACCCACTGAGTGAAAAGTAGTAGGTTCGTGCAATGCACATTTCTAAAGAGGCTTGTGTTCAAATACCCACAGTGCTCAGGAATCATTTCACATGGGCCCACTCAAGAAGCAAGTCTATAGAAGTCGTAAGAAGTTGTACGTAGGTTGGACGCATAGTCATTTTGATTTCTCTGATCTTTTACCTTCTCCTGTATCCCTATATCTTACTGAAGGTAATAATAGGAAAAAAAATGTGTCCAAGCAACAGAATTCAAGAAATGAAAAAAGGACAAAAAGAATATAAAGAAGATCATACTGAAGAATAGACTCCCAGGTTATTCATGATACGTGCTACCCTGGTACTCAAATGTTTTCTTTATCAGTTAATGTTCTAGGGGTTAAGTTTTGTAGGTGGAGTTCCTATAGCGAGGAGCTCATACATTCATACTGTACAAACATATCTTTCTCCAGATTTGGATAATTGTCTAGATATAATGCACATGCTCAGTCAGGTATGAGCTTAGTGTTCAGTGTTTTCCCTACAATGTAGAAGTTCCAGTCAGGTATGAGCTTAGTGTTCAGTGTTTTTCCCAGTGTAGAAGTTCCGAAGTGTTTTCCCTACAGTGCAGAAGTTCCGGAGACCTTATGTTTGTCCTGTTTTTTTGTTCTGATGAAAGACTGAAACTCATGTATTTCCGTGGGCTTTCGAGAAACTTCTGTGGATGAAAAAGTATATGCAGAGTTAGGATGCGGTACTCTATTTGTGCTTTTGGTGCAGTTCTTTTCCCTGCATATGACCTTGCTGGTTTTAAAAAGGGTGCTATTATACTGTTTTGCTACTTAGAATGAAAACACATGACATTATTTTACCTTAATAATATTTATTAGTTGTCAGTTAATTTGATAAATCCATATCTAGCATTATGTTTGAAAAAGGTAAATCAGAGAGGAAGAGAACCAATGAAGGGAAGAGGTTCATTAGTGTCCACTTAAAAGTAATGCTTAGTGCACAGCGCACATGATAATTTTGGGATAAGGGGTACGCTCCTGCAGATTAAACGACAACTGGTCAATTGATGATCCAGTTGTTTCTTCAGTCTCTTGGGGAATCAGTCCTGCTGGGCGCAGTTTATAATCGTACATGAAGGTTATTATATCTTGACAGTGTGGAATCATCAATCAGGAAGTGAAGGCACCAGCTAATTAAGATGGTGAGCAATCTCAGGCTTCTGCTCCTTAAACTGTGTGTAGTGTAATAGCTTCTTTAGAAGTTCTAGAAGTCAGCTGGATGAATAAATATACTCTATAGTCTATACTCATGAGCTTCTCTGAGGTTAGTAGTTAACTTTTCAAAGGCTCGCTGTTGACATTTTTAATGCTGGACTTTGTACCTCAGCCTTCATCATAAGGTTTATACTTATAAACATGCTCTGATATCTCCTTTTCTTCTCTTTCATATGCAAGTTCTTCAAATTGGCCAATCAATTAATCAAAGTTCTTCAAAGTATATATACCCATACATCCACTGTTCTTTTGAATCTCACTTTTTATTGACCTCCTTATTCTGCAGATGATCATTGTTTCAGAAAAAAAAAAAATAGATGACAGCATTGCATTTAGATAAAACCAGACATAGCCAAAATATCTTTTTCTTTATTATATTAGCCGTATATATCGTCAGGTTAACCTTTTTCAATTGAAAATCATGAAGTTGTTCATGGTATTACACTCTTCAGTCTGTACAAAAATGCACCCAAAAAAAATCAATAAGCAAAAAAAAAAATTAAGAAGAAAAAAAAATGAAGAAACAAACAGAGAGAAAGAACACCTTCAAACTTTGGCAACTGTATCCAAGAAAAGAGAAAAAAAGAATCAATCTCAGTATACTCATCCATCTCGATCAACTCCAAACAGCATTGAGATAATCTGAATTACAAACGCTGCTGTATGCAGGCCCTGGCCCTCTATTAATGGTTGAAGGCAGTGCAGACTCTTCTGATCTCTCCATCCTTCCCTGTAATCACCCCCAACCTCCCGAGCTTGATCATGGCGGCGACGAAAGCGTCAAAGAAGTCCTTCTGGCTGGCGGCGAACTTGTCGACGATGGGCTTGGTGGTGTCGTCGGAGTAGAGCACCTGGTCGGAGGTGAAGAGCCCCAGCCCGTACTGCAGGTTGATGTAGTAGGCGTTGTCGAACTTGATGGGGCTGACGGGGTCCATGTTGACGGCGATGGTGGGGCCGACGTCGGCCGGACACGCCCCCTGAGCTGATCCGCGTAGTCGGCGTTGATGGACGGGTCCGTCCCCGTCGAGCTGCCGCCGCCGTAGTTGTAGAGCCTGTCGGCGAAGCGGCTGCAGTGCGAGAAGCCGACGGTGTGCGCGCCGGAGAGCGCCACCATGTCCGTCTTGGTGAAGCCGTTCCTCTGGAACACCTGCATGAGCTGGTTGACGTGCATGTCCGGGTCCGGCAGCTTCCCGTCGACGTCGCTGGCCCTGGAGGCGAGGGCGTCGAGCCGGCCGAGCTCGACGTCCCAGTACGGGCCATCCGCCTGCATAAGCCATTGCCACCACCAATATTTCAGTCGAGATCGACTAGCTGGCTGGCTCCATCGGAAGCCGATCGTCGAGGACGGATGCTTACCAGGTTGACGACGTCTCGGACGGCGAGGGCAATGATGTCGGCGCAGGACACCACGCCGGGGCACTTGCTCTCGACGGCAGTCTTGGCCCGGTTGATGGTGTCGAAGCCGTCGCCGGCGAGCGACTCGTTGTCCTTGGCGTCCTTCTCGGCGTCGTTGTTCTTGGATGCGATCAGGACGGCGGCGTTGCAACCCTGTGATGATTCAACGGCAGGGTTACTTACTCGTCACATTATTTATTTATACTTACTTGTTTTTTTTTTTTTTTTATTATTACTTGAGAATTACTAGAAATGCAATGTAATAACTGCAGAAAAGAATTAACTGGTGCTCGACGTGAGCTCACGCGGCACCCGATGTATTAGGTCAACCCAGAAAAGAAAAGAAAAAGTGGAGAAAAAAAGACTGGAATTTAGATGCCAGCTGCTTGCTTGGCAGGATGCCACTAAACAAGACTGAAAGAGGCAGCATCTTCGTCATATTCTTGGCAACATGCATGGAACCAGCTGTTGAGCTTGCAGCAGGTAGGACTCGTATGACGAATCCTTCCAAAACCGAAGCCAAATCAAACCAGGACAGCTGCAAGTGAGTTGGTGAGACATGATTAGTTACGCTACGCCTGAATTCCCTGAAGAATTCATCAAAAAAAGTTTCGCCCGAGAGGGAGAGGATTTTCAGAAGCCAGAAACAGATGAGTTGGCCGTCCTCATTTTTTCGGCAGGTCGACGCGCTCGGGATTCGTGGTGTGTGATTGATTTCTGACGAGAAGGCAGGCAGGCACTGGCACCCACCATCTCCGACACGGCTGGCAATTTGATAATCCGGAGGTGGTGATGAAAAGCCGCGTCGTCACATGGCGCAACCGACGACCACGCGGGGAGCTCTCGAGCTCTTTGTTCCCTTCCTTCCCCCCAGGCCACCTAAACAATCCATCCATCCATCCCAGTTGCTGCTGCCCCGTAACAGTATCTTTTTTGCCATTGGCATCATCTCATGGCACCGATCGATTTCTTTTCCTTTTTCTTTTCAGCACGATTCAGAAGCGGCTTGCACAAGGACAGGTAGGGCTTGCGATGAGCCATCAGCCAGCCAATGAAGAAGGACGAAGAACAGGGGAGCACGATGATGCACAGTGTAGAGAGGCAGCAGACAGCCCATGTTATGTGACTGGAAAAGCAGCGTGCAACTTGCAACTTTTGTGGTTCCAAAGACGACGGCTTCTTGGAGGAAAGGAGATGAGAAAGAATGATTCTGATCCCTCCACAACAGAGCAAGTTGTTGGCAAACAGAGGAGAGTGAGTGAGTGGGAGCTAAACTCTGCTGTTACCACGAATCACAGCTCAGCTGAGAAAACCAAACCAACCCCCAAAAGAAAGATTAAAAATCAATCAATCAAATGCAGTAGCAGATCAGCAAGTTCATCACCCACCATGTGCAGTCCCCTGCCGGACCCTATTGTTCATCTTGGTCGGAGCAGGGATGGATGAGTGCGATGAAAGCCAAGAAGGAAGAGGAGAGACGAGGAGAAGGATTTTGGGGGCAAAGCAGTGGTACTCACCCCGGACATGCAGTCGTGGAAGAAGAGGCGGAGCGTCGCCGGGATGGTGACCACCGTCTCGTTCTTCTTCCTCGTCACCTCGTACCGCACGATCGACTCCAGGTCCGGGCAGCTGTCCTTGTAGTAGTCCGTCGACAGCGCGGACGCCAGCGACGGCATTGCGGCCACCGTCAGCAACGCCGCAACCACCATCAGGGGCACGCCGCCGCCGCCTCTTCGTCGCTTCTCCATCTTGGCTCTGTCGGGGCCTGGCTGGGCGCGGTGGCTTGGTGTAGTGGAGGCCTGCTAGGTACCCGGAGCGGCGGGGTATAGGCGGCGGCGGTGGAGATGGGACCAGGTGGTGGAGCCGAACGGCGAACGGCAACGGTCGCGGGCAGCGGGGATGCCGGCGGGGGACGGGGTGAATGACTGAATGGAAAGCAAAGACGTTTTATAGCAACGGGCTATGACTCGATGAGAGTAATGATTGATTGGCCGTTGCCTTTCGGCTTCAGCCTATTTTATAAATAAATTTATAACAAAATAAAATTCTCAAGGTAAACTAGAGTGGTTATGAATTTTTTTTTTAAAAAATAGAATTGATTATACTCACTCTGTCCCAAAAACATGCATAGTTTTGTGCCAGTCAACTTGACTAAAGTTTGACCAAATTTCATATTAATCAGTATAGATATTTATATCTCAAACAACTATAAAAATATATTCCATTATTAATATATTGTTATTTATTTTATATTAAAAAGCGTCAATAGATTTCTATAGTATAAATTTAATCAAAATTGAAATTGTTTGACTTTTTAAAAAGAGAGAATTGCATGCTTTTTAAGACGAGAGAGTGTATGCCTGAATTAACGTACATTTCATTTTTTTTTTTTCTTCGTCTTATAAAAAAGGCTAGCTATGGAGCAAAAGATATTCCATCTCATTTTGTGATGTCGGGGAAAAGTGCCTGCTTTAACGGTTTGTGGAGGCCCAAAGCAAAGGCCTCTCGAAACTACGATTAGAATCATCCTTTATGGTTGCTTTTTCATCGATTTTTAGTTTCAAAAATATAATTCCAATTAGTCATTTTAAACACATTGAGTAGGAAAGGGTTTTTTTTTTTTTTGCCCGTGCAAGTTTAAATAACAACTTTGTTTGAGATCCCATGGTTTCATATACTTTTCTCCTCGAAACTTCTTTTGAGGCTACTACGATTTGCCTTCCTAAGAAGGTACATGTCCTTAAACTAAACATAAATTATTTTTGTATCATAAAAATCTTAATTTCGGATAGTTAAAAGCTCCATTAGCATTTTGGTTGAGGCTTTGTGGTTTGGTGTACATTCCTCCTAGAACCACGACATTCTTTAAAGAATAAAAATATTAAATGGAATTTCTTTTGAGCTACTACTACTTCCACTCGTCATTATAAAAAGTGGTATAGAAGGAATAATAATCTATGTTTTTTTTTAGATAAAGGAATTAACATTCCAGTATATGGTAACGCACAAATTTGTAAAAGCCTCTCAAGTTTCCATTAATAATCTATGTGTGTCGTTCGGCGAAGATCTAGCGAAATCATTTTAGTATCGGCATTATATGGTTTTTAGTAAGGCGCGGCAAAATGGTCTTTGAACTATGCTAGTGCATTCAAGGCGGCCCCTCAACAGATTAAAACGTCCAATTTAGTCCCTAAACTATGGCTAGGCTGGTTTGGTCCCTCAACTATGGAAACATCCAATTCAATCACGGTTTATCCTTTCAGCCCACATTCATCCTCGACACCGACAACGGCGCTGGCTGTCTTGGTCCATTAGTATAGTCTTTCCCTATTTTCCTCCATTTTAAATTATGATTTATAAAATAATTAATTCACAAATTGAGTATTTAATTAGTGACTAATGATTAACTAAACACCACCATCAAAAGTACCATTTCATAATACCCAATTTGTGAATTCCGTATTTTATAAATCATAATTTAAAATGGAGGAAAATAGGAACCTGCCCATACTAAACCCAAGCAAAGTGATACACCGTATGTCGTGGCATAAACAAGGAAAGGAAAGGATGAATGTGTTCATTAGATTAGGATAGTTTAACGATTGAATTGATGTTTCCATAGTTGAGGGACCAAATTGCCGCCGTGACATTGATAAGACGTTCGTGGACTAAATTGGACGTTTTCATAAGCAAACGACAAATTGGAGCCCAACAACATAGTTTAGGCCGGCCATTTTGCCTATTACAGGCTTTTAGTAATACAAAACTAACGTTACAGTATATGATTACAAATTTGTGTTGTTTCAAAGAAATATATGGGCTTGGAGAAAGATGGCGACAACAAAGTGAGAGGAAACCGTGTTGGCGTGGGGGCGCGTCGCGTGTGGAAGCACGCAAGTGCTTTGTGAGGCGCATTCACAGACAGATTCAGGGCAGCAATTCAGCAACTAGGCCAGGCTGGTTGCGTCTCATCTCCGTTGGGGCACCCGAGTCGACCACGGTTTCAGGCTTTCAGCCCGGATCACCCGACGCCGACAACGGCGCTGGCTGTCTTGTTGTCCACCTGTCCTCGTCTTCACCTGCATCATCCTCCTGCCCTGCTCCTTTCTCATTCTCTGCCTAGGGAATGAATCCTCGCACAAATCAGCTGGATCGATCACGTTGCTGTTTGCTCGGGATTTTATTTATCTACGTCCGTTCCTTTGGCACACACTATTGGATGAGATGAGAATGGTGGTTGCCCCCAAAAAAGCAAAGCCAAGTGAAGGATTCCTAGCTATGAACATTGATGCATCTTTTGATGAACACCAACATTGTGGGAGTACCGGAGTGGTGATCGGGGATAATAATGGTGGCGTAATTGCAGCTTCAAACAGGTATTTATCTCATGTAGTGGATGCCCACTCGGCAGAAGTCTGGGCTCTGCGTGATGGTCTAATCTTGGCTCAAAGCATCGGTGCTAGCAAGATCAGTGTCCAAACTGACTGTGTTGAAGTGGCGACTACGATCCAAGATGGAGGCTTTTCAGGTACTGCTGCAATGGCCATTTATGATGAGTGTATGGGCATGTGGCAAGATTTTGCAAATATCTCAATTATGCATATTGACCGAGAAGCTAATATGATGGCCCACGGTTTAGCTAGGTAAGCTTTTATTTCACGCAACTCATGTAATTGGCTAGATGAAACCCCAGGATTCATTATGGGGGATGTAGCTTGAGATGTAACTATCTTTTATCATCAATAAAGCTTGCCTTATGGTGGTCAAAAAAAAAAAAAAAAAAAAAAAAAAAAAAGTCAATACACCGTATCTCGTCCCCCGGCCAGGCATATAAACAAGGAAAGGAAAGGAAGATCCGGACATCCCGTTCATTAGATTAGGTGATTGGTAATGCTAATGACACGGATCATATCATGCCTGCCAGCCTACCGCCGTGACATTGATACGTGGTACGCCGTGGTGAGAGCGGATCCCCACGGTAACACGTAACAGTAGGGCCCCTAGAGCTCGAACCGTACCCCAGACAGAGGCTCTGAAGATGAGAAGACCCTACCCCCTACCTAAGCCAACGGGGCTCGAGGAAGACACGACGGTGCTCTGACTTCACCTCTGTCTTTCTACAGCAAGAAGGAAAAAAAATAAAAGCGTCGGAGAAACTTGACCTCTGTCAGTAAAGAATTAGCGCTTGGACTGATTGGATAACGACGCCGTTAGTTCTCGCGGAGCTCCACTTGAGGTGTCAGTCTCAAGTATGTAACGGCGTCTGACCACAGTGATTGATCGACTACGAAATGTGTGTGACTTGTGAGGAAGGACCAGGTGGGGTGGGGTATGATCAGATCACCACCAAACATGTTTGCTTGCATCGCAGCGTCACCCACGCACGCACGCACGCACGCGACGGGATCAGGAGCCGTTCGTTGTCCTGTGTGTGTGTTATCGGTGGTTGGGTCTGTTGTGGTGAGCAGAGTTGTGAGCAGTTACGCTCATCATTGTGGATGCCATGTGGTGGTACCCGAAAGGTCATCCCATCCCATGATCATAGCGCAACTGGCAATAAACTGATCTTGTTTTTCAAATAGCAAGCGAGAGAGAGAGAGAGAGATGGAAGAATTCGAGTACTACCTAATACTACCTTAGCAGATTGTGTAAAGAATTGTTGTACGCGAATTATAGGGGGCCAGCACATGGTCCTAGCCAGCTGCCGATTCATATTATCATGAAATCATCGTCCCAGAGCCAGAGCCAGGGGCCGAGCAGAGCAGACAAGGGTGCATCATCTCGAGGATTTTAGGGTCAAGCAACGACCACTAGCCCTGAATATACTAGTGCTAGCAATAGCAATCCACGGGAGTTTAGGGCCGGCGACGATGATACCGGGATTTGGGTCAGGAAAAATGTCTCTGGCCGCTCGCCGGCCGTCGTGGCTGTGATCGCGCGAGATCGTGATCCAGGCAGTCAGGGGCGAGACGTGCGCGCATGCTGCCACTGCCACTGCCACTGCCAGGCGAGCCGGGGAGAAAAGAAAAAGAATCTAATGCAGCGCACGACATGGGTAAAAACGCGACTCGCGCGCACGACCTCCCTCCCCAATCCAATCCTCTGTCATCGCCGGCCTCGTCTCGTCTGGTCCCCTCAGGCAGGCGTCGATCGGCGACCCGACGGACGCGTCCGTCGTGTCAGCGTGTCACAAACCCCGGCCTGAACCCTCCGATGGTGTCCCTTGGCTTTTTCTGATCGATTTTCTCCACGCACAAGCAGCAGTTTTCATGGCCTGCTGCCGCTGGATAGCTAGCTAGAACAAGTCACTAGTTGTTGTCAAAAGGTTAAATTAAATCAAATTAGTCGACATTAGCTAACTAATTGAGGGCTTGGCTTAAAAAATTATTAGTCCTCCTATAACCCATAATTGTCTAACAACTAGCACTAGTCAGACAAAACTAACATCTCTGCTTCCAGGTGGATTCATTGTCATGGAAACAGATATATATATAGAGCCCTGGTATTAGTATATTTTCTCAAAAAACCTGACCAAATTTTGAACATGTCCCACCTTCAGTCACCGGGGAACGGGAACGACCTAGCATTCCACGTTCCGGGAATGCCGGTCTGGGGACAGGAACATTTTCGTACCCACAGTGTAAAAATGCATCCAAATTGATGTTCCTCGTTCCTCGATCTGTCGTTCTAGGAACTGTGGTGACTAAGGTCCCACCTAGACAAAACTGAAGTATAATTTCAAGTGGAGGGACTGACTGCATGATTGTATCCTTCCTGCAAACAGTACATAGTTAGGCTTGGCTAAAAAAATTAGTCCTCCCATTATTAGATAGATGGCCTAAGACCAACCCTTAATTAGCTAACAATTAGCAGTTGTATCTAGACAGATCTCTGCTACCAGGTGGATTCCTACTCATGGAAAACAGATATATAGAGCCCTGGTATTAATATATTTTCTCAAAAAAACCTAACCAGATTTTGAACATGTCCGTCCCGACAAAACTAAAGTATAATTTCAAGTAGAGGGACTGACTGCATGATTGTATCCTTCCTGCAAACAGTACTACACTACTACATAGTTTGGTTGAGTATCCTTCTCTTTATGCACTCGGAGCCAGTAGGAACAATTCTTGCTCTATGGGACTCTTGAGGATTTGATCGAAATCTTGGTCTGATTAGCCCTGATGACTAGTAGTTGCAACTTTCAGTGCAGTCACAAATCATGCGCAGCTAGACAACAACTAACTGATGTCCAACCAATCAGCCATAGCTGCCTGAATGTCTCGCTTGACAGTGATAGGGACAACAACTACTGGGAGCACAGCATGTAAAAGGCAATACTGCCGCCTAGGCCCACGCAGGGGCCATGGCGGCCTGCCCACCCGCGGTCCTCAGCTGCCCGGTCGGTCGGGTCGACGAAGCCATCCAGGGGACCTGTGGCGCTGGGGATGGGCCGGGACTGCAGCACGGCCCGCCGCCCAGCAGTCTCCGAGCGCGACGGCGACGAGGGCGAGGCGGTGGAGTTCGGCGCGGCCACACTCCCGTCCGACGTTGCTGGCGACCGGGCTGCCGGCGACGAGGCGAGGACGCGGCGCGAGCGCCCGGCCCCTGCCATGGGCGCGTCCACGGGCTCCTCCATAGCACCCGAGCACGCTAGGGCGCCTGAGACGGCGACCGCGGCCATGGACGGCGGCGAGATTCCATGGGCGCCGGGGGAGGTGGCCAACCGGACTGCAAGGGGCCCCGGCGAGCTGGGAGCCAAGCTGCACCCATGGATCGGTAGGTAAGGAGGCGGGGTGCTAGGATCTGAAGATGGATTGGGGGAGGCGCTGAGCGGGGAGATCGGGCGGGGGATCGGAGACGCGCCGCCGCCGTCGCCAGGGGGCGAGTCGCAGTCTGGGGGCTCCAACGGTCTCATCTTTCCCCTGGCAAGATATTTTCATACGCAGTGCTTACGAAAGCGTCCGAATGGCTGTCACTAGTTGTTGTCAAAAGATTAAATGAAATTAGTCGAGATTAGCTAACTAGTTGAAGGCTTGGCTTAAAAAATTAGTCCTCCTATAACCCATAATTGTCTAACAACTAGCACTAGTTAGACAAAACTAACATCTCTGCTACCAGGTGGATTCATTGTCATGGAAACAGATACATAGAGCCCTGGTATTAGTATATTTTCTCAAAAAAACCTGACCACATTTTGAACATGTCCCACCTAGACAAAACTAAAGTATAGTTTCAAGTAGAGGGACTGACTGCATGATTGTATCCTTCCTGCAAACAGTACATAGTTAGGCTTGGCTAAAAAATTAGTCCTCCCATTATTAGATAGATGGCCTAAGACCAACCCTTAATTGGCTAATAATTAGCACTTGTATCTAGACAGATCTCTGCTACCAGGTGGATTCCTTGACATGGAAAACAGATATATAGAACCCTGGTATTAGTATATTTTCTCAAAAAACCTGACCAAATTTCGAACGTGTCCCACCTAAACAAAACTAAAGCATAACTCAAGTAGAGGGACTGACTACATGATTGTGTCCATCCTTCCTTCAAACAGTACATAGTTTGGTTGTAGAGTATCCTTTTCCTTTATGCACTGGACTACCCAAGTCCATATACATATGCCAGCACCAGGACTGCAATTCGGAGCCGGCCAGTAGGAACAATTCTTGTTCTATGGGACTCTTTGAGGATTTGATCGAAATCTTGGTCTGATTAGCCCTGATGACTAGTAGTTGCAACTTTCAGTGCAGTCACCAATCATGCGCAGCTAGACTACAGCTAACTCATGTCCAACCAATCAGCCATAGCTGCCTGGATGTCTCGCTTGACAGTGATAGGAACAACAACTACTGGGAGACACTAGCACAGCATGAAAAAAGGCAGGCATAGCCGCCTAGCCGGCCCGGGCAAGCCGGTGCAATTATGCAGAGCAAGCATTCGGAGGCTTGGAGCAAAAGGGAACCAAACCAGCGATGGCCGATGGCCTGATGGGTGAGCAACGAGGAAGAACAGACAGCTAGCCCCGCCCGCCCCCACACAAAAGAAGAGCAATTTGCAGCTGTGCCTCTGCCTCGTAGCCTCCTTTTCACTTTGCTTTCAGTTTCCTAAGGGCCAATAAAAGCTTCCATTCCACTTCCAAGTGATTGAGATTCTTCCTCCTGGAGTAGTATGATTGTACGAAGACTGCTAGAGTTGCTTCTGTGCAGCAATCCAGACCAAACAGAAAAGACTGTTCTTTCATTATGCAGTACCAGAAACCTGTGATTTGTCTGCAAGCAGCCGAGCTGAATCCAGCAGGCGTCGCACCTGTAGACTACAGAATGTAGACCAACCAACGAGTTTTCTCATGGAAGTGATGAGCTGGTGTGCATATGGTCGGCACTCGACCAGGGTTTTTTTTTACCGACCGGAACCCTAAAACCGCCGGGGTCCGTTATCGGGTTTACCGGTCCCGGTTACCGTAAACCGGCCGATTACCGGGGCGGTTTGGGTTTTGAATTCAAATGAATTCAAATTTTCCAGCGTTCGGTAAAAATCTTTTTTACCGGTCGGTTTGAGCGGTTTACCGGCGGTATAAACGGTTTACCGAAGCGGTTTGAGAGGTTTGAACGGTTTTTCAAAATTCAAAATTTAATTTTTTTATAAAATGCTAAAAAATTCCTAAAAATACTTCATGATTTGTAGAATCCAATGATGTCAAAATTACTCAAATTTGAGTGTGTTTAGTATGTTTTCGACCTTCATGATTTAATGGGCCTTAATGGGCCGGTTCTTGTGTATTTTTTCTTTTTTTTTTTTTTTCAAACTTAGATTTGAAATTTTTTATACCAAACGAACTCAAATTTGAAAAAGTATTGCACCGTTGGCTTCTATAAATCGCAAAACTATTTTTACAAATATTTTTCCACGATTTTTTTTTTTTTTTTTTGATTTTGAATTTCAAATCTTTTATACCTGGCCGGTCCGGATCGGGCCGACCGTAAGTCCGGCTACCAACGGTTTACCGCGAAACCGACCGGTATAAAACCTGCTCGGCACCCGACAAGCAACAGTACCATCTTCAAAAATCAGCAACCTACAGCTGCACCCTGTTTGCCTGAGCTTATCAGCCCAGGATATCATCCACAACAAATCAAATCTGCATCAGCCAGCTGATAAGCCGCAAAAACCATCCTAAGAGTTTGAATTCATGATAGCTATTCATAGAGCTAGACGCAAATCTTCCTCCCTTTGATTCATTACCAGACGTAAATTCTCTGCTTTCTAAAAGAGAATGTGTACACCAACAGCCAACAACTCATCAAGCTGCAGATAACAATTGCCATAGAAGAAAAAAAACAGCTAAATTATTTGAATTGTTTGCTGCACGGGCACTCTACTCCAGAACAAAGGGCCTGTGAATTGTGATGCACAAGCAGAAACCATCCATAGCCATCACAGTCATCAAGGAACACGGTTACAGGGAGGGGGGAAACACAGGTCTCAGCTGGATCTAACTTCCTTTTTATGGACTAGTGGAATGCAACATGAGAACGAATCCACAGGAAGGGTAAAAACTGCCGCTTCTCCTTTGAGGAGGCCGGCCGATCGGATCAGAAGAGTGATGAGACGATCGCGGAGATCACGGCGAGCGTGACGCTGCCGCGTACCCCAGCCTGAAGCTTGAAGCCGCTGCCGGCGGTGCTGTCGCTGGCTGGGTTAGCTGATGGCATGACTGCAGGAGAAAGAGTGACGACGGTTGCTAGTTAGCTGAGCACCAGTGGGTACTTACTGGTATTGGGGTGAGTGTGAGACGAAAGGGATCAGAGTTGAGAGGACTCACCCTTGGAGGCGTTGGCGAAGAGGGCGTAGTCCGGCGAGCCCGGCTTCAGGTTCAGCAGGGCTGTGTAGCAGTCAGGGGAAGGCATCATCAGGCATCAGAAATTACCAACGGAGAATAATATTGCAAAAAATATCCAGAATTTTTACTGCTTATAACTATTGCTAATATATATGAAATTACACTTTTTCATTCTATGACTCCAACCAAAAAAAAAGAGAGCGAAGGTATAGGACAGTGTACTCCCTCACGATGTTTTAGTTTGACTATTTGTAAAAAGTATTGTCTCCATTCTAAAAAGCTTGATGTTTTAGTTTTGTTCGATATCAAATTATTTTAAGTTTAATTAATTGTGTACAAAAAAAAATTCTTACATTTATGATACTTATTTAGTATAAAAACATTAGTATTCTCGTATACAATTTTTTTTTGAAATTTTAGATAGTTTCAGTCAAGATAAAACTCAACATCGGGGTTGTTTTTATGACAGAGAGAGCAGTACCAACATTTGTATCACCAAATAAAATTATTTAAAAAAAATAAAATACATAAATAATCTAACGATACATAAAAAAGATTGTATTACATATACGTTTGCTCAAATTTCAATTAGTCTTTTGTAGGGAAAATTTTCAAATTAGTCGACTCCTGAAAAATCAAGGCGTCGGCGGAGCAAGTAAGACATGGAGATCAGTCAGATCCACCCAAAAGCCGGCCCAATCGGACAACACAGCCCACTTTGCCACTATGGTTTCCTTGATGATTTACTAGTGTTGACATGTAAAAAAAAAGGAATCATAAGAACACCCTCCCTGAGATCTTCACAAAATTCAGCACCAAATCATCAGAGGCGTTGAAATAAATAAATAAATAGCTGGTTGCAAGTCATCAGAGGCGCTGAAATCAGATCGGAGCTAGGAAAACACCAATTTGAAGGAGGGAACTCACTGTTGCAGAGCGAGACGTTGGCGTTGGGGAGGCTGCAGGCGTTGGGGAGCGCGATGAGCCGGTCGAAGCGGAGGCCGAGCGACTGCACCTGGTTCCGGCCGTTGTGCACCTGCTGGATGATGTAGCAGAGGCACTCGGGCCGCGCCTTCTCCGTGTCGCCGACGTCGCCGCAGCAGGTGGAGGACGGCGACCCCGCGTGGCCCGTCGCGTAGTCCATGCAGTCCGTCAGCTTCCCGAAGTCGCCCTGGCACTTGCTCTGTAGCGGGTCCGTCGCCGGTGGTGACTGCGCCGCTGATTGAGACAGCGACGCCGCTGCGCAGCAATACAACGCCGCCACCAGGCACCACCGCCACTGCTGCCTCATGCTGCTGGCCATGCTGCTGGTTGGCTACGACGAGGGACGGTAGTGCGACGAATGGTACGGTGGCCGGCCGGTCGGTCGTCGGTGACCAGAGGAGGAGGAGGAGGAGGGAAATGGAAATGAGGGCGGCCGGCGTTTATAGGCTGGCCGGGGTGGCGGGCGGGCGCATTGAAGCCGGGGCGGTGAGAGTTGGATGATGCATTGAATTCACTGCTTGATTCCAGGTACGTGTCGCCGTCACCCACAGTTAAACGAAAAGAATAATGGCTATATGCCACTTCCTACATGGGAGTTTCATGGGGTTTATGCACATTAAATAGGGTGACACATCGCAAAGTTCACTTTTTGCATGAAACTCGAGAAGAGAGAAGGGAAAAGTTTCATCTTGGTGAAACTCTCTTGACACATACCAACCTCTACATGAGTCATGAAATTAAATGCTTATGAAACTTTAGACGAAACTTTGCATTAAGGGAGGGTGTTTCATCCGAGTTTCATTTCATCTTATAGTCTTGGAAAGAGTGCAATGAAACTCTCCATTGAGACCGGCTTAAGCCAACCTAGTCGGCAATTTTGATGACATGGAGGGGAAAGGAAGAGAGAGAAGAGAGCTTGGCTCTTGTTCTAAGCACCAAGTCGGGCACGGATGCATAAAAAGATTAAGTAGGTCCCAATAGATATGGATGTGAGGAGGAATAGAAAGAGAAGGGAAACAAATAATATTAAAAAAAAATTTGTAGCCAACTAAGAGACTAATTGTTGTATAATCCCGGGCCTTATTATTATTACGACTTATATACCAAATACTTGGCTCTACTATTAGCCATGCTCTTACACGCGGCCACGTAGGTGTCAGTGGCATCGACGCGCGGTACAAGTGGACGCCTACCAGCGGCGACGTGTCCCCATCTGCCGCTGATGCTCTCCGTCCGATCGATCGTTGCAGCGCCGGGCCGGCCGTTGCTCATGCGAATTGCGTTGCTCTCTCTCGTTCCTTTTCCCAGAGCTGAGCTGAGCTGAGGTTGCTTCTGGATGGATGGAGGTCTTGGGCGGCGGCGCGCGGCGGGCCCGTCGCGTCGCGTCTCGTCTGCCGCGCTGACCGCGCCTTGAATTGCGATGCGGATGGGAGCGGTGGCGACGGTGCTCGGTGCATGGCTATCCATCATCCGACCGAGGGCGGCAGGCAGCCATTTCGGCGTGCGCTGCGTGCGCTTGGGTGGCGTCGGCAAGCACGGCACACGCGGCTCACGTTGCGTCGGCCCGGAAGTTTTTCCTGTCCTGGGACCTGCCGATCGACGAGGTCGTGCTCGTTCCGCCAGACTCGTGGTGGGACTGGGCACGGCCAAGAATTGAACGGCCAAGGTGAAGGTGACTGTTGAGCCACGTTCGTTCGTCTTCCTGATCATGCCTGCCAGACGGTCCTACTCTCTGAGCTCCCCTGCCCTGCCCCAGCTGCAAATTGTGTGCCATTGATTACGCCTCCTAGCTGCTACCGGTCCTTCATTCCCTCCATCTAGATGCAACCAATTATCTAAAAAAATCTAGATGCAAGCTAAGCTCTCACTGTTCTCTCTCACACACACACACTGCACCAAACAGCGGCACTGCACTTAAACCGGTCCACGGTACAGGGCGCCATTGCTTTCGTCCCAGACGGATACCCTCCATCGATCTCCATGCCAATGGCTCCCTCCTCAATCTTTGCTTTACACTTGCACAGAGCGTAAGTGATGCTTCTCTTCCATGAACACCTGCTCTGACCGGACAAGGAATGTTACCAGAACGAACCAAACCATGAGACGTCCTTCCACACGCGGTACACAGAAACAGCTGACGAACGCTGCTGCAGCTGGCAACCCGATTCATCAGTAACTGAATTCAGGCACGGTGGTTGGGGCGATGATGTACTTACTGCCGAGATTGGTTGGTTGGCTGGTTGGAAGTGCATCGACACGACACACATGTGGTGCGGTTGCGTCCACATTCCCAGACTTCCTTCTAGAGAGCCGGCAGCAGCTGAGGCTGGCGTCTGGCGATTCTCCCTCCTCGCCGTCTTCAATTCTGCCGTTCAGCCATTCATTATCATCTATCCTTGGCCAAAACCGGGGTCCGGGGGCCGTTCCATCTACGGCAACTCACTCATTCAGTTGTGTAGTAGACCGGCACAGAAGATCTCTATCTTGTACAGACAGCCTGTTGTTACTGGGTGAGAAAATGTAAGGCAAAATGAAGGCTAAATTGAGGGTTTTAACTCGAAGAGTTCATTCTCATCTGTGGAATCACAAAAGATTACATGTAACTAAGTCCACAAACAAGCAGTATAACTGATCTAGCAACCATTCGATTACAGGTGTAAAGGTTATGTCGATATGATGATGGTGGCTACAAGGGGGCGTTGGATACTAGAGACTTAAACCCTAGACGTTCCCAGCTTGCGCTCAAAGAGCCGGCGCAGGAGATAGACTTGGATAACGCTGGCGGCAATCAGTGCCGCTGACTCAAGAGCGCCTTATGGACTGCCCTCCTGCTCATGTTTTCATTCACTGCGACACACAAGGAGAGATGGTTAGCTCACAGATCTTGGGATGATAACATGTTCCCAAAGTTTAATAGCAGCTTGGATAAAACCAATGGAAAATGTAAAGGGACAATTCACTGCATAACAAGGAAGCATGAGAACAGATACTGAAGCTAGGGGCATCGTTAAAAAATAAAAATACAAGCAGAAACAACAACAGAAATTCAGTACAGCTTTGCCTTAATTCCTATATAAAATCGATCTGGATATTTTCAAACTTATTACTCCTGTCCTGTTAAGCTATTCTTTCATGATATTAATGTCATTTGTTCACCACACCTGCCCAGAAACCACCAAGAACTAGCGTGCACATGCTTGCTCATCATATTAAGTTACAAAATTAAACAAGACAGAGGGAGTAACTTGAAAAACACTCCAAATAGTATTTTTAAGAAGAAGGTAAAGGGAATACTTACATATTGCTTGACGGTCAGTTTGGGCCTCTAGCCAGTGCTGCTCAAACTGAATATTGTAAAGTGCTTCGTCTAACTTGGCTATTTGCTCGAAAAAGTGGTGCAAAATGCTCTGCATGACATCCAGAAAACAGGAATTGAGTGATACACTTTTTGGTAACCAAAGTTAATAGAAATTTAGAAATCCTTATATTCTTACCATCTTTGGCATGCTGTTCGAAATATGAAAAATGGCCAACATGCACATCAAAGTCTATAGTTTCGTGATATGGGGATTTATTAGTGAAGCAGAAGCGATGGACACCTCTCTTCTGTACTATGAACTCAAACTTATCACTGGTCTTATCTCGAGAATCACGGACTTGAGCGCCATTAGGATCCTTAACCTGTCATTAGTCAAGATGGTGTCACACAAGGGAAAATTATATATCCAGGAAAGGGTCCACAGTGCTTGTGTTAATGAGCCCAACAAGCATCAAATAAGACTAGTTAAAGAGCCTACTAAGTTTAGATTGCCTGACCCAACAAAATTTGTTGTGGCAAAAGAATGAAAGGACAGGAATTGAAAATTCGGTTCAATTAACAGAACAACAGGGATTCAAAGTTGAAACTGCCACCAGCCAACTAATTTCTTGATGATAGGGCCACAATGATGTTCTGGAGGAGCCATTATGTTAGGGGCGTGGCCGGCGGCGTGGTGGAGGCGGCGGCTAGGGCAGATGGCGGCGTGGGCGGCAGTCAGATTCTGCTATCGTTCAGTCAGAAAATGATGCAACAAACAAATTTATTTAAGGCTGCTAAGTTCCACAGATCACTGCAAATGCTTAAAGCCCCACACCACATTGCTTCCATCCAATAATTGGAGCGTAGCGATCTAATCCCATCCAACCACCAATGGGGCATTCCAATGTTCATTTCTTTCACACCCATAATCTATGATGAATCCCCTTTAAATAGTAGCATAGGTGGATATGTAATTAGTAATAATACTATTATTGGTGGAACTTTATAGGGTTTTACAAAATTTATTTTGGTGCTGTTCTTTTCCTTTTGTTGGTGGCTCATGTTGGGTTTCATCTCTAGCCTACCCCAACTTGCTAGGGGCTAGAAGGTTTTGTTGTTGCAGTTGTACAATTGACTGCAGGCATCCATGGCAACTTCTAGGAAATCAATAAACCACAAGCGCACCACATAATTTGAACTGCTAAAGTAATTTGAAATAACCACAGTGGCTGCAAGAATGCATGATAACTTCCAACAAATCCTGGACTCCAATGCTGAAACAACCTGAAGTGCTAAAGTAACTGAGTTCAGAAGCAACAATGCAATATATTTTGCCAAAATTTGATACGCTGCTAGCATCATGCCACCATGAGTTCATGACTACTGTAATAACAATAGTATAGCTTCAGATATGCTGCGGCAGACAGAATAGCAGAATAACTAGCAATCATGGGGCCAATAAGCCTTCCTAGTTATGACCTCAGACAGAATTGCATCAACCAAACATTTACATGTATACAGATAGGCAATTTGACAATCCAACACACATATGTTCAGACCGAATCAAGAAGTCAGTCCCTTACCACAAGATCGACGCCTTCCTCGCTGTAATGCCACGGGGTGTCAGCCTTGATGACGACGAAGGAGACGTGGACAGTATCCCCCTCATACTCCACGTTATGCGAGAAGCACTCTTCCCTGTCGATGACGAAGCGGATGCCCTCGGCCGGACGCAAGAGCAGCAGCACGGCGCAGCTTAGCACCGATAAACAGCACGCCGTTCTCCAGCTCAGCCCCTCCATGATGGTGTGCTCTGCTGCTGCCACTGCCAGAAACAAGTGCTGATTCCTTCCACGAGCCTGCCTGCCTGCCTGCAGAGACGAAACCAACCCCAAGCTGTCAAAAGGGCCATAGGAACAGATCAGGTGGATGGATCAGGGGGCGTGGTTCGGAAGGGCTGAATCGGGGAGGAACGCGATAGGCTGGACGGCGAAAAGGGGGCTTGCCCGTTAAAGCACCGCAGCCTCCGCCGCCGCCGCCGTAGGGGGAGGACTCTGCTCCCACCTTGCGACTCCAGGTTTCGATCGGGCTGGCAGCGAGATCTGGCCGAGGCCGCATGCCCCTCTGGATGCAATCGCCGATCGGGGTGGGACGGAGAGGTCGAGTTGGACTTGGACAGGGGGAGGAAGAGGCGCGGAGAGTCGTTACCTGCTTCAGGTGCTCGGAGCTGGCGAGGTCGCCGCTCGCCTCCGGCGATCTGCGCGGGCGCTTCCCCACGCCTTGGTGGACGAGGACAGAGTCACAGAGGAGAGAAGTCACGGAGCCAGCTGAGCGAGACGAGAATCCGTTCGCGTGGATGGAAGAAAGCAACAGAAACTCTTTCCTTTCCCTCGTTCGACGCGAGATCGATCGGGCTTGGCACTATCGGGATGATGGGCCGGCCTTGTGGGCTGCTGGGGTCGGAAATCGGGATGGGAATCGGCCGAGGCGATGATGGGCCAGGCTATGGATTCCTCTCTGTCTGTTGGATTTGGCAACAAGGCCAGCAGCCCAGACATGTACAGGCCTACCCCCTCGTGTAGGCCCAAACGTAGAAGGCTGCAATTGTAGGTAACCATGGTGCTGTACGACGTGTTGCGGCTCTACACGCCGCTGCCGCTATGTGCACGGCTTGCAGGTTGCAGCCTTGCACGATCATAAATTTTGGTGTAAAGCAGTGACAATGGTATATTTCGCGGGTCGACAGTGAACGGGGTCAAATTTAGAATGATGCTTCTTGAACTTCTACTCAGATAATTTTTCTAGAAGATGCTCTGCTTCCAAAATTCATGTAACAAACTCGTAGGATCTCATCTCTCCATGGCACTCATCAGGCCCAAATCGAAGTATATAATTTAGTTGGTGAACTACGCCTGCTTGTCCACGCACAAAACTGATGAGGCCATCAAAACTTTCATCAACTCATAGTGTCAAGTCTAGTAACATCATACATACTGCAATTTATAAAAGTACAAAAAAGCTGCACCAACTAATGTGGTTAGTGGATTCTAGCTGCCATTGCCAAATAAATTCTCAAACTTCGGAGCCATTGGAGGAAGATCCATGGGCTCTGGGGCCATGAAATTAGTAATCTTCTCATGGACATGATACCTGAAAAAAAAAAGTCACATAACAGAAACGAGCACAATTACCAAAAGGAAAGTTACTGGAAAATTTTCAAGCATCAGCAAACAGCAGAGGATAGAGATCGCACCGTATCTTTCTGCTCTTTGAAGCATGGCGATCGACAAGCTTTCTCTTTTTAACCTGCTGCTTTTTGAGAGCATAAAATGCCGACTCTGCATACAATAAATGGTGTTTGATGCATGCTCAAGGAGAAAGTACAAACATATACATTTCTTGCAAATCTTAGAGCAGTAACAGTTTGTGAATATGCAAACGAAACTTCGATATTCTCGAAACATGTATCTTCCGTTAGATGAACCACAGGTTTTGAAATGCACATTGAGATTTAATGCATTTTTTAAAAGGTCACAGGTTGCAATGTGTCCACAAGGAAAATATGAACTAAATTCAAATTGCAACAGATTTTGAGTGGTCTGCTGAATAAGCTAGGCTAGCCGATGTCTGTTTACAGGAGGTAAATATATGATAATTTTTTGCCTATTGCTGGGGAAGGCCCATGTGTGTGAATAATTAATAACAACTGTAATAGCTGAAAATGAACTAACCTGATGCCCCTCTATCACATGACTCAAGAAACTCCTTGCGGTTGTTGATAAAACTCAGAATCATCAATAAGTTCAGGATCACCTTCCATAATGTGCCCCTAAGGCAAAGGCGATGAAATAAGTCCAGGAAGTGTGTTCCACATATATATCCTCTAATTGTATAAATAAAAAAGCATTCTGATATCAATGTTTGTGTGGCAGATAAATGACTAAGGCTATGATTACAAAAAGGGAAATTCATCTCAGTGGAAGAAATGAGGTTCAATCAGCTACAAGCTGTAACACTTCAGTAGACTACTAAATAAGGTTTGAAACATTTTCAAGAGAACAATGTAGTAAATGCTCAAACCTCAGCTGTTCCAGGTTCTCCCACATCCTGAAATATGAATGGCAAGACTTTAGTTAGCCAGGTGCACAAATATGACTGGTGGTCCTTTATGACAAATGCATCTAAAATACCTTTCCAAATACACTAACAGCTGAGTTGGTCAAGTACATCCTGTTAATCATCCGGCTTGGATCTCTCATGTAACCAGCAACTTGATCACTAATGTTCTGCTCTCAAACAAGGGTAAGAGTTGAGGTTTAGATATCGACTTGTTAAACAATAAAACATTACATAAAGTAGCTAAATAAGTAATCAGGCAACCTGATTAAATGCATGCAGCTTCCCTTTAAGTGCAGCAGCACCGTTGTCACCTGTATTTTCCTCTGCCATTTATCTATCTCAGTATTTCTGAATGTTGCTATCCTGTACAGAAATATTTTACTACACTCAGGGTTCATTTTGTATGAGCACATAAAACCAAGTACCAACACCAAGCAGCATATGTGCAAATGCAAGATGAAAGCTCTACTGTCCATATAACTTGCAGAGTCTCCATGTTATGGCAATGTATCCTTAAGAAATCATTGGATCCAAATGTTGCCAAACCAGTACTCTTTATAGAAGGATGTTAGCACAATGCAAAGTTCACATATAGGACCATCTTCATACTTTTTAGAGACTGTATGAAATAAGTCGGTTACTTAATAATCCCAAGCACCTTAATAAAAGATGCCACATTACTCTATAGCATTCCTTATGTGAATAACTATACTTCTTTCCATCTACTTCAAACATCAGGAGTTATGTAAGAATTAAAAAAAAAAAAATCCATCAGCTATTATCCCTTGTACTTAACTTACTTTGTATTCTAGTTTTCAAGCAAGGTCTTTGTTACATGCCTTTCCTGCTACCAGGATTGGCAAAGAAAGTCATACCGACAAATATACCTTATGCAACCTACAGACCCAATTGTGTAACTTATAAGACAGAGAGCAGCAATCAGCTTGTTGCACAGCCAATACCTTTCATATGAAACTGGATACATGGCAACTGGCACTGGAATTTGATGTCTGAGACTCATATAACGACCTACATGCTACAGGCAAGAGCAGCTGAGACCCAAGATGGTAACACAATCTATCGCCAAATCATAGAGGTATTTTACAAAATGAATAT
Organism: Hyparrhenia diplandra; assembly: GCA_015847255.1. NCBI lineage: Eukaryota > Viridiplantae > Streptophyta > Magnoliopsida > Poales > Poaceae > Hyparrhenia > Hyparrhenia diplandra. The sequence goes on along the minus strand of JADLZK010004915.1, from coordinate 371,997 downwards.
ACAATTATACAAGTTTCAGTGTATTTTCTTTTTTTTGCATGGGTATTTTTAATATCTTAGCTGCTACTTTTCCAACATTGTGGCTATCTCAGAGTTCGGTCTGTCTTAAAAAAAAATTAAAACAAATTCTCTTAGGAAGCTAGAGCAGAATTTAGTTATGCATAAAAGAAATGCAATTGTGAAGACGTAAAAAATATTTCAAGTACTCATGTTCAAGTGATTATCATAAGTAGTTACTTTAAAACATAGGGGTGTAAACAGTTGTAAATAAACAAATCCTTAGTGTACTGCAGTGCTTTTGAAGTGCTAGCCAACTTCTCCTGAATTATACTTATTCGATTGTTCAAGACTGGGGTTGATGAAATCCCCAGCCCACCAGTCCAGGTTCAAAGGTTGTCACAACCTTCTTAAGAACAAAACCAGAGGATGTCCAATGTTACTCCCCCTGGTCGTTTTTTTTTAAAAGCACTGATGGTTGGTTAGTTATTCCTAATGCAAAAATTTACCTTGTCTGCAATCTCTGTACTTCTGACCACTCGTCATTGTCTCCATTTGAGGCAGAAGAAATTTCTGGCACCAAGTAATTTATGTTATTTATGAGCATATAGATGGCATGTCATAGTTTTTATGGTAGAAAAAAGAACAGTATGAAGAGTAGCAATACCATTGGCACCCTTTGTAGCCTGATTACTCTCAAGCAAAGCCTACAGGTAGTTTTAGACGTTGAGTACAATGAGAATCATTTCAATCATTATTTGCAAAAGAAACACTATATTGAGGAAAATCACAGGAGTGAAAGGAAAACAATATGTGCAACTAACTGAACCTCCTGCAGCTCCATCATGCTGCTCAAAGTCTGCTTCGAGGAATTCAACAGCTCATCATAGGCTTGCTCTATCTGCCTATCATGATTGCAAAACCTTGTTCTGATGGGTTCCTGCAACAGCACGATAGAGAACAAACTGGAGTTTAGAATCCAGCTTAGCCACAATCCTGCATCAAAAAAGGGAACAATTAAGTAGAACCTAGGGATATGCTTGCTACAACCTGGGGCAACTTGTTGGAAGTGGAAAATGCCTTCTGCAGCAAGAATCTCATTTCCAGGGTCTTGTCCCATATCGCCTTGAGGGAGCAAAAATCAGATGAAGGTAAGAATTTTGGTAGGATTACATATATGTAGCACATGATAATACCAAGATGCAGCACCTTCTGGTTTTTTACTGCTTGACCTCTCAAGGCATCCTCCTCTTTGTGCTGGTTCATCATCTTCGAACTATCTCTATACAGGGGATTAACTTGAAAATCCCCTACAACGAACTGAATGGAAAGAAACAAAGCTTGCCTGATGCAAAAACAAAACAAAACAGTAAAATCACTTGAGACTTCAGAGTTGAAAACAAAACCACTGTTCACCTATGTAGCATGGATACAGATATAACAAAAAAAAAGGCATGACAACAATACATTTTAGTCTTTTAAAGAATATCTATACCTAATAATAAAGCGAGAAAATTTCCGGTGCTCATCTTTGGTTCACCCTTCTAGAAGCGTCCAGCCTTACACGAGCCTGATTGGACACATAAAACTTATAATACAATCCTGATTGGACACGTACAACTTATAGTTCAAGTTCAAATCATACTAGGAGAGTCCTGATTGGACACGTACAACTTATAGTTCAAGTTCAAATCATACTAGGAGAGTCCTGATTGGACACGACACGTACAGCTTTAGTTCAAGTTCAAGAGCTCACGATTTTCATAGTGGATGCATACCATTCGTCGTGGAAATCAAACGAGCTCGGCATCTCATGCGACCATCCAAATGATGTAAGACTTTTCAGAGCGCGCCGTGCGAAAGCAGCCGAGAGGCATGCTTACAAAGCCACAAGAGCTACGCACAGCAGCAGAACCTTCCATCTGATACTGCCAAAATCCATGGAGGACAAGTCGAAGCAGAGATGGATGGAGATAAAAATTCAGGACAGCTAGGTGGATAAGCCAACTGCAGTCTGCGCCTATGTTGCTGCTATGCTCCAACAGTGTCCTAGCTAGCTTTGCATTTACGTGAGAATGCAGGATATCTTCCGTGCAAGTGCTTGTCGGTGCCCTACTACCCTATTGTCAAAGGCTTGTTGTCATGGGATATACCAATTGTGAAGGTATGCCATGAATTAAATTCTTGCATTACTACATCAACATAGGTTATAATGGGAGATTTTCTGATCAGATAATAATTGTTGATACAAGCATTCTCTTTTCTTAGCTCTAACGCATTCATTAGCCCTTTTCTGATGTCATATTTTACAAATATTATTGATGTATATAAAACAGTTCGATGGTAATCTCGAGCATTGTTTTCATATGTTATAAAAAGTTTTTTTAGGCATAATAGTATACTTTTTTCTCCCATTGCAATATACTTTTTTTTTCTCCCATTGCAACACACGGGCATATTTCCTAGTAATAATAATGAGGCATACAAAAATTCTAAAAGTAGTAGCGCTAGCAACGTAGCAAGAACATTAAAATTGTCTTGAAACTGCTTTAGTCTTCTTTTACAGATTTGCAATAAGCCAAACACTCAGACAGCCAAGGTCAGGGTCACCTGCTCAGGGGCGGATCCAGTCGGGACATGGGTGTACACATGTACACACAATAATTTTGCAAAAACTTGGAAATTCGGAGGCTAATAGCTTTAGGTTCGGGTTTCGGTTCTCAGATTGAAGTGAGGGAAGGGAAGGGAAGGGAAGGGAAGAGAAGGGTGGAATTACCTGGTCGGTACTCGTCGCCGGCGGAGAGACCAACTAAAGCCTCAGCACCTAGCTTAGGGTGGCGGCGGCGGCAGAGGCGGCCTCGTCGGAGAGCGAGAGCGCCGAAAGACAACGCACGAATAGGGGACGGACGGACCCGTCACCCCGTGCAGTTGCTGGCGTGTTTGGTTCTCGTCTGATGGAGCCTGGCCCAAAACGACCCAAACCTGGCCCTTTTTTGTAGCATCGGCCCAAATCCTAGCCTGGGCTACGTGCAAATATAAGTCGAGTTCTTATTTGGTTTGTTGCTTTTATTGAAGGGAGAATTAGGTGGAAGGTCTTGAAAAATTTTGGTTTAGGTATTGGGCCCTTTTCTTTCCGAATTTGAGTGGAAGGCGTTAAAGCAAAATTTTCTTTGGTGGAAGGCCTCCGTCCCTTTGTTAGCCAACTCTGTTATCGTATGTTTAGTTGGGTGAATTACACCAACCCGACGGGTCGGACCTCCTTTTGGGGTCATTTGGTTGGGGGAGTGGCCAGAACGGAGCGGCTCGGGAGCGAATATTCGCCCAAGATGAGGGCCGACTCCATCCGCCAAAATCTCGCGAATGGAGCCGACCCCGTTTTGGAAAAGTGGGTTCCGTTTCCAGCGGGGCGGCTTCCCCCAACGCGGGACTTCTTCAGCGGGACGCCGCCTCCACCGACCGGCTTGATTCCACGGCGCGGACGCCTTCCCCAACTTCGGTGGCCAGGCTGCCGGCGCTCGGTCGCGTCGCTCCCTTCCCGACGACGCCGGTCGTCGCGTGCTCCCTTCCCCGGCGGCGCTCGGTGGCGGGGGCTGCCTTCCCGCGACCGGCGGCGCTCGGTCGCGTTTTCACTTGAACGGCCTGTGCTCGGGTGAGAAGTCTCTTGCTACTGGAACTGCATTGGAACTTTTCCCCTTGCCGTGTCCTGTTTACCAGCAACGTTTCCTTCCCGGTTTTGCCCCTAAAATTGTTACCGTGACGCCTTTACTGATGAGTAGTGCAATACGTATCTCGAAGCTCAGAACACCATAAATCTGCGTCCCTCCAAACGGGCCACGGGCCACCTATAGGCTGTTTAGAGAACATACTATATGGTATTTGTTACGCTTAGTGATTGGGTTAAGCCAGTTTTATCAAACTCAATTATTGCTATAATCATAGAGAATCATCGCATCGGAAAGATTAACTACGAGCATCGACAACAAATGACGAAAACCTGGTATACAACCAACAAATTCAATCCAGTCATCGCAGAACCGATAGGTTCCAAGAGCCTCGGCTCCCGCCCAGATCAGTGCAGACGAGGAGTACACCGATCCTCAAGAGACGGATCATCGACGCATACGGAGACACCGATGCTCAAGAGTCAGTAACTGCCGTTGGCTCAATCCTCAAACGCAGAGTCAAAGGTCCGAGCCAGTTCCTCCCACCAGGGCATCAGGATCAGGTGACTTAACCAGGTTAGAGAGCATTGTTCTGAGTCAAAGGTCCGAGCCAGTTCCTCCCACCAGGGCATCAGGATCAGGTGACTTAACCAGGTTAGAGAGCATTGTTCTGATCAGTGCATAATCAACAGGCTTGGCAAGGGAAGACAGCTCGGGGTACGTCAGCCTCTGATCCGCTGAATTGGGAAGAGAAGAAAAAAAACGAGATAATTAGGGAGCATATCAAGTTGAACAGGAGAGAGAACCTAATCAAGAGTGGATAATTAGCTGAGATAATTTAGCTCCAAGATTGACAAGTAGTGGCTACTTATAAGGAAAAATACACTATAAATTAACAAGCAGAAATATTTAATTGTCGGAACAACTGAAGATCTGAATTGACAACCAAGGTATGAAATGCAATACTACAAGGCAACTAACACTTTCTGTTATCAATATGAATCTACTGAAAGACGTCTATCATGCAGATATTTTTTTTTACTGTTCTCTGCATAACATATTCAGAAGTTTGCTATTAACATGCCATTACACGGCTACACACTGAAAAGTTTATGTGCCTCACATGCTGAAATGGTGAGAATCAGATAACGAGCACACTACTGAGAAAGGTGCAAAATCTCACCTGGTGATCCGATGTTGTAGGCGATTACATCCATTGGATCTGAGTTTTCTGGGAGATCTGTGATTAGCGGGGTAGGTAGTGCCTGCCTGCCGGCTCGCACGCAGACCCTTATCCCGGGATCTTTCATCCTTGCGTGCCGGACCCGCAGTTGGTCCCTTAATTGCATGACGGATCGTCCGGTATAGACGAAATCCGGCCAGTCCCCCCCAGTCCAGGTGGACGTGACCTTCATCGGTCGCCCTGACGTACCGGATCGTCCTCTTAAGAGGCTCTGGTTGGGGAAGCCCCAAGACACGGTCGCTTAAGTTCCAAATCTGGATGAAATGTTCAGAGACGAAACTAACTGAATGATCAATTTGAACAAAAACTAACTGAATGGCAAAGCTAACTGAATGATCAATCTGATCAAAAAAAATTTACCATGTTCAGAGACAAAACTAACTGAATGATCAATTTGAGCAGAAAACTAACTGAATGGCAAAACTAACTGAATGATCAATCTGAACAAAAAAATTTACCATGTTCAGAGACAAAACTAACTGAATGATCAATTTGAGCAAAAAACTAACTGAATGGCAAAACTAACTGAATGATCAATCTGAACAAAAATACCAGGAATAAAATGTTCAGAGACTAAATTCTTTGTGAATCTTGCACTATTCAGAACATTCATTGTGATATTTATAGGAAGTGTCCAAGACCAAATATCGAAAATCATTCGTGTATACATCATTAAAAGAACCCCAGACCTGACCTCAACTAGTATAGAACAACAATTTCAGGACAAGTGGTAGTGAATGGGAAGGTAAACAGCATTATTGTGATGAATAACTGCTTTCTAAACCATACCAAATGCAGAGCCGTAAGAATACAAGAAACCATAACAGATACTGAATTAGAAGTTCCGATCACCATGATCACCCAATGCATCATGCATGTTCCGTGCAGTCTTCTTTCAGAAGAATTAAGTGAAGCGTTTCTTTCAGTTTTAACGACGTTGTTAAGAAGAAACCCAAGGATATTATGGCGAAATCACCTCCGGTGGTGGACGAGGAGGGAGAGGTGGCGGCACGCGGCTTTGCTTGACGGGCTCGACCCTCCAGAGCCAAGAGCTCCAGAGCGTCGCCTCGCCGCGCGCGGAGGGACTCGCTAGGACGGGCACTCGGTCCAAGTACTGGATGGAAGCCGGCCAGTTGCGGACGCAGAGGCGGTGGCCCGAGCACCCCAAGTACACAACGTTGTCTCCGAGTCTCGAGGCGGGCCTCCACAGCAAGGGCCGCTCCATCTTCGGCGAGTCGTGGTCGCTCTGGATGGCCAGGAGTCGCGGGACGCCCTTGCTGTGGCCGATGTCGGGGTCCTCCACCAGCTGCGTCAGGTGGTCCTCCAGGGCCGTCATGTCATCGTCCTCCAGGATCAGATCGCTCACCGCGAGATACCGCCCGTAGGCGGCGCCCTGGAGGAGGAGGAAGGGGCCGGAGGTGCCCTCGACGCACCAGTGCTCCGCCTTCCACACCTGGTTCAGGGAGGGTCGTCTCCAATCGGCCGCAGGGGAGACGCCGACCGCGTCCTCGTCGGCGTAGAGGCACCGTTCCCCCGCCAAAGGTTGTGCCGGAGGCGAACGAAGCACCCGGCGGGGAAGAGGTCCATCGCCGGTGGGTCGTCCATTGGACGGGAGGGCGGGTGGTGGCGCGTGCGGACTACCGGCGGCTGTTGCGCGGAGGGGATTGGGAAGGGGAAGGGGAGGGAGAGGCGAGAACAGAGAAGAGCAGGGTGTTCGTTGAGTTGGCGGGCGGTTGCGTTTGGGCGTCGTGTATTTCAAAGCGAAACGACGATGGTCGGTTGCTGATGCTGGACCCCGGACCGCCAGCTGGCGACTTAGAGCAGAGCAGAGCAGGGGGTTTGTTCGTTGGGGGACGGTTGCGTTTGGGCGTCACGGCAAAGGCGGCGGCGGCCCGTGTATTTTCGGATAAGCGCGTGCGGGCCGTCGAATGTGAAGCGGCACCAAGATTCGTGCTGCAATGTTCTATCAGCAAGGGCTCTGCATTTGGTTTTGTCGGAGGTGCTGGGGGCGTTTTGAGTCTCGAGGCGGGCCTCCACAGCAAGGGCCGCTCCCTGTTTGCGGAGAACTTTCCCCACCCGTTCCCTCTCCCCTCTTATCCAGTTTGCATCGAGCCGCGATTTGTGGAGGAAGGACTCGGGGCGGTGTCGATTTGTTGAGTACCGGCGATGGATCCGGTGCCGATGGCTGACTATGGAGGTTCTTGGATCCGGGCGATTTGTGGAGGAAGGACTGGCGTCGGGGGCGATTTGAGTTGGACACGGCCCGCCCGACCTTTGCTTTCTGTTCATGGATCCGGGCGAGCTTGCTGACTATGGAGGTTCTTCACCCGTGGTATTGTCTTGCATCTTGTTCGCTGTTTTTGATCTGTCTTCTTGGTCTGATTCTTTAGTTTAGCTGAATATTGTTTTGGAGAGCTGTGTCACAATAGAGAACTTGCAGAAACAGTTGCTATTGAGAAAGCTTTTTTGCAGCTTAGTAATGTACATAATGTTGTTCTAGTCGACATTAGTGCTCGGAAGCAGAAAGCTAGTGTTAGCATAGGTCGAGGGCTATACCACAAAGTTTTAGCTGGCTTCCTCCTGCTGGATTCGGTGATTAGAAAGTGCAAGAATTGTCTTGAGAACCTTACAGCAGTAGAGCTTTTTGCGTAAAGATCCCAATCTTGTGCAGGCACAGTTTGCTGATGTTGTTTGTCGTAGGGTACTGCTTATCAAGGGGGGCTCAGTGGTCCAGGTTGACTCAGGAAAAAATCAAAGCTCTGGTTTATGACAAGAATAGATATGTTGCTGCCTCAAGGTCCAAACCATGCTTCACCTCTACGGTTAGTAATTTGAAGTTTGTTTTCAATGATTTAATTAAAAGGAACCGTGTGTTCTTCAATGGTTGGGATATAAATGAATTGTTTGTTTATCATTATTGCTTCTACCTTATTACAATTGCTTGTCCGTTCAGAACATGGCCAATCCATTCCATACTGTGAAAGTATGCCCCATCTCGAAGGGATCTCGTACCTGCCGCGCTGCACAGCCACCACGGTCATGGACTCGCGCGGGAGGAAGCGGCACCGGCAGGCGGAGCCGGAACACCTCTTTCACCACCGCCCTCAGGTAGACCATCCTGTTCAGCTCTGCGTCTCTGATGGCCGTTAGCTGCTCACTGCCCTTAGGTAGATCCTCTCGGTTGTCTTCTTTCGCCGTTTCCCTCAAGACGCGCTCACTTTAGCTGATAGATTTTGGAAATACTTGAGCATACAGGCCATGGTATTCAGTGTCATGAACATGTATAATGCATTGCTATCCATTTGCTATTACTATGTGGTACTTGAGAGGAGAACTACATAGAAAACTTCTTAGCATAATATGTATTGTTCCATCTCATTATTGTTGCATTGTTCTGTGTCGCTGTTTATTAGGTACCATCTAAACTCTTACTTATCTTATTTTTCAGTAAGTGAAGTAATTTCTGCAACCATAATCCTTAGTGTGTGGGCAAGTCACAGAAAACAGTCAAAGGTAATTGCAAAAAGTGAAGAAACATTGTTCAAATGGACCAGCTCAGGCATTCAAGGTTAGTACCTGTACTTGATTGGTTAATCACTGTGTGTAGAACAGTTTATACACTATGCTTGGTCCTTGCTATAATGGTTGGAGTAAATCCATGTTTACTGTACCTTGGTTATGAGTACCGCACATTGTTATGAAGAATAGCCTCATGAGGCAATAGGAGATGTACTGTGGAAGGAAACTAAAACAGTGCAAATAGATTCTAACACTTGTAGGGTATGGGATAATGGGAGGCCATCCCACTGCCCAAAGGCCCCGATGAATATAAAAGGAAGGAGGGAACACTGATGTAGTACTAGCAGTACTATTTTAGGACGCTTTGCTAGCACTAGGTTCGAAGCTCTGTTTGAATTTGGGGATGAGCAGGAGCACTTGTCAAATTTAGTTCAGTGCCTTCAGTTACACATGCCTGTAAACAAGTGTTTGAGATTTTATAACAAAACTAGCTACTTATATTATAACATTCACTGAGCAAGTGTGAGAATTCATGCCCTGGTCCCTGACATAGATGTTTTCAGCATCTGACATCTGCACTGTTGATCAAACTATTTTGTGCTTGGTTAATAAAGCTATTCAAGGAAGTGCTTGCTTAATAGTGAATTTAACATACAAACTGTATGATAGATATGATAATATATTCAATAGCTTACTTTCATTAGTTATTCTCGGTGATGTTGAGTGATGGTATCTGCTCTAGCATTGACTATTGCATTGAAACACTATTCTTGTTAGTCTTGTAAGTTGACTTTTTTTTTTTTGGATAACTCTACATAATGTGCAGTTGCTGACAAGTGTTAAGGCATTTGTTATATCAATATGCATTCATTTGGTAGGGTTCCTGATCCTACCAGGGATCTCTCTCAGCGGTATGGGTGGCGAGCTGGAGGATGAAGGCGAGGGCGGCGCTTGGGCGCCGTGATTGCGGGTGGCGGCTAGGTCACGCCACGAGAGAGAAAAGATTTGACGGAAATCTCCCGGCTCCCTTCAGGAAGCTGGAAACAATAATGTTTCTGCTTAATTGTTCCAAAAGGGAATTACAATATTTATAGTCCTTGGACTCTAATAATAGGAATATTAATATAATCTAATAATAGATGGATATCTATGGGCCTCTCGCCCACTCCTAATGACCGGCAGCCTAGCCACTATTGGGCTTGTGCCTGATATATGGAATACCGGTCATAGCATCTCTCCCAGCCTGCTGAAACAGCTCGCTCTCGAGCTAGAAGTCGGGGTACGCGGCGCTGAAGTCTTCGAGTAGCTCCCAAGTGGCGTCATCGCCGGGGAGGCCGTGCCATTGGACAAGGACTTCCACACATCTCGGCGTGAACGCCCTCGAACACACTCCCGGTGAAGGTTGTAAGCGTCCATCCCGGGTGGAGGCAAGGCACCGGAGCAAAGGGGCGGATCACCTCGGTGGGGCTTCAACAAGCCCACGTGAAACACATCGTGAAGGCGTGAGTCGGCCGGCAACTGAAGACGATAAGCGACCGAGCCGATGCGCTCCGGACTGAACGGTCCGCGTAGCGTGGACCAAGCTTCTTCCTAGCCGCCCGCTCCGGGACGAGTGGTGCAATGTAGCGATTGAGCCACACCGGTCCCCGACGGCAAACTCCGGTGGCGGTGGCGGCGTCGTACTACCGCCGGGGAGAGCTCATGTGCCCGGCGCGGCCGACGGACCTCCGCCAAGATGTCGTCGCGGGAGTGCGGTCGTACCGCGCATAGGGGCGGTGGCGGGGCGGGCGCCGCCGTACACCACCTCAAACGGCATCGTGCGGAGGGCGTGTGGAAGGATGTGTTGTAGCAATACTGCCCACGACAACCAATCCACCCAGCGCCGCGGCCGATCACCAGAATACGGCAAAGATACATAGCAATAATCTTGTTATACCGACCGGGGCGTCGGTGCAGGGGTGGAAGGTGGTGCTCATCTTGAGCTTGACTCCCACCATCTTGAAGAGGTCACGCTAGGCGTGCCCGTGAACACGGGGTCCCGATCACCGACGATCGACGCCGGGGAACCCGTGTAGCCGGACAATGCCGTCGAAGAAGGCGCGGGCGACGGACGACGCGGTGTAGAGGTGGTGAGCGCAATGAAATGCGCATAATTGGAGAAGCGGTCAACCACCGTAAGAATCACGGACTTGCAACCTTGGGCGGGTCCTCGTTGAAGTCCATGGAGATGTCCACCCACACCTGGGACGGAACTTCCAATGGGCAGCGACGGCCGGCGGGTGGCGGCATTTCCGTCTTGTTGCGCCGACGGGTTGCGCTAGACCGGACCCAATCCGCCACCAAGGTCCGTCGCCTGGGATGTAGAAGTCCGCCCCGAGCCGATGGAGGGTCTTTTGCACGCCCTCATGACCGCCGAGTGGGCCACCGATGTCCCCGTGGCGCAGTCACCGCCCCGCCGGGAGGAAGACACGGCGGCTGTCACGGCGACAAACCGCCCCTGCCGGCGCGCCAAGGCGGCCAGGCTCGCCCGGTAGCCGACCAATCGTTGTAGCGTCGGCGGCGCGTCGCGGTGGCGCCGCGAACCTCCTCTAGGAAGGCGAAGGATGGCCCGGAGACCACCAAGGACGCGCCTGAGGGTAGTAGGCACGCCATCCTCCTCGGCGTCGCGGCGGGACGGGCATCGACCACGGCGTTGAGGGTCGGGGACGATACTTGACCTCTCGTCGCACTAAGAGCTTTACGAGCCAGCGATGCGGGTAATCGTAGACGGGCGGTCAAGTAAGTATTTTAGATCGTAATGATCACGACAAGACAACGAAGAGAGCGCCCCACAAGTATGGGCGCCCGAAAGTCGAACAACTTGGGCGAGTCCGATCGGCTCAGCTCGTGGCGCCGGCTTCAAGTCTTACGGCGGCGGGGGGCCTTCCCGGGTACGCCAGGCCGGCGCCCTGAGTGAAGGACCATGCGAACCCGGTACCGGCGTCGGGCTCCCACCACGGCGCCTTGTCAAAATCGGACATCGATCTGCGGCCCTTGGTGGCGCCTTGAGCGCCTCGAGGGCCGCGTACCTCATCGTCCCACACAAACGCTTCTTTGCCGCAAGAGACGCATGAGTGGGGCAACGATGACGCCGAAGTCTTTGATGAACTTCTCCGTAGTACCGCGAGGCCGAGGAAGCCTCGAGGCCGCGGGTGGAGCGCGGCGTCGACCACGCCCGACCGCCGCGACCTTGTCACCGTCCACGGTCACGCCGTCGGCGCGGAGATAACATGGCCCAAGTACGCACGCTTCGGACCGAGCGCCAAAGGACCACTTCGAGCGCTTTAGGTGGAGGTGGTGCACCGGGTGCATGGAGGACGATGCTAAAGATGTTCCGCGAGGAGATGTTTAGTAAATCAATATATCATCGGAGAACACAAGCACAAACCTCCGCAGATAAGGCCACAAGACGCCATTCATCAAGGCCCGGAAGGTAGCCTTGTGCATTGAGGCGAATCGGCATGACCAAGAACTCGTAGTGGCCATGGTGGGTACGGAACGCCGCCTTGAAGACATCCTCGCCGCACATCCGCTTTTTGGTGATAGCCCGAGCGAGATCGAGCTTGGTGATGAAGCTGCGTTCCATGGAGCACATCGAGGAGCTCGTCCCGCCACCGGATCGGAACCCGTCGCCAGCGGTCTTGGCGTTTAAAGCGCGGTAGTCGATGCGTAAGCGCCAGACTGGCCCGGCTTAAGGGACCCGAGCAACACCGGCGCGGAGAACGCGGGGTGCTCGGCCGGATGATGCCCCCTCGCTCCATCATAGCCTCACACTAGCGCTCTAGCTCATCCTTCGGCGGGGGTACCGGTATGGCCGCATCGCGACCGAGCCGCGCCCCGGGAAGAAGGTATATGCGGTGGTCGTGGTCGGCGGCCGGGGCGGAGACCCCGCGGTTCCTCAAGATGGCCGCGATACCGGGCCGCAGCAGGGCGGGCCTCCACCGGGGCGTGGCTCGCCGGCGATCCACCGCCGCGGCCGTCGCCCGGGCTGGGCCCTGGGGAGCCTTGTACGCCGTGCCACACCACGCCGGGCGCTGTTGGAAGGAGACCGTCATGGCCGCCAAGTCCCAAGTAATGGGGCCCAATGTCCGGAGTAAATCGACGCCGAGGATGATGTCGAAGCAACCCAAGTCGATGCCGATGCAACCGATGGTGTAGTCGCCGCCGGCGATGGAGATGGGAACATCGCGGGCAACCCCCACGCCAGCCGTAAGCTTGTTTCCAATACTCGCCAGCCTTGATCAAACCAAGCTTCCGCAATTTCCGAATCGCCCTGTAGAATGGCCTGTTCTCCTTGGCGGATCCTCAAGGACAAATGATTGATTTACCTATTCAAAGCAATTTACGCGAGGGACTTTGGTCTGTGAAGATGCGTTGTTAGGTGCTCCATTTTCCCATTGAGGACGAACCTCAACCTGTGCTCGAGAGGTGTTAAGCTTTTTATCATTCTGGCATCGAGCTATTTTGCCGAAAGTCCCAAATGATCCGAGGGGGTAGAAAGAGAGGGATTCGAACCCTCGTTACAAAAAAATTGTACAACGGATTAGCAACCCGCCGCTTTAGTCCACTCAGCCATCTCTCCACCACTTGAGAAAATGTGGAGGAAAGTAGGGGAAATGGCCGATACTACTGGAAGAATTCCTCTTTGGCTGATAGGTACTGTAACTGGTATTCTTGTGATTGGTTTAATAGGTGTTTTCTTTTACGGTTCGTATTCTGGATTGGGTTCATCTCTATATTGGTCGCCATTAGCCACGGCGACCCGGAGCTGCTCACCCCCTGTAGGCGCCAAGCGGAGACGGTTCATCGCGACACCCTGGAGGAAGGTGTGTGTAAAGCCGGTGTCAGCGGGGGCCATGGTGGCTAAGCTTCATCATCACGGGCATCACCATGGTGTTCTCGGTGCGGATGCCGGCGAGCGCATGTAGGGAGATCACGAAGGCGTTGGCCACATCTCCGGCGGCCAGCTCCTTTCCGGGGGTGACCTCCGGCGTGTCTAACAGCTCCTAGCCGGCCTCCTCCTCCCGAGCCTCAAGGTACATCACCGCTTGCCCGATGGCCGCGGACGAACGGCTCATCGCAATTAAAGTAAAGGCCTTGGCGACGGCGTTCTGGCTTTGCTCCGCCGGCGTGAGGGCGACGGGATCGTCAAAGCCTTGGAGCGCCGCGCCATCTTTGTGTCGCGCCGCCCTAGGGCCGGTGGCGGCCGTTGTGGCCGTGGGAGGCCGGGCGGGCGTCGCGGGGGTTTGTGGGCGGCATGGCCAACATAGCGTTGGCGCCGAAGCTCGAAGGCCCGAGCCAGGTACATCGTTGTTGGCGAATCCTATGGCGCCCGCATGGCCACATCGACCTTGATGTGGTCGAGGCCACCGACGGCGAAAAGCCCGCCTTCGCAAGTTGTCGAGGTTGCGGTCATGGCACAAGACGGCGTTGAAACGCTCGGAGAAGTCCCACGACGGTGGTCGGAGCGGGAGCCGCCCGGCTCGGCCCGGCCCGGGGAGTCTCGAGCGGGGGGCCCCAACCGGAGGTGGCAAAGCTCCTTGAACCGGTCCCAGAAGGCATGCCCTCACTGCCGAGGGCGTAGTACCACGTCTGGGCCACGCCGCGCAGGTGGTAAGAAGCAAGCCACGCCCGATCCGAGGCCAACGCCCGTCCGTGGTCGCGGAACAACCGCTCACGCTGATTGAGCCGTTTAGGGGGTCTTGGAGCCGCCGTATGTGGTGAACTCGAGCTTGTAGAACTTCGGGAGGAGGACGGTCCCCATCGGGGCTGGTGGCGGTGCTTGAGACGCTGTCGTAAGAGGGCGCCCCCAACGGCGGAGGAGCCCGTGATGGACGGGAATAGGGTGTCGCCCACCCCACCGTAGAGCATGCTCGAGGCCGGGATGCCCCCCGGTTAAGCGCCGAGGGCTGCCGTGGACGTGTGGGGCAGCGGCACGGCCGCCGTGTCGGGCGTGGTGTAGGAGGCCGACGCGGATGGCAGCGGCCCCGCCCACCCACGCTGACGCCGGGATGGGGACTTGGGCCAGTTGATCTGGTGATGGGCACCCCCGTCGACGGGCGGCACTCGGTCGGCGTTGTCGTGGTAGGAGCTGAGGGCGCCAGAACGGCAAAGGCTGCACCGAAGGCGGCGTCCGTCGGCCGCCGGCGGGACAGAGGTGGCGGCGCATGGGAGCCCATGAGGTAGAACTTGATTGCCCCCACGTTGTCTGTAGAGTGGCTACGGCTTTGGCAAAGTGGATGAGGGAGTTTGTGAGCTGTTTGTTGGTCATGGGGGGGATGGCGGCGGACACTCCAGAGAGCGGCAGCGAGGGTTGGATGATGGCGCTGGTGGTGGAGATCGGCTGCTGGGGTCGGCGGGGCGCGGCGGGCTAGGGGCGAGCGGGCGGGGGTAGCGGATGGTGGTGGTTGACTCATGGTGGCCGGAGAAGGATCGAAGGGCTCTCGTACCAAATTGGTAGGGTTTCTGATCCTACCAGGGGATCTCTCTCAGGCGGTGAGCTGGACGATGAAGGTGATTGCGGGTGGCGGCTAGGTCACGCGAGAGGGAGGGGAGGGAGGGAGGGAGGGAGGGAGGGCTATGGGTTGAATGTATTTCTTGCCTAAAGCATGCCTTGAAAAACTCACTGCAGGTAGGAGGGAGGGATGTCTATGGGTTGAATGTATTTCTTGCCTAAAGCATGCCTTGAAAAAAACTCACTGCAGGTATGAGCTCCTGGTCCTAGCTATAGTAGCAGTAGTGGCCGAGATATGACATGTATTGATTGTGAGTCTCACAGTAGTGGCTGAGATACTTTTGGAGGGAAGTTTTGCATAAATGCTAATGTGTGACAGCACAGATTGCTTATGCTAGTTGCTGGCAGTTAAATACACCTAGATTGATTTTATTATTCTGTTAACTATTGATATTTGGAGTTGGAACTGGTAGGTTGCATTACTCATTTCTTCTAGAAAGAAGCTGCTTGCATATAGTGCATAGGCTCCATTAGGCTTACAAAGAATTTGTATGCTCTCCCTTATGAGCAGTTATCACCGATCAGGTCTGAATAGGTTTACTCATTTCGGTTGTCCTGAAAAACTCTATATAAAGTATTTTATCTTAGCTTTAGGAATACTATGTATTGATTTTGAGTTTCACAGACAATTTTTTTCAAGCAGTAATCCATAAACCCATTTCAATAAAAATGCAATTTTATTGCCTGATTGTTCCATCTGACAGTTTTCTGAAAAGGAAGTAAAAAGTTTGTTATATCTCTAGTTTGATGTAAAGAATCATCATTTGGTTTATTAGTGAAAACTCATGATTTGAGCCATCTGCTGTGGTAGCATTCTTTTGATGCATCATACTGAAAATCATTCTCTAATTAATGCTTATTTCCAGGGCAATCTGCAACATGAGTACAGTGGAAGCAATTGTGTGCTCCTGGATGGTCCTGGAGTACCTCTGACAAAACACTGATGTTCTGCATTCTTGTCATCGTTGCTTTGGTCTGTAACGCTGAAAAAAATTCATGTTTTTATGTGTTTTTAATTCTTGGATTCCAAATGCTTTGGTTTGTAACGTGAGCATGTGTAGAAATCTGTTTGAACGTGGTCAGTACAGCATCTGTGCAAAGACAAGGGTTGTTGTTGAGTTGTTGTTGAAGCTACTTTGCCAAACATCATTTCCAAAACAACTCAGCTTCAATAGTTAAGCTGTTGAGAAAGCTGTTTTGTACCCAAAAAAAAAAAAAAAAAAAGCTTCGCTTGTGAAGCTGAGCAGTGCCAAAAAACAGGCTCTTAGTAAACAATCTCTACATCTTGGGGGATGATGTAATTTAAGAGGTGAACACTATTTTCAAAATACCGCAAAGCCACCATCACTGAAGGATTATTAGTAGTAAATACCTAATAAAAAGGAGGACCTAAGAACTATCAGCAACACGATCTAATATCTTTGTGACATTATTTTTTTGACCGAATCAACCATCCCCCTACCTATTTTAAAATTTTTCAATTAAATGAAAGAATCGAAGTAAAAGGGAGTTACAAGGATCATGTAGCAAATATCAGCACTCGCACAGAATTTTGGAACGGCAAATCAAGTTACTCCGACGAGCTTAATTGTACCATAGTAGCCTAGGATGGTTTTCGGTGACAATTCAAAAATAAAATAAAATATACAAATGTAATTACATATTACATAGTTTTAGTAGGGAAAACCATGCTGGAAGACTTTTGGACCCCTATGGACACAAAACTGATGTGTCCAACAATAATGGAGTGATCATCCCACTAATGTTGAAGACACCATAGTCACGTAGAGGATTTGTTGTCCAATGTTCGTGATCATAGTCACACATAAAGTAGATGCAATTCTCCTTAGCTCCACATTCAGAAGTAGGGAGAGCCTTGGAGGAGCGGGTGCCAATAAAGAGTGCTTGGTTTTGCAAGGTATTCGCAACACACTTCAATGTCCGTTTAAGGTTCAGGGCAAAATAATCGACCATTAGCAAGATGCAAAGCCTCAAATACTGGTTCTTTAGAGCAAACTCCAACAACTTGGCTAAACATAATAGCCAAATTTCATTGTTTAACCATTTTGTAAAATTGCAAACTTGTTAAAAAGAAGAGATCCACAACAATTTTTCTATTTTACAAAACCATATGGAAAAAATGGTTATGGCTGGCTATATATGACCACCTAGATTCTAGGGATAATATGTTTTCTATTTTCAAAAGCCATTTAGCATGTTTGTTGGAGTTTAATGGTTTCTCTAAAAATGCCATATATAGTCTACCTAACAAGAATTTTGAAACGATAATGCTATTCAGACGAGGTTAATTGTACCTTAATAGCTTACGTTGGTTTTCTGTGACAATTCTAAAATAAAATAACTATACAAATTTAATACATATTACATAGAGTAGGGAAAAAAACCATGCTGGAAGTCCTTTGGACCCTTGTGGACGCACAACAGATGTTGTGTCCAACAATAATGGAGTGATCATCCCATTACTCATATTGAAGACACCACAGTCACGTAGGGGGATCTGCTGTCCAATGTTCATGATCATAGTCACACAAAAAGTAGATGGAATTCTCCCTAGCTGCACATTCACAAGCAGGAAGAACCTTGGAGGAGCGGGTGCCAATAAAGAGTGTTTGGTTTCTCAAGGTATTGAGTCTTCTACATTTATGATTGGAATTGGTGGTCAAATCCACCTCATAGACTTCAAAAGACAGGGTGACGATGTTCTTCGCTTCAAACATTTCATCCTCTGGTAAAGTGGATAAGGCTCCAAGTAATCGTCTTATCTGTAATAGTTTACCGCCAGATGCAACAAGGTAACTCCGATATATGCAGTTGTACGTCTTGTCACCAATGGTTTGGTGGTACATCGTTCCTAGATGCTCGACGGCGTTAGCTACATGTTTCATGGATGAGATCCTTGGCCTGCTATCATGGCTGGAAACAATCTCAAAGGCGAAGATCTTCTCAAGTGCGAGAGCATACAACTTCCCTTGGAAGAAGGCGGCGTCGTAGATGTACTCTGGCGTTGTGAGTACTGCAGTGGCAGCCAAGTGTCGGCCGCCAATACAAATTACACACCGATAGCTCCCGGTCACGGTCATTACGGCGAAAAGAGAATCCTCGAGCGAGAGATCATCAAGAGTAGTTGAGAGCGGCAGCAGCTTGTGGAATATCGAATGGCCCTTGGCTTCCATAGGAAGCTGTACGACGCACTGGGAGAAAGGGTTCATCAATTCGAACTTGCCATCAGGTCGCTTGAGGAAGAGCCAGTCGCCAACGGAGCCATGAATAGTGGCATCCTCCGGTACATGCATGCGGAGGATCTCGCCATGTTGGTTGCCGAGGAAGGTGCCGTCGAGTAAGGTCAACCACGGCAGATCAGGCTCCTGCCGAGCAAGCCGAGCAATGTGACGCCACCCGCGGCAGACCGCTGCCAATCGAACACGGTCGGCGAGGGAGGGAAGGCGCCTCAGCACAAGACCCAGAAGCTCTGGCTGTAGGTCGTCTGCCCAAGACGGCGGGCAGTGTTTCGCCCTGGCCGCCGCCGTCGTCATCACAACGCGCTACCTTTTGGAGCAGGGGTGCTGCGCCCTAGCTGCTATAGCCTATAGGAGCACCGGCAAAGAAACCGAACCAGTCGATCGTGATCGGGATATGGCGGGCGGCGGCGGTTGGTATATATGGGCGCACGTGGCTGGGACTCCCGGAAGGGGCAGACGCCATGGAAATTTATAGCCCCGATGGGATCCGGGGGCGGGGCTGTGGCAAGCGGACTCGGATTCTGGCATGCAATGTTGCAGCAGCCGGCCTATAGGAAAAGTGGGCCATGGAGGCTCGATCCGAACCGAACACGATGGATTCCTGATCCTCCAAGCCCAGGTCGTACTCGATTAATTGCAAATGCAACGGCCCAACAACCGGAACACTGGCCAAGGCCCGAAAGCACTGCACATTTGCATTTCCTTTGCATTACAAGGCAACAAGGAAGACGTCAACTAGCTTTTTTTTTTTACCGAACCGGTCGGGGAGCACCCGACCATTTTTTTTTAATTAAATAAAAGAATGAGAGTTAAGTGTTACAAGTTACGAATACAAGGCAGCTAGGCCCAAAGGGAAAACAAAACCGAAAGAGAAAACTAGATGTAATTGTCTCTCCAAGCTTTGAGGTCAACATTCTTAGCAGATTTGGCCTTGATACAAACCAGGTCAAACTGCTGTAAGAAGATACGCTTCCAAACTTCAACTTCATTGCGCCCATTATCAAAGATAATTTTATTTCTTGTTTTCCAGATGGCCCAAGATGTTGTGATAACAATTTCTCTGAACAGGTAGTTGTTGAACATGCCTTGCATTCAGGAACGTCTAAAGGGACATTGAAAGAAAAGATGGAAATAGGATTCCTCACAGTTTAGGTTGCAGAGAATACAATTGTAGCTCAGCAGTTCCATATTTTTTTCTTCTCAACATATTTCTGGTATTTAGCCTATCCCTTGCCAACAGCCAAAAGAAAAATTTATGATTGCCTAGATTGCTTGAACCCCAGATCCACTCAATAATGGTGAGGCTGGTGGGTAGGTATTCAGAGCTTCATCAGAGTTGATTTCATTCACGAGAGAGAAGAGAGGTCAATGTTGATGCTCATTGCCTGGCTAGAAGCCATTTTACTCAATCGATAGGAAGATATGTTTGGCTTTTTATCTCCTCTTGATGGAGTTTGTAATGTAATACAATGTAATATAAAGGACCGGTTTGCTCAAAAAAAAAAAAAAACAAGGAAAACTTCCATTCCTATGGTTTTCGTATCCCTATCCTTTCTGCACTGCCTTCCAAACGTTTTTACCATGGATGTTTGTTGCTTCTCTGTTATTTGCCGATAACGAACTGGTCGGTCTTGTATTCTGAAGAGTATCTGAATGAAAACCATGGTGCAGGTTTCCTCTTCAAGACGCACGATAAGGCGCTCCACCAGCACGCGCTACCCGGCGGCATCGGCACGTTCACCATCAGCCCCGTCGTGAAGCAGGAGCAGCCGCGCTGGGGCAATTAACCTGACCCTCGAGGTACGTACGCCATCCTTTGTACAGTAGACACGCAACTACGCGCAGTGCTTTTTTTACCAAAGGCAGGACAACTTCATCATGCAAAACTCCACAAAACTAACATTATTGGAAGAATAAGCACAATTAAATTAGTAAGAAATTGACCGGCACGGAGCTCATAATTATATGTTTTGGTGCATGGAGGGAGTATTATTTATACTATATTCAGGTACATCACAGCAATGTGTATAAAAAAATCCAGAAAAAAATAGCGCGAATTAAAACGCCGCGACGCTATTGTCAATTTTCACGCTTATTGGCTATTAGCGCCGCTAAAGCTGCAGCAACAGGCTGACGCTATCGGTACAGTAGCTGCCGCTATAATAATAGAATAGCGTCTAAAAGCGCGGCGCTATTTTCCATAGCCCACGATAAAAAACATGGGGAAAAAAAATCAAAACATCTTAGAAATTAGAATTGGTGGAGTAGAAGATATCATAAACACTCGTGACACTAGACAAAAGTATTATGAAAACACATTTGATGATACTTCTAATGCTACTCATTCGCTATCATATGTACAAGTACAACAATCACCTTATTGGGTTTGCCTGAACCTTTTCAACTTAGCTTCGTCCTGCCATCCTTGCATTGGCAACAACCTGACGAATGCTGCACCTTGCTCACCATGAAGCCAAATTATGATGTATAGTAGCGATTGACTCTGAAGATAAATGTAATCTTGGCAAGATTTGGAACATAATTCCTAGAGAAAAGGTCAGCAAGGAAAAAAAAAAACTTGATTCTTTCTCGAACATTTTAGATTCCATCTCAAGCTTTCTCCACTCAATTTCTAGCTTATTTGACTCTCTATTCTCATGTGATGTTAGATGAGCAAGTACACTGTACACACGCGGCCGTCAATTGGCTGGTGGTTCCCATATATACTCCCTCCGTTTCCACAATACTTGCAATTCTTTTCTTCGTATAAATTGTGTTTGACCTCTCGTCTTATTCAACTTTTTGTAATAAATATTACCACTTTTGTTATGACTTATTACATCACTAAAGATATTGTAATGACGTTTTGTTTGTTTTATAATTTACATAAAAATTTGAATAAGACGGCGGCGATCAAACACAGTTGATATGAGTCGAAAATTGCAAAGATTATAGAGCGAGGAAAGAGTACTAATAAAATTACCACTCATTTGTTTAGTACCCAAAGTTTGGCATCCAAACTTTGGGTACCTTCACATCACCAAGATTCCCATCCCATGGAATCTTATTTCCAGGCCCAAATTCAGTAGTACCAAATTCGGTACTACAGTGCTAAATTTCAGTACTACATTGTTAAATTTTAGTACTATAATGTCAATTTTAGGACTACAATGACACAGTGCCAAATGACAAATTTGGTACTATAAAGTTGAACGTAGAAACGCTAAAGTCAGTTTTCAGTTTTCACCGCGCCGTAGGCCGTTGGCACCACATCGATCTCACAGTTCTTTCAGTTTTCACCGTGTCAGCCACAGCCACCGCGGCTATTTCACGTGAGGGGCCGTATGGACGGCCATGCATGCATACCACTGGCCTAGCTAAGCGTGACGTGGCGTCGTAGCCCACTTGAGCCTGGAGGCAGCACATGGCAAAGCTAGCCGCGGCCGCTAGCGGAACACGCATATGCATGTAGTACGAGTATATATGCTTTCACGACCACACGATGCCCATATCTCCATATCACACAAAGCCAAAAGGAGCATGAGAGGATAACAATACAATAACAATACTAGTAATAAGTAATGAGTAAAATAAATTAAAACAGATGAGAGAGATAGAGATAGAGGGGTGCAGTGCGCGCGTGGTGGCGCGGTGCGTGCAATGCACGCAGAACCACCAAACAGAGCCCACGACACGACACGCCGGTGCACGCAGCTAGCGGCACCGTACGTCCGGGCCGCACAGCACAGGCGCGCGCACATGCATTGGCATGCATGCGTCTGTCCTGTTCACCATAAAATAAAGAGAGGCGCCCGGCCGGCCGGATATAGTTGGCCATTTGGCCCGCGGCCCCGTGCGAGGCCCGCAAAAGCGGCCCGGTACACGGCCCGGCCGGTCCGTTAGGTACGGGCCACGGGCGGCCCGGCCCGGTGCCGGGCGGGCCATGGGCGCTGCCTCGCCCCGGCCGCGGGCCCCGGCGCATGCGGCCCGGCTGCTAAAGCCAGTGGCGGTTTCATTACAGCAAATCCCCAAGAAGATATCAGCCCAATCACTCAAAAAAAAAAAAGACAAGACATCAGCCCATTCATTCTCCATTCTCCACAAAAAAAAAAAAAAAAAAAAAATCCCCATCCTCTCTTCCCCACGCCGCACTCCTCTCCTCTCGTTCTCGGCGTTTGCACCACTCTGCCTCCTCCCCGGCCACCCCTCCCTACACCCCGGCGACCATCGGCGGCGAGCGGCGCGGCAGCGGCGGCTCCGGCTTCCGGCAATAGCGGCAGCGAAGCGGCGTCCGTCGCCGTCGCGTCGCCAGCAGCCGCGAAGCTGCGCCGTCGAACTCCCGGCCCGGCCGGCCGGCGCCGCCCGTCGCGGCGGCGCCCCACTCCGCTTCGCTCCCACCCGTGGCGGCGCCAGCCTTTAGCGGCGAAGCGGCGGCAACCTTGGCGGCGGCGAGCGCGCGGCGGCGTTGATCCCAGCCGCGATGATACGCCCGTCAGGCGGCGTTTTTCTCTTTTTGCACATAAGCGGTGTGGCCCGCCCGTGGGGTAGTGGCCGTGGCCGTGGGCGGATGACCGCGGACCGGGCCATGGGCCGGGCGCGCGGCGAGCCCGTGATTGGCACGGCCAGCGCGGCCGTGGCCGTGCGACCAGCGGCGGGCGACCGGTCGGCCCGAGCGGGCCGCGGGTGTCTGCGGCCGCCCCGTTGGACATCTATCTCACCGGAGGTGCAAATGCAATGCAGGGCCGTCGTTGTTTCGAGCAGTCTCGTCTCGTCGGTCAGTCGATCGGTCGTCGTCGTTCTCGTCGGCCCGGCCGCGGATGCCGCAGTGATTCCCGCTGCGGCGGCCTGCGAGGCGCACATGCCACTACGTCCGCCGCAGTGCGCGCGGGGACAAAGCAAGGTTCAAACCCACAAGGCAAACCGGCCGAGGCAACCGGAGCCGGCCATGCAGCCGGCGGAGGAGCAGCAGATCCCCATGGGCCCGGCAGGCCATTCAAAGCCATAGCCCATAGTAGGCAACAAGCGCCTACATAGTACCTAGTCATCGACCACCAGCGTCGTTGCCGGTGGCGGTCGTTGCCGGTGGCGGGTACTGTGTTGTATCTGATAACGGCATCTCGATCGTGTGGCCAATCGCGCGCCAACCGGGGATCTTCATCAAACATTTTGTTAATCCAATCGATCGGCGGCTCGGTAGTTTATTAGCAGTAACTGTCAGGGAATATAACCTGTCACTAGCAGTAGCAGCGCACAGTTTATTAACCACTAATTATATTACATTATTACTAGTCCCGTCCAGTAAGTAAGCATCTGATAGATGCTGCGGCAGAGATCTAGCTAGGTGCATGCACACAATAAGGTAATCCTTCTCCATGCACCGTGCATGGCTATGGATTTTACCGGTTTTTAGCAGCAAGTGCATGGCGGCCTACATCTTATCTTATACTGTACTACCATATGATGGAGTACGTATATGCATGTACTGCTGCTACATGTGCTTAGCGCTGCTGCTCAGCTAGTGTTGATTGGTTAATGTTTCAAATGTCCTTTCGTTTGACTGCTCCTCCTCCGATCCTTGGCGCGCGTGTCGTGCCGTGCCGATCGACGATATGAATAAGTATATGCATGATGCTATTGTACTACGACGTGCAGCAGCTACACGACAATATGTGTCTGGCTTTGTTTGTACTGTAAATTTGTCTCTATTATTATTCTTCTCACTGCTCCAAAATAGTGCATGCCCTCATTTTATCACTGTTACTTCCTATACGTGCTTTTGTTACGATTTTACATTTTTTACCATCAATGTATAATACTGTAAGCAGTTGTTGTCACTGGCGGATGCACGTTGGGGGCAAGCTGGGGCAGCTGCCCCAGCTAAATTCCCATCGCCAAAAAAAAAAAAAAAAAACTTAAGTCCAGGGGCTAAACAATAGTCACTGTTTCATGCAAGATAAAATGCTAAGCTATGACTTCTACAAATGGTAAGAGCTCTGATATAATATATATTTATGCCCCCCTTCACTTGGCTTTCATGCTCACGCGTGCCTTTTTCGCCGGTTTTTGAATCTGTGGATCGCCTCATGGGTATGTCTCGGTTTAGCTTTTACCTTGCCACTCAATGGCCCATCCGCGTCCAGCACACATAAACAAAAAATAAAAAAAAACAGGCCGCGACGCACCACGCCGCGGGAAGCAAGCACCGGTCTGTCTTCTCGCCGATGTGCTTCCTGCGTTCTGCGTCCTGACTCCCGCCGTTGCCCTCTCGCCCCGTCTCGGCGTGGCGCCGTCTAGGTCGCGCCGCCCCCTGCGGCCGCGGCTAATCTCGTCGTCTAGGTCACACAACACACACGGGAAAGGTAGGCGGTAGCCCTCGCGTGCGGGGAAAGGGAGGCAACGGTCGACCCGCACAACCCTAGCCCGGTCCCGAGGCCGTCTGCGGCGGTGGAGGCGGCTCATGGAGGAGGAGGATGGGATTGCGCCGCTGCGGACACTACGGGGCTAGCCATGACCCGCGGCGACCGGGGCTCTAGTGTTGGCCGCGGAATCGGAGCAGCTTCCGCTCCGCCCGGATTCAAGGCTGGTGGCGGGGTGGTTCCGTGGGTGTTGGCTGAGGGCAAAGAACTATCAATTTATTTTTGCATTTTACCATGTATTGGTGCAAGAACTATCAATTTATTCTTCAAATTTGAGGTAATATCTCAACTTTGCATTGAAATTGTGTGATTGCAATGTATGGATGCATTAATGCGATGTGAATTGCAATGGTTTTGATTTTGATTTAGTCGGTCATTAGAAGTTCGCCCCAACTGCTTTTATTTCCCAGCTCGCCAGCCGTTGTTGTATATATATTCATTGTAAAACACGTATCACTAAATCTATCTTTAAAATTATTTTTACAAGATGTTAATTTCTTTTCTTTTTCTTTCTCTTTTTTTTGAGAAATTTCTATGTAAAACACGTATCACTAGCTAATAGCAGCCTCTGCTCGGCGAAGGCCAAGGCAAATGGAGAAGCGCGTGAGATGGAAACGATGACATGCAAATTCACAGTTTTGGAGTGCTTCTCCAAGTTTCTCCAAGTCAGCACATATGTTGGTGTTATAAGGTCTTGCTAGCGGAAAGCGGTCAGCTCGTTGTATCACGAGCAAAAGCGGAATTAACACCGAGATCCAAAGCGAGCAACACATATAAAGGTTTGGGCTAACTCAACCCAAAAGGCTAGCCTTTTGGGTTGAGTTAAACCCAAACCTTTATATGTGTTGCTCGCTTGATTCTGAAGTTCTGCTTTGCTTGTATAAACGAGCTGGGCCGTTACTGCATACCTTATAACAAGTGGTATCGAGGCGAAGGTCGGGAAAACACCGTGGAAAACATCTCCGGGTCACATGTTGACGGGGAGCCCGTGTCTCTAAAAGGGTCACGAAAAAGCCTTGTGACTAGAGAATTAAAACTCGGGGCCCTGTAAAAATCTTACGTGAGATCACATGGGTTGTCATGTGATGGAAGAGTTGGGTCCGATGTGTGACGGGGAGATTGTTGGGTTTAGTCCCCACATCGGTAATCGATGGAGGGGAGCACAACATATAGGATGGGGCAGTCCTCATCTATCGGGCTAGTCTTTTGGGTTGAGTTAGGCCCAAGCCTTTATATGTGTTGCTCCATTGGACACGGGTGCTAGGCCGTTTTGCTTGTCGCATAAACGAGCTGGGCCGTTTTCATTAAGACCTGAAAGTTAGGCCCAAGCCTCGATATGTGTTGTCCGTTGGACTGGGTGCTAGGCCCGTTTTTACTCGTGGGTACAACGAGCTAGGCGTTTTTCATTTCGCGCATCTCATAACAGTTGGAAATGAAGGCAAATGGTGATATGCAAATTCCAAGCTTCACCAAGTTAGAACGTGCACTATTTTGGAGTTAGAACATATGTCCCTGTGCAAACTTTGGTAGCTGAATTTTGTTAGCACTATTAATGATGACATGCAAATTCCAAATGATTACACGCAAATTCCAAGTTTCTCCAAGTTAGAACATTCATCTCTATTATTCTTCTCACCGATTCCCCCACCCTTCTCCAAGTACTTTGGAGCGCTTCATCTCCATTATTCTTCTCACTGCAAATTCAGGTATAGCTAACAAAATCGCAAACGGGAGAAGCGCGCGGCCGGCGTCGTGGTAGAGTGGTTTCCGGACCAAAGATGGGCACTACTGGAGCGCGTGAGGAGGGCGGAGGCTGGCTTGATCTCCTGCCAACAGCCCACGCCAATGCAAGGCCATGGCATTGAACCATTGCAGATTTGCAGGCATG
Source organism: Hyparrhenia diplandra (assembly GCA_015847255.1). Taxonomy (NCBI): domain Eukaryota; kingdom Viridiplantae; phylum Streptophyta; class Magnoliopsida; order Poales; family Poaceae; genus Hyparrhenia; species Hyparrhenia diplandra. The sequence goes on along the minus strand of JADLZK010004915.1, from coordinate 345,459 downwards.
CGCGCGCGCCATGCTGATCGACGACTGCAGCGATGCATCATTGTGCAGGGATCGACCGACCGGAGAGCAGCAAGCTAGGGCTAGCTAGCTCTCGGTACTTGCTCGCGCGTCAGCCGCTCAGTCACAGTGCTGCTGGCACTGCCACCACCGGTGCTCCCCGGCCAGTTCAGCTGCATGCACGGCGGCGTGTGGCGTGCCTCGATCGGCACCGTACCGGTGAGCGTGACGCACTGCTAATGCTGCGCCGGCCTGGCCCCGGTGCTGCTGTACTGTGGACTGTACACGACTCGGGATGTTCGACGACTTTCTGGCAGTGGCCAGGGTCAGAGACATGTGTGCACGTACGCGACGCTCACCACACCATGTGTCAACGAGCTCCTGGGAGCAACGGCGCACCTGGCGCCCGCGAAGGCAAGGCAGCAGCAGGCCACGACGACGCTGCGTTTCGTTTCGTTCCTGCGTTTGTAGTGGATGGACAGACAGGTGTGCGGAGAGGAAGACCGGCCGGAAGAAATACTCAGCCACCTGGCCGGCACGGGCCGGGGGACGACGTACGTGTAAATGTTGTGCCAAATCTGCTGAGATTTCGTCTCATCACCGTGGAAATCTGATGATTAGATACCATGTCCAAACTCGGCAAACCGGCCACCATATATATAGTAGTCGTATTTGACAAGGGAAAGTGTTCAATATGATAGGGAGATTCCGAAGAGAGATCTCATCAAATCTGAGGAAATTGCAAGCTAGAAAGGCAAGAGAGGTTCGGGACCAAAGATGGGCACGTCCAGATAGAGTTGCAAAGAGAAGAAGATATCGTTGTTCTAAGTATCTAGGAGAGGGAGTATCGTACAAGCTGAACTCACATGCTGATACTGTTGTCCAAATCGGCCAGGGAGAGGGACCACTCATATATTGTTCTCCAATTGCGAGCTGGTTCCAAGCACTCGACACGCGAGTGTTCAAATCCTGTTTGAGTAGTGATGCCACATCCAAACCCATGCCATTTGTTTTGTTTTGGGAGGGTATGGATTATCCAAAGAAATATATAAATATAGCTAAGGAGCGTATACCCATTAAATGGTTTGCTATTTCGCTCTTTTGGTTTATTTATTTCTTTTTTGATTTTTGCCCTCGTTTATATGGCTAAAGTTTCTAACATTTTTCCCCCTCTCTCTCCATCACATTACATTAAATACACCAAAACACATATGTTGAGAGTATAAAAATGTAGGTAAAAAAAATAACTAATTACACAAGTTAGATATACATTTTCTTATGTAGTTCTTTTGAGCCATCTTGTCTAGCTTGGTGGGTAAGATAATATTTATCACAAAACAAACATTCGTCTTCAAGGTCAACTGAATATTCTTGTTAATTTTTGCAAAATTTTCAACCAACTAAACGAGGCCCCTGCTTTGTTTTGCTAGCTAGTTCTTTTGCTTTTGCTTTGCTTTTTGCTAGCTAATTCTTTACTTTTGCTTGCTTTTGCTACTTTTTGCTTTTGTAAAAGGTCTTATTCATTGGATAATCCACACCTAATGGATATTTATCCATGGGTAATAACAAATGGATAATTAATAGATATGAGTATGAATAACCTATCATCTTACCCAGTGGCATTGTTCAGTTTGAGGCCATTACGTAAATACTCCTAGAAATCAACTTAGCAGTCAAGTTTCATTCATTGTTTTCTTATGTAATTGCTATCGGCCATCTTGTCTAGCTTGGTGGAGTATAGTAAACTAAAGTCATTCGAGCTCAAGGTCAACTGAATATCTTGTTAATTGGAAAAGGCTACAAGTCCAGGTCATACATACAGCGCGAGCTCCTCGTTGACCTTTGTTAGTAGTACATAATTAAAAAGGGGAAAAAGAGGAGGATATAGGTGCAGGTTGACCTTTTGCATTCCAAAGGTCCTCTCTCTATCGTGCCACATTATCCAGGCAATGCAAATCTCCCATCATCGATAACTTAATCTGACCAATGCGGTCGTGCCATGGCACTAAGCTGCCAATGCAATGTCAGATCTCGCTTACGTGTAACACATAGTATAAACCACAAATAAAAACTATTAATAATTCCCTTTCCAGCTACATCTACCCGCGTGAAGCTTCGGGGTTCTGGCTAGTGTTCAATAATACAGTATTTATTTAAATTACTTAGATCATATCTGACTGCAGCCATTTTTGACGAAAATCTGCCAGCAGCCACCGGGGAAAATGGGAAGTACATTACATGATTAAAGAAAAAAAAACCATTGTGGTCTACGGATGTAGACAGTTAGATAGGTTTATTATATAGAAGAAAATCCTTGTTAAACAACGAAGAATGAACTAGTACGAAGCAAATGAACATAGGTCCCACAGTTGGATCAGTGCATAGCAAGAGGGGAACAAAACCAGGCATGTCCACTATGGGCAGGCAGAGAAACAAGCTCCCCATTGGGATGGTCCTTCCCCCCAAACATCTCCCTTTAAACCAGTGAAGGGACACCAACCAAACACCACTGCCTGCCCACAAACCCACACACAGACACACCCAGTCACTCACACACAGCACCCACCACCCAGAGAGAGAGAAAAAGAGATATACATACTCAAATCCACGAGTTGGCATGATGCTGCTGTCCTCTTTCTCCTCCCAACCCCATGAGGCCATGGCCAAGATATATAAAACTATTACTAGGTGAGAGCTTTGCTTCTTCAGAGTTGTGAGAACTCTTTCTCCTCCCAACCCCATGAGGCCATGGCCAAGATATATAAAACTATTACTAGGTGAGAGCTTTGCTTCTTCAGAGTTGTGAGAACTCACAGGGGAACGGAGAGGGAGAGGGACACCACCAGCACCACAAGTACGCACTCATTGGACCGGGTTGGGATAGCAAAGGAGTCGCATCCCTCCCTCTCACCATCTCGTCCTCTCTTGTGCAAGCAAAGGCAAGCTAGGCTTTGACAATGATGGCCTGTGGGTCTCGGAGTCGGACCAATAACGAGATGATCGATGAGTACCAGAAGCTGGTTCTCAGAATGAACCCTCCAAGGTTGTTTTCCCCAACCCAACACAGCACCACACACACCCATGGAATCCTGTTTCTTTCTGCCGTTTTCACCTGTGCTGTGCCGTCCTCTGCTGCTAACTGTGTGTGCCTCCCTGCTTCTTGGCCGTTTGCCACTCCATCGCAGGGTCACCGTGGACAACGACTCCGACATGACTGCCACCTTGGTGAAGGCAAGCACCTCAGCTCTCTCTGTGTTCTTGCCTCCTGCAGAGCTCTTTTTTTTTTTTTTTTTCTCCTTCTCTGTCCACCATGTCACTCTATGATAGGAGGTTGCTCGATTTCTGGCTGCAGGTGGACAGCGCCAACAAGTATGGGACCTTGCTGGAGGTGGTTCAGGTGCTGACCGATCTGAAGCTGACCATCAATCGGGCCTACATTTCCTCCGACGGCGAGTGGTTCATGGACGGTGAGCTGCCTCCCCTCCCTGTCTTTGCTTCTTTGGAAAGTTTAAGAAGATGGCGCCTTTCTGGGGTGATGCAAAGCCTGGCTTGTGCTTGGGCTGTGTGTGTAATCTTTCTATCCTCCTTTTCTCCCCCCTCCAATCCTGATGTGTGATCCGTGTCTCGCCTTTCTGCAGTGTTCCATGTCGTGGATCAGGATGGGAATAAACTTTATGATAGCCAAGTCATCGACAGAATTGAACAGGTAAAGTGCAGTGCTTTCTATGCTGTGGCTCCTGGCTGTAGGCTGTGGCCGGCTGTTCAATGCCAGCCAAGAACAGAACGAGTGCAGAGCAATCTGCAGTTTATTTTCGTTTCTGAAACGATCCGGTTCCATGTTTCAGTCTCTGGGAGCTGGATCGCTGAGCTTCCGAGGGCCGCCGGAGCGGCTGGTGGCCGTGGAGGCGGAGGCGGAGGAGGCGCAGACCGCCATCGAGCTGGTCGGCCGTGACCGCCCTGGCCTGCTGTCGGAGGTGTTCGCGGTGCTCACGGACCTCAAGTGCAACATCGTGGCGTCGGAGGTGTGGACGCACGACGGCCGCGTGGCGGCGCTGGTGCACGTCACGGACGCCGACACCCTTGGCGCCATCGAGGACCCGGCGCGCCTGGACACGGTGAAGCGCCTCCTCCGCCACGTCCTGCGCGGGAGCAGCCGCGACAAGAAGGCCGCGCGCGCCGCCATCTCGGCGGGCGTGGAGCACGCCCAGCGCCGGCTCCACCAGATGATGCAGGCGGACCGGACCGCCCGCCGCGACGGCGAGGGCGATGACGAGGGCGAGGGCGCGGGCGGCGAGGCGGCGTCGGGCGGCGGCGCCGGCATGCCGGTGGTCGCCGTGGAGGACTGCGCCGAGCGCGGGTACACCCTCGTCAACGTGCGCTGCTGCCGCGACCGTCCCAAGCTTCTGTTCGACACGGTGTGCACCCTCACCGACATGCAGTACGTGGTGTTCCACGGCACCGTCATCGCCGAGGGCTCGGAGGCGTACCAGGTACGGACTACGGACTCGCTTCGTTGCCATGCCACCATCCAACATCGATTCCTGAAATCAAAAACTGTTGCCGTCCTGTCCATCGTCCGTCGCATCGTGTTGGTAGTACAGTACTTGTCTCCAGCAGCCACACAGTATCCCTCTGCTATGCAAGTGCAAGCACGCCTGTACTGTGGTTCAAAGACGCCGCATGTCCGGCCGGCCTCTCGTTCTCGGTCTTGACGCCGGCCGGGCCGGGGCCTCACGTTTTGACCAGTGGCAGAGATGCCTGGCAGTCAGGCAGGCAGTGGTTGGATCCTGGCAGTGCCAGATCTTGGCATGTGAGTGAGTGAGAGGGCAAGCAATCCGATCCTTCATCGTTTTGTGTGAACTGTCCGGCTGTCCTGTGCAACAGGAAGCGAGAAAACTTGTTTTTATCGGCAGGCTGAAAAGGACACGTTCTTGCTCTCGACTGACCTTTACCACCTTGCAATGACATTGCAGGAGTACTACATCCGGCACCTCCGGCACATCGACGGCGGCGGAGCCAGGAGCTCCGGCGAGGACCGGGACCGTCTCTGCCGCTGCCTGGAAGCCGCCATCCAACGGCGCTACACGGAGGGCCTTCGTCTGGAGCTGTGCTGCGAGGACCGCGTCGGGCTGCTGTCCGACGTGACGCGCATCTTCAGGGAGCACGGGCTGTCGGTGACGCACGCGGAGGTGGAGACGCGCGGGGCGCAGGCGACCAACGTGTTCTACGTGGTGGACGCGTCGGGGAGCCCGTGCAAGCACAGGCCGTGGACGCCGTGCGCGCCGAGATCGGCGAGCAGGTGCTCTTCGTCAAGGAGCAGCAGGACGCCGTCGGCGGGCCCAAGTCGCCGGTGGGCGGCGGCGGCAGACGCTCGCTCGGGAATATGATCAGGTCTCGCTCCGAGAAGTTCCTCTACAACCTAGGGCTCATCAGGTCGTGCTCGTAGGCGGGAGGGCGGCTGGTCAACGGCAACTCTAGCTGATGACGCCGTCGGCGATGGTTGATCATCGGTTTACTAATTAATCAGAGTGTTTGAAGTAGGCATGACGAAATGTCGTCACTAGGCTACTCTTTTCTAGTTAAGCTAGCATCATTAGTCGTCACTAAGCTGCAAACTAAACTAGAATTAGCATTTGCTAGGAAAAAAAAAGGTCTTGGCTCCAATCAACGACTCGTTGATCAATCCATGTCAAAAGCTAATGGACGAACGTAGTATGCGGGAACCTTGATCGAATCTGATGCTCCTATGTGTAAATATGCTCATGAGCTCATCTTTAAATCGTCTCGTCGATCGCTCCTTCAGTCCTGCCTTTCATCAAAAGTACTCGTACCTATGGCAGTGGCAGCTTGTAGCTTCATTCCAATCCATTTGAATAAAAAAAAATTGCATTTTCAAATGCAAGCTGACGGTGATGAGCATTGAACACACCGGTGCAATATAGTACTATACTATGAAAATATATACTCCTAGATTAGCTAGAGAGAGATGATGGCCGAGGGCGAGTCGGTCTCGGTCAAAGGAAGAGACGAATACTAGACGACGATAGATACAGTACCACTACTACTCACACAGGCACAGTAGAATGATAAGCGAGGAGCCTACGTACAGTAGAGGCTAGCTCTTGGAGTTTCCTCTCCAAGGAGCAGCCAAGCCTACAGGAGATGCAGCAGCCAGTGAGGAGGCGACACACGGGCTCGGCCTCGGCATCTCCGGCCAGCACCATGTGATTCGTGCTCAGAAATCCCTCCGGAACAGGACGCCCATGCTTTGCTCAGCCGGCCGGTCAGCGGCGACGCGACAAAAGTCCTCGTCCTCGTCCTGCTCGGCTGCCACGGCGACGGCGACGCACTCACCCTGGCGTTTCCCTTTCCCATCCCATGGCGTCTGCTCTGCTCCCTGGGACGCCGAGGCCGGCCGGCCACGACCAACTTTGTTTCCGGTGTCGCGTCGATCGCCATTAGGGGAGCATTGGCTTAGCCACGTGATGCCACCATTACCCATTGTCAAAAGGCGGCAGGCAGGCACTGATGGAGCCTTTTTCACGAGGAGGAGGAAGAGTTAGCGGCAGGCACAGACAGGCAAGCAGTTACCTGTACGGATTATATTCCTTGCGCAAACAAACATGCTACGATCCAGAGGGTAAAAAAGGCTGGTCTATTGGTTGCGCGCGCAACTATGCAAGGGCTGGTGCTGCACCTGCACAAGCACAACGTGGTAGCACAACGTGGTGTCTCTGTTCACTCTGTCAGTCTCTCACTGTGACTCGCAGCGTCGTTGTAAAGACAAAGACAAAAGTCTAGCACATGCACGTAAAACAAAAGTTACAGGGAGGGGATGAGAGGGACGTAAAAGTACGTGACTTTTCCTCAGGGCATCACCCAAAACAACAACAACGTGGTAACACGTCGTCACAGGACCTATTTTTGTGCGTTTTCTTTTTCCTCCTATCTACCTTGCTGTTTTCCAAAATCATACTCTCTGATAATCTGATACTCAAACCGCGCGCGTCTCACGCCGTGCTCACAAAAAGACCACTCCAGTTCAGATGATAAGTCATTCCAACTTTAATAGCATACACTAAGCAAGGAATATGTAATTTAATTCGATTAAACATGCGCTTTATTTTGGTGCGTAAGCGCCTTTTATACAGAGATTGAACTTACGTTTGCCGCACCATAAACAAGCCCCACCAAGTGTGGTAACCAATTCAAGAGGATGTTTAGTGGCCTGGATAGGAACTTGAAAACTTTTTGCTCTTGGCCACTAGCCACCCAACTGTTTATACAATTGCTTGTTGTGCCACATATTGAATGTAACATAAGCCACACCAAGTTTTCAAACAAGTTGAGCTTGTCCACCAACTTTTTTTGTTTTGGTCTATTACATGTGCTATATTGCGCCTTATGTAACCAAGATATCGTGACGACATGATGGTACAATGATATGTTACAAAATTGTGATAATAGAATTAAATATGATATTTTTTTTAAAAAAAAAATGGGATACTACAGTAATAAATCCTGTCTCGAAGGTTGCTCCATTGATATCGTGTATCACTCGATGTATTGATCTTAGGCTGAGATTAAGTCTTTCATTTCCTAGAAGAAAAAGTAATGTTGTCGTACTATCTATAGATCCTATAGTGAAACGACTATATATGGGTGTGCTCTTTAAGTAAAATAATATCTCTTAGGATTCAAAACTTGTTTCAAAAAAAGGCATAGTTGATAAGGTTGACGACTTTTTCTAGTTGATAAGTCGATTGATTTTCTTTTACAACAAAAACTGTGGGGGAGATCCCCACAGTGGTGGTTGTTTTTCATTAATTTAAACAAGGGAGAGTTCATACTTACAACAATTAAGTGAAAGCATCTAATGAAATTCAATTAAAAGGTTGTCACAAGATCAACCTGCTTTAATTTACAAGATTGTAGGGTTCATTGATTCTTAAAATTTCCTAGCCATCTGTTTAGGGTTGGGTCATGCCTATTGAAGACTCTGTCATTTCGAACCAACCATTGCTACCTCCATAAAACATGTTATGATCTAAGCTAGAACTGGATTGACGTTGTTTTATTATGAGATACAAACATTGTACAATGACCGATAAACCGAGAGATAAGTTGAAGCGAACAAGGTGATTTTTTAGCACTATCGGTAATGTACTTTTAAGGGATATATATTCAGATCATTTTGATCCATTACTAGTATACACTGTTCAATAAATCCTATTGCTTTCTGGTGGGCCAGAGGGTATACACCAACCAGACAGGCCTCGGTACGAAGAAAGGTCCATGGCAATTGGCACACCCCCACGCCGTTTTTCCTGCCCCAATGACTCCCTGTCGGCGACTACTGACGCTGAGCACGTTTTACACGTCCACCACAGCAGCAAATATATACTCTTCCGTAAGCAGCAGTGATCGCCATAACAATCGCCGTCAGAGGCGACGAGCATCGATCAGCCGCGGGACGATCGATCGCAACGCGTCATCTTGTTGAGAGTGAAAGTGGAGTATATATTGCACTGTTGGGCGATCAGAGCAGGCGATCGAGCCACTGTTATTACGGCGTGATGGAACAGGGCCAGGCAGGCAGGCAGGCAATGATGGTGCTTGTGCACGACCACACGTTGCCGGCGCGCACGCAAAATCTTGGGGAGTGCGCCGGCAAGACACGGGGAAATCTGTCGCCCGAAAGGGAAAGACATGCGCGCGCGACAAGGCGTCCACGACCACCCGATGCCGATGCCGATCGTAGGTGGTGGGTGGTAGGTGTACTCCATGATGTCTCCTTATCCGTAAAACGGCGACAAGGCAGACTCAGCATTGTGGAGAAGAAACTGGTCAACAGGAGAAGCGAGGACCGACCCGCGGGGTGGGACGGCACCGGAACCGCACAGGTAAAGTGACGGTAAATTCCCGGCGATGGCATGTGTGCGGTCAGCAGTGAGCACGCGAAAAGGCCACAGTAATTGTGTAACGCGATCGACAACCGGGACACATACCGCTACGGCCGACCGAACACGAAGGAAATTTCTTGGCGAGGTACGTGTCGTGTAGGAAGTGCGTTACATGCTGCACAGTGATAGTACAAGTAGTAGCACAGTAGTAGTAACATTACCGGCCACGTCACAGCAAAGCCTACCATCCTTCCTGCTGCTCTGTATAGTCTGTACTGTACGTAGGGGGACCGAACGAACGGAAATGAACGGTGTCAATGCAATGTGTGGGTACGGCACTGTAGAAAAATCCCATGGAATGGAATGGAGCCCACGCATGCGTTCATACAGATACGGAGTACGTACCCATACAAGTACGTATACGTACTATATATCTATCTATATATATGTAGGGACCGGTCGGGATAAGAGGGTACGCCCGCACAAGTTGCCGTGTGGCTCCAAAACGCCGGATCGTGCTCCTGTACCGTATCCCAGCCCAGGGGGCCGGCCGCTGTTGCAAGATCCCTATCCGATCCGCCCGGAGATCCTTGCCGTGTGCCGGTGCACCCATACCATACGCACACGGCACACCGAAATGCCCAGCTGCTGATGATGAATGGGTACTGCAGCATAGCCCCCTGCGTCTGCGTGTGGTCGTGTATGGAGTCGCCTGACACGCGTGCGGGCACGCCCATACCTGATGTGGTACCGCCCCCTTCTCACCGAACACCAACGTGGTAGTAACGTACAGCCAGCCGGTGCCGGACAAGCCGCGCGGCGCCGTCGGATTCGCCTGCACTCACGGCGGCGTGCGTACGTGTACTAGTAGCCTAGGTAGCCGGCGGCCGGCGCCATGCACGGCACGGCGCGCAGTCGCAGCGCGGCATCGGCATGCAGTGGTCACTCGCGCCCATGCACCAATCGAATCCCGGCGTGGATCTTCGCCAGGGCGTCGGGACCGGATCGGCGCTGCCTCGCCGCCACGCGGAACGGACGGCCGGACACCGCCGGCGGCTCGGTCACGTGTGCGTCGCGACGCGATCCCTTTTCGGCAGTGCCGTGCGATGCCTTGTCCGTTCCGCTCGCCGCGCGCAGCGCAGCCGCCTGTTGTGGTTTGGTTGGCCTGGTCCTGGTGTACCGTGTGTATCGCGGCCAAACTGCCAAAGTACCTGACTGAACCGTAAATTTCTATACGATACGGCGTGCAAGTGCAGGGACTCAGGAAGAGGACCATGGTACAAAGAGGACCATGCATTGTGGTATCGCATCGGATGGACCATCTCCCGAATGCGCTAGCACTAGGTAGCTGCAACCAACAATCCTGCTCGTGCCGTGCGGTCGTGCTCCTGCATGGCATGGGGTACGTACGGAGTAGGAGCAGGAGTAGGAGGAAGGAACGGAGGCCATGTGGTCGTCACGTGACCGCACGCGCCAACGGCCGTCGTGGGTGCTGGTCGTCGTCGTCGTGGTGCATGGTCTGACCGTCCTCGACCGATCTACTGCTGCCTGCCAGTTTTTTTGAAATGAGGTGATGAGGTGACTCGTTAAAAAACTCGGTGGATCGCACGGATCCGTCGGTCAGGTCAGGCATCAGGCAGGGTAGTAGTACGTCCGTCCGACCGACCCGTCCAATCCCACCCCAGCCCATGATGTGTGCAGGAGCAATGGCTGTGCCTCGTCGCTGGTACTCGTGCCGTGCGTCCGGTGGTCCGACGAGCCGCCGACCTGCTGGCTGCATCTGCATGCGCAGCCAGCGCGACGACGACGTACCGGTACTGTGTGGTCGTTGTTGCAATTGCAAGTAAGGACATGACACGTCCCTCCCAGCGCTGATGGATTCTCCCTCCCGTCCGGTCACGGACCGTATCCGTTCTCGAGAGTCGAAACCAACGACCACGCTTCATGCATGTGTGGTCGCGTCCGTCGCAAAAGCCACGCGCCCAGCCGTAAAAAGCCTGCGAATCCGAGTCGTTCCAAACCCAGATTCCGATCAAACGAGCAGGCGGTACAGCCAGCACCAGCATCATGGGCCTTGTTTAAATGCAGTCTAAATTTCAAGTTTTTATATTTTCTTTTCATCACATCAATTTTTAGTCACATTCATGTAGCATTAGATGTTGTTTAAAATAAATAATTAACTTGCACATCACGATCTGAATCTTTTAAACGTGGTTAGCTCATAGTTGGATAATATTGAGCAAATACAAACCAAAATGCTACGAGAGTTGGAGTTAGAAAAAATTTATAATCTAAACAAGATCTTGGTTTTGAAACTCGGAACAAATGCAAAACGTACACCAGGGCACTGGCGCACTCGTTTCTTTATCAGAACCCCGCACATGGCTGACTGACTGTTCCTATCCTGCTCACTCTGCCGGATGCCACTGCGTGCACGCCGGCCGGTGCGGGTGCATGCGGCCAAAGGATTCTGTTCTGTTCACCTCAATCAAGAGCCTGCCGCGAGAAAGAAACTGATCTCGAGGCAACGGCAACGGCAACGGCAACGAACAGCAGCGCCACCAAGGATCCCGCCCCCCGTCCCTGCCCCGGGGCCGGTTTCCGACGACCGACAACAGGTAGAAACAAGGGGCCGGTTTCCGACGACCGACAACAGGTAGAAACAAGCACGGCCGCGCGCGCGCACACACACACCGCTCAAGGAATCAAATGAAATCCTAGTTGCCCATTGGCTCTAGCAAATTCCTCCTCGTCCTCTCGCTCGCTCGCTCTCTCGGGACGGACGACGACGTACTCCTACGGCGCTGCCACTCCTGCCAATGCCACGGCGCCATCACCTGCTCGATCGGGACCGTTCCGGCGACCGAGATGCGGTGCGACACTGCGAGGGCGTTGGTCCCGGCCGGCCGGCCTCCTCCATCCCGATCGGGCCGGCGTGCATGTGATTTGCTATCAGCCGCCGACGACAGGCACAGGCACAGGCACAGGCACAGGCACGCTTGAATTGCTTCTTTCACCGAAAGGTAGGTGCGTGCGTGTCCGGCAGGTGGTTACAGCACGACGCAAGTTGATGCTTGACTTTTCCCCTGCCTGTTGCCGTCGATCGCCCAGTAATTATTTATTAAACATAATATGAATGAACCGGGCACTGTGCCATCACTAAGACACTGCTGCTGGCCGCGGTAATTAAATCGGCGCTTTTGCAAGGCAGATCGAGCTTTATTTGCCCACATTGTGGTTCGTAGCTACTACTACTACTACTGCTACTGCTTCAGCAGTTGAAAGGCCACCACCAACAGTACTGTACCGGTAAGGACCAAAAAACCAGACATTAATGTGGTACACTGTTGTTAAAGAACGGAACAAGAACGACACCAACCGACCCACAGGGGTTGCTGAGCGATCGATCGAGAAATGTGAATTAAGCACGTGCCTGTCCGACGATGCACTGCACTGCACTGCACTGGCGTCGCTTCAGCATCACACAAAGGCCAGATTCAGACAGGATTGGCTAGTTTAGGGCACGCACAAGCAGCCAATAATTCCTCCCCAACCAATGGCTTGCCTGTCTCCCTGATGAGGCGATGCGTTACCAAGAAGCTACTGCACACGATGAGATCCGCGAGGGGCTCTTCACGTTTTTGGGCCAACACCAACACGGGCCACACTGTGGAGGAGACAGAACAGGTCACGTCGAGTTGGGTGGCGCCAGCGGCTGGGGTATTGGGGTGGCCCGCTTGGCCCATCGCCCGGACCAAACTCGTGGGCTCCATCCCAGATCTCCATGGACCTACCCTGCGCAAGTCGCGCTGTCCGGATCCGTCCCAATTCGCGCCAGTACCAAGTGCGCTGTTGTTGCTAAAGAAAAAGTGCGCTGTTTCAATTCTAAAAACACCAAAAATGCCCTTTCAAAAGAAATGCTATTACCACCTTCCAAAGAAATATAATTCTAAATCTGATCAAAATGAAAGTATCTTCACTTTTACTAAGTTTTTGGTTTTGTTTAGAACACATGGAATTTTCTTGACTCGTGTTTTTTTTTTGTCAAATTAAACTAGTTCTCTATAGTTGTAAAAAAAAAAAACTAGTTCTCTATTATTTTACTCACACAATAATAGACACAACATTTATATACATGTATGTACACTAATATATGTGCAACTATCCCTATGAGCACTTTTGAAAAAGACTTAGCGAAACGAAACTCGAGATTAATCAAGTCAAAGCAGCTGTCTTAATGTCAATGAACACGTCGCTTATCGTTGAAATGATAGCAGCTTTAATTAAATCCAGAAAAATACAAACACCGAGATCAAGTCGATGACTAAATTAAAATATGGGTGGACATGTTCCACCACAAAGTAACTTTTCAAGCAATGTTCATATATAGTACTAATCCCTTAGAAATTCATGCCTCCCAAAGTGGACTCTATTGGTTTTTTCCTATTGTTTTCTTTCTGCAACTAGGAGTAGGTCCGAAGAGGGATTGATTGGAACGGACGACAATGTACAGCCAAGTTGGATGGGGAGAAAAGGTCCTTTGTGTAGCGAGGAAGGGACAGAGCGGTCCAACTCTATTATGCCCTATTATGCATGCGCAAAAGCCAAAACCGCTTTGATTAACTAGGTGACAGGCGACGAGATCTTTGGTCACGGAAGGCATCGCCAAGATTTTTGCCAATTATGGCCATGGGATTCGGCTGTTGCTTTCGTTCTTTAGATCGATGCAATTTTTATTGCTGCATATGCACCGTTTTTTCGGAGAGACATTTGGTGGTAGATTCCAATTCATCATTGCCTTTGATTCTGGCCCTTTATCGTGCTACACGATCTGCATTTCCTTTTCCTTTTGGGTGATAGCACGGGAGGTAGATGGGCCTTGGCCACTTTGTTTCTCGATCTGCTATGTCCCTTTTGTTTTCGAAGAAAAATAATAATAGAAGGAGCAAGTTGCAGTAGAAATGTAGAATGCTGCTGCACCTGCAATAACAAATACTCGTAGTGCCCTTAGAAAAAGTACTTGTAGTGGCTAGGAGAATTTAGCATGTCAAAAGGAGAATCGAATTTAGAGACATTTCAAGTTCAACTCTTTCAAAGTTGACTACTGACAATTATTATATATACTTACACGATATGTACTTTTTATATGCGTTGTTGGGACACGGTCCCCAAAGACATGGCGGAGGTATTTGCTCAGACGGGCCAACAGGCACACGGAGGTGCACCCGTGGTGGCTAACTACTAATCGCCTCGCTCAATCGTGTGTTTACCTTGCGAGAACCTCACATGAGACGCGTCGTGATGACACAGGGGCCGGCGGGAGGTATCATCTCCGCCAGCTTCCCCTGTTTCCATCTGCCACGCCAGGGGAGGACGCTGGAGGTCTCCACCGACGTCATGGAGGCGTGTCGGGCCCACACAAAGGTATACGGCCTAAGATCCGGGGAATCGAGCACCGGAGACCAAGCGGAGGTTAGCCCGATAGAGAGACCACCCGGTGGACCGGCGAGGAGAGTCGAGCCTTAAATGGACCGGATGCGGCCCATTAAGTTAGGGCGGTTTAAAGGCGTGAAAGGACGCCAAGGCCCCAAGGCAGGTGGAGACAAAGACCGGAATATGCTAGGCATCCGAGGGGTAGAATTGTAACTTGGCATCTCCTCTTGTTTATAAACTATAAATAGGGGGCACGGTCCCTCATGTTGTTGGCTAGTGAATGAAATTAATTACCACCGAATATTGAGCATCAAGTGTTCCACACTTAGCCGTAAATACACATTCCCTCTCCTGGACCAACGTCGCCGCATTCTTGGCCAACCAGCGTGTACCAAGTCGTTTTCGTACTTAATGATATACATACATTGCATGGCCATGAAAAAAAATACTTTTATAACACTATGTCAAGACAAATTTACTTGCATCACTTCGAATCATGTGCAATCTTGAAGGGGTAGTTGGCATGTTTGGTTGATATAACTATGCTTGTTATGTATTATGTATTCTAGACTAAGGAATGTTAGTCTTGCCACACTTTTGTGGCAAGAAAATTGAACACTAAATCTCAGCGAAGTTGAGTGAAAAAATCTTCCAAATGACTTTCACCTGATCACAGGATCCAGGCGCTGTTCGGAACCTATTGTTTATCGGTGGCAAAGAGTCGGTCATTTAAAACAGAATAGAGGAGCCCATGTGATCGCGCAAGAAGAAGATCAGCCAAATATGCGATTTCATCCGCTACGAGCTCGACCACACCGTATCCTCCCCGAAGCCCGCAAATATGACGATCCCACGCGGCCCTTGTGGGTATTGCCGCTCCCAAGAGGTGTGGACCTCAATTTGCCACTTGGTGCCGGGACGATGGTGGGGGCTGGGCGCTGGCGAGGCCGCTGGCAGGGCGGTATTGCCGCGGGCGCGCGGCGGTGGTGGCGGAGGCCGTGGACGCGGCCGGCAACGGCCGTGGCCGTGGACAAGTACCGTCGTAACATGGTACAAAGTACAACGAAAGAGAGAGAAACTAGCGGGCCATGTTACCCCATCTACGCCACCTTTTTAGGCTCCCCTTCGCTCACGGGAATGGGGTAGGAAAATCAGGGGATCCGCTTGCGGGAAAGGAGAAATGGTGGAATGCAAAACCGGATCATACGTAAAACAAGAAAAATAAAGGAAACATTTCTCTCCTCGTCACAAACCTCTCCCCCGTCGCCTACCTGCTTCGGCTCTCCGCGTATTTTTTTCCCGCCGTCATCACTTACCTGCCTGCGTCGGGCGCGGGCGGGAGCTCCACCGACCGGCGCATCGCATGCGTGGCTGGAGCTCCGCCCGACCTCCGCTCCTCTCCCTCTTCTTCCCTTCCCCTTCCTCTCTCGCCCCCTTGCCTAGGCGGCGCGCAAGGCCATCGCCCCCGCCGCCAACGGAGCCGCGGGGAGCCCTACCGCTCGGTTCCCACCTCGTGCGTCTGCGGCGATCGCTTCGTCGACACCGCGGCCGAGCCCGGGACCACCTCCCCGGGCCTGCTTTGCTCAAGCTCGCACCGGGTTCAACCTTGCCTCCTTTGCCGACAACGCCGGCCTCTGCCGGCCTATGCGCCGCTGCCCGCCCGGCTTGTCGAGGGCAAAAGCGGGTCGTTGAGGTGGCGCGGAGGACGGGCGTCGAGGAGGTAGGTGGGTCGCCGGATGGCGGGGGCCGCTCCACGTCGCAGGATGGGGCAGCGGGTTTGCTCAGGCGCGAGGCGACGACGCCGGCGGCGTCGCGTACGGCAGCTTCCGCCAAGCGCTCGTTGAGTCTATAATAGGTGGGAGAAATGTCTAAGTTAAGCTAACTAAGTTTTGTGGCAATAAACAAATAATGGCTAAGAAGACTATATAGGACTACATAATCTTGCCTTAGGCCACTATCCAAATTAAAGCACACTCTTTTTCTATAGAAGAAGGATTTAGTTCGGTCTCTTCAAGAGCTCTGCACATAACAAATTCTTATTGTCATCCTAACGTTTTTTTTAAAAAAACTCTAACTACCAAATTGCAACCAAACAAAGGTAAGTTTTTGAACGGTGACCAACTTGGCGAATATTTCGATAGCCAAGGTCTCCATCATGCGACATGCCCACTTCAAAAAGATTGAATGTGCCCCCCCCCCCCCCCCCACACACACACACACATCAAGGGTCGAGATGGGGACTAGAGGGGGTGAATAGTCCCTTTTAAAAACTAATCACACCGGCTAACCCAAACAAATGCGAAATTAAACTTATCGGGTCTAGCCAAGACTTCACCCCTCTAACTAAGACTCTAAATCACCTCACAAAAGATCCTACACAAGAAAGGTGAGATGACAAGCCTAGCTTGAGCTCCTAATCAATTCTAATGCAAGGTCACACAAACCTAAGCACTAGTACTATAAGCACAAGAGAGCTCCTACACAATTCTAGTAAGCGCAAGCACAAAGCCCCTAAGCTCACTAGATGCACAATGGACAAGGCAACACACGCCTAACCCAAAGGCTCAAAACACCTAGCTACACAAGCTAAGCAAAGTAACTAATCAAGCTACATAAGCTAGAAAGTTACAACTACTCTACTCAAGCACAAGCACAATATATATATGTAAGTAAGAACAAAGCTTGTGATCAAGAGAATGCAAACCACCGCTGAAGTGTGGACACAAGATGACACCGGTGATTTTTTACCGAGGTCTCGGGAAGCTTGCCAACTTCCCCTACTCCTCGTTGTGTCGACCAACACTTTAGTGGTTCCACGGTTTGGCGAATCACCCGGTGATGATTCTCAAGCTTAATGGCGGTGCCAAATCCCACAAATTGGGAGCTCGATCGAGACACTCACCAATGTGAGTTCTCTAGCCAATCCCTCAATAGGGTACCGTGTGAACCCACACACAAGTGTGGTAGCTCAATGACACGCTCCACTAGAGTTGCTCTTCACGATCCCCGCGAGGTGAGCACGAACCTCTCACAATCTCTTCTTCGGAGCACCGCACAAGCTTCCCTTGCGTGCTTCACGAAGCCTCTTGCCACCAAGCCGCCTAGGAGGTGGCAACCTCCAAGAGAAACAAGCCCACCGACTTGCAACACGAACACCTAGTGCCACACGATCACGATCTCTCAGCGCAACGCACTAGGAATCGATCTCTCACTCAACCGGATGAACGATATCAAGCATATATGAGTGGGAGGGCTCTCAAGCACTCACAAGCATGGACACAAAGTCCCCAAGGTGCTAAACTCCAGCCATGGCGAACACACCCTCTATTTATAGCCCCCAAGCCAAATAGAGCCGTTGGTGCTTCAAACCACGGGTTTTAGCGCCTTGGCCGGGGCGCACCGACCGGACTCACCGGCCCGCGTCGATTCGGCCCGCGTCCGTAGCGGCGTCGGTCTAAACCGACAAGCCAGCGGCCCCACGACCAACGGCTTCGCCCGGCGTCGATCCGCGGCTTCGGTCCAAGCACGGATGCGTCGGTCCGCGTCCGGTCCCGTCCGGTCAAAACCGGCCTGCGGGGCTCTACGCGACGCGCCCACCGGAAGGCGTCCGGCCGGTGCGTCCCCGTCGCTGCACCGAAGCGTCCGGTCGGCGTCCGTCCGACGTTTTCCAAATAAAAACTCCACCGAAACATGGACGCCTTCTCTTCGACATGCTACCCATCAAGTATACCAAACTTGAGCACGAGGAATAGCATGTTTTCATCTCCAACTTGCATCCGGCGCAATAGAAAATATGCATCTCATTTTCTCGGCGCGAATCCCGCCCCGCAAGCTTCGGCGGGGAGGATGAGCGGTTCCCAAACCCAACTCAACCCCCGCAATCACCGCCGCCTTTGCAAATGTGCCAACACCATCAAGTGTACATCACCATGTGCAAGTGTGTTAGCATTTTCACAATCATTTCAAAGGCGGGTTAGCTCTTGTCACGCCACTTTCGATCCTAACACATCGCAAAGTTAGATCGCAAAAGTGGCACTAGATGACCGATATGCAAAACCGGTTTGCCCCTCTTAATAGTACGGCCATCTATCCTAAACCCGGTCATAAACTTCTCTAAGCTCCAATGACCGGCGAAATGAAATGCCCTATAGGTTATACCTTTGCCTTGCGCATTTCCATTCCGCTCCCATCTCCAAGTGCCAATGCAACCAATGCACCAACACGATTAAGAATGATATGATCCACTTCATATCATCACATGACCTTCTTGGTCCATCGATCTTGACCTCACTTGCTCTTCACCGCTATTGCATCGGTCCATCGGCGCCAAGTCCAGTGACTTGCCCTTCACACTTGCAACCGGTCCTTCAAGCCAAGCCTCGTCTTGATCTTCACCACCTTGGTCACATGACTCCATGTCATGTCTCATATGCAATAAGCTCCTTCATTGCATCATCATGTGTGAACTAATCTCCGTGTATAATCTCAATCACACATATTAGTTCACCTAATGTTGACACTCAATTACCAAAACCACAAGGGACCTTTCACACACACACACACAAACCAGAATCCAAGTGTCGGTCTACTTGTGCCATCCAAAATTCCAAGGATGCACTTGGATCATCTCTAACAGATTATTTACCCTCTATCTTCTAAATGTCTATACAGATGATCTGTTATTATTTTTAGTGTAGCTTTTTTCTTCATCATCTCTTAATGGGAGAAGAGCGGATCTCCTATATTTGAGGGAGGGTAGTAGGTTTTGAGTACTAAAAATTGTTTTAGGTACCTATTAGAAGATGGGACGAATAATTTTTTTTTTAGCAACCATGATCCTTTATATGATAGTTTTTGTATTGGAGATGGGATGCTATTAGTCCCATGATCTTATCGTCCTCTGACTGTGGTATGCGTCCCAATAGTGGTCTTTTTTCTCTCACAACAAAGCAATATCAGCCGAAGAAACCATAAGCCGAACAACTCCCAACTCCCATGGTTTCTTATTTAAGTAAATAATTTACGTGTCTATAAAAAACTAAAAGAACTCATGTCCACGTTATGATGAGAACGTAGCCGGCCAGAGCGACCAATCCAATGCAGTTACGACATGAAGCAATCCTACCAATACAGATGATCTTGATCTGTTATTATTGTTACTGTAGCTTTTTCTTCATCTCTTAATGGGAGAAGAGCGGATCTCCAATATTTGAGGGAGAGGGTAGTAGGTTTTGAGTACTAAAAATTGTTTTAGGTACCTATTAGAAGATGGGACAAATATTTTTTTTTTTTTGAGAAACCATGATCCTTTATATGATAGTTTTTGTATTGGAGATGGGATGCTATTAGTCCCATGATCTTATCGTCCTCGATTGTGTTTTGTGTCGGAGTAGTCTTGCCCCTTGTTCGCTTTTATCAGCCATGATGCAGTGTTTTTTTTCTCATAACGAAACAACATTAGAGCTAAATAAACCATCAGCCGAACAATTCCTTGGTTTGTACCAAGGGGCTTCTTATAATCTTTGATGAAGCTCTCCCTTTAAGTAAAGAATGTACGTGTGAGTATATTAAAAAAAAAAAACTCACGTTCACGTTCCTGAAAATCTTATGATGAGAACGTAGCCGGCCAGCGACCAATCCAATGCAGTTACGACATGAAGCAATCCTACCAGAAAAAGAACATCTGAGTCTCACTTGCATGCCTGATTGATGACACCCACGGTGCGTAGTGGTGGAGCGGCATGACGGAATCTCGGTGGATGGATATTTTAGCGTTGCGATCAGCAGCAGGCTAGCTAGCTTGATAACGACTAGACACCGGAGCAAATGGTGGCTCTCGATTCGACGCTCATTGATCAA
This sequence comes from Hyparrhenia diplandra, assembly GCA_015847255.1. Lineage (NCBI taxonomy): Eukaryota > Viridiplantae > Streptophyta > Magnoliopsida > Poales > Poaceae > Hyparrhenia > Hyparrhenia diplandra. The sequence goes on along the minus strand of JADLZK010004915.1, from coordinate 325,267 downwards.
TCAAGATGGGAACGCAACGAACGGAGCACGCGCGCACGCACGGCCGCACGCACGAGCGCAGCCGGCGTCGGTCGTGCGTGTTGAGTGCACGATCCAGCGAGGACCAGCCATATCGTTCACGGCGTGCTGCGCTGCAGACTGTCGCTGTCGCTATGCACGCTGTGCGCACTGTTGTTGCTGGCGGTTGCGACGAGCCGCCGCCGGCCGATGACCACACCATGCATGCACACTTGAGAAGAAGGACGCCGGGACACGACGCATTTGGGCAGGCATGAGGATGAGGCCTCGGACTCGATCTCTGTACTTGGCAGCACAGCAGTAGGCACACACTGGGCGCGCGGCTGGCTCTACAACGAGTGCTGAACCGTTGCCACGCTGCCACGACAGAGATTCTGTGACCTCAGCTCGTGACGACGAGGATGACGATCCAACCGGGTTTTCGCTGACGACGGCAACTTGTCTAGTTGACGCTCGGCGCGCCGGCCGCACGGGATAGGAACCGAGACCTGCTTGGCACGCACGGCGGACGGCACGCGATTCTGCGAATTCCGGTTGCAGTACAGATGCAGAGAACTTCGGTCGTCTAGTGCCAGTGCCACTCGAGCACTGCTGGACCTGCACGCACTGAAAAAAGCCGTTTTTTTACCTGTGCTAGATAATGGAAGACCAGATATGGAAGATTCTAATTCCCAGCGACACCGAGGATAATAACAGGCGTGCTGTTCCAAATTCCAATTCGGGTTCGCCTTGGCCTTGGCGTGGTGAGTGAATGTGGTTCGGCGTGCATTGCATTGCCCAGGAATCGGAATCTCCTGCCGGTAGGAGGGAGGATCGATTCTGTCATTCGCGCGATCGCGCTAGTCTAAGGTTCTTGCCACCATCCAGAAGCAAAAGCTTGCGCTTCAGCTGGGATATACATATATTTTACAATAGTACTGGCATATAGTAAATCACTAAGAAAAATTACACGTGGTGAGGTGATACGATGATAATCAGGGAGTCGATGGGAGCACTCACTGAGTCGCAGTGGAGGATGGCCTGACGCACGTGTTCTACTATCCTACTAGATTCGCAAACCAAACCGAGAGACAACTGTACTCAGGAGCCAAGTGCGTTCTACCTGCTTCTGCACACGCTTCGCAACGATGAGTCGCCGTCAAGAGAGTCTCTGCCCACTGCCCCCGTACTGTACGTTCGTTCTTGTGCGGTTGCAGTTGCAGTTGCATGCAGCTCGATCCATCGATGCACCCAGCCATCCACCATCAACAAAGATCTTTGATTGGGTTGGGGGTTGCGTTCAGTTCAGACTTCGTCCAGCGGCACCGACGGATCGGATGATATACCAACTGCTGCAGCTGCAGCTGGCCAGTACTGCGATGCAGCTTGAGAATGAATGAATGAATGAATGCAACTCGCTGTCCGGGCAGCGGCAAGTTGGGTCTGCGGTCTGCCCCGCCGTCGCCGTCGCGAAATTCTCCTGGATTGATTCTTGGAACGTATCTGATATCATGATATTTTGCAGCTAGCTCCAAAGGCACGAGCTTGCACTTTCCCTTCGCCTTTTTTTGTTCTCCTCTCTCTCAAGCTGAACATGCACGCTGTCAGAGATAAATAGAGTGCTGCGTGCAATTTCTTCTCCCCATCATCCAAAATGAGCGATGGGCGAACAAGACCACCTTCGTCTTCGTTTCACCATCCGTAGCTGACTAGCTGGTATACGATCAGTCGGATGAATCCAAGCAGGGCATGGATGGACGTGGATTCAGAATTCAGCACTACTGTCCCTATTTCCTGAATGTCACGAAGACGAAGAAAGTAGCTCAAAGTTGCTTTCGATCGCCAAGTGCCAACTGAAGAAACGGATAAACTACTCGTACAACAGTTGACCCTACAGTGGTGACGTGGCCCAACCGCGTACCCTCGCGCCATTTACGGATGAACTGCCGCGTGACGTGGCTCGCCTCGCGCCGATCTGTCACCTGTCGCCGCACTTGCCTTATCCATATCCTCCAAGGACCAATGCACCGTCGTACGTCCGGCGGCCCGCCACGTCACAGGACAGGCAACACAGGTCACCGACTGGCCGCTGTGCGGTGCCAACTGCCATGTGAGAGAGCCATGTGAGATAAAGGCTGGCGCTGATCGTGACGTGGCATGCGACGATGGCACGTTGGCACACGTTGCTGCTCTTCAATGTTTGGCTAGCTTGTTAGAGCAACTCCAAAGAGTAGCCATCAAAAATGTGTTCTCTACTTTTATTTGGGGCTTTCCCTCTATTTTTGGGTGCCTAAAAATTTGCTTTCGCACTCCAACAAAGACCACCCAAATAAAGCCCCCAAAATCTAAACCGATGCATAATGACATGTGGGACCAACTTGTCATTGGCTCAACGCTTTCTTCCCCACATCGCCAAGATCCGCTGACATCTCATCCGCGGGCACAACCACCACTGGTCCCCGCCCGCGAGCACCTTCGCCGTCGCAGACTACCTCGTCGCCGGCTCAAGTCCGCCTCCAACGCGCCGCCCGTCCTCGCTTCCTCGCATGCCTCCTATCTCCGGCGAAACTCCCCACTGTGAGGCCTCTCCCCATCCCCAGCAAGCGCCCATGCATCCACACATCGCCGTCCCCAGATAACAAAGGCCCCGCGCATGAAGCGGCGGCGGGATTTGTATACATGCGCCGACCGGACCGAGCAGCAGAGCATCGGGAGTCTTCGATCTAATGCGGCCAGCGAGCAAAGCTAACATGCGCCGCCGTCGGTGCCTTTGTTTGGCGTGAGAGAGATGGGGGTGGCTCGCTTGGCCCAACAAATTTGTTGGGTGTGGGTGGTTTTTGTTGGGCCAACAGATTTCGGGGTCCGTAATAGGGGCTCTGTTGAGTTCGATTTTTGACCCTGCACTTCATATTTAGCTATTGGGGCTTGAGTAGGAGCCCCTGGGAGTTAAGTACTCCTTTCCTCCTCAAAATTCATAAAGATACTCCCTCCTCCTCCATCGTGCAATATAAAGGATGTAGTGTTTAAAATCTGAATTCTAGATCTTCAACAGTCGACCCCTCTCTCCTGTCTTTTGTAGCCATTTTTTTTAAAATATTTTTTTTTCAAACTTAGCGTCATTCAAAACAACAACTTTAGGTGTCGTTGGGTTACATTTTTTTTTTTTTTGTGTTGGAAGTAAAAAAATATTCTCGCTTCCTTTGTTTTTGTACTATTAAATTGTAGATACCAGGTTGTTCTATGTACTTTTTTGAATAGATTTTTCTATGTACTTTTTTTTTAATAATGTATACTTATTAATTAAGGGAAGTACAAATACAAGTACACCATATAAGGATACGTATGACAATTTACCTGCCCAAAATTTATAATCTACAAGGACCCCAACAAATAAGAAAATTACAAACCGATTCTTAGACCCTTTTAGAACGGACACCAGCCGAACCGGCCAACATGAGCCTTAGATACACTATATAGTTGAAATACATAGTAAAAACTATTATAATGAAAAAGTCAAAACGACTTATTAATTGGGACTAAAGAAGTACTTGTTAAAAAAGGAAATTCAAGTAAGTCTCCCCGTGCTAGTAACTTTTACCTTTTCCCCTAAGAATTAGGTATACTTGTCCAACTATAGTATTTTAAAAAATTTATCCGATAACTAAAACTCTATCTTCCAACCCCCTTTTCGAGTTTCCCTATTGCAGCATTCTATCCATCCCGAATATAGTGAAATGTAGGGTCCGTTTTTTTTACAACTGCATATATTATATACTAAGTAGCCAATTTACACAAAGATTCTCTAAAGAAGACCGAATTACAACTAGTTCCTGCGACGGGATAAACAAAGTTATATCGAAGACATTGACGACGACGAGCTCGCTGGTGAGGGGCCGTAGAGGTGTGTAGATGGCACATACACCGGATGGAAAGACCGCGGCTTAATGAATCGAAGGTGGGTCGACGGAGCTAGTGAGGAAGCGCATGCCGGGTGACCGGGCTAAGTTTTTGTTGTCGCCGAGGTAGAAGATGAAGCTCGAAATCAAATCCCAAGTGAAGACGAAGTCGCCGAGCCAACACCGGATGAGGAGGTGGATCGGTTAGAGCCCGAACGCGGCAGGATCAATGGCTGCATGGTAGAGGTCAAAACGGAGGCGAAGTCGCGGTGGTGGTGGGTCGGAGAAGCGCGAATCTCGTGAGGCGCCGCGGGGAAGGCGGGACAAAGGTAGAGGAGGGAAATCCGTGCGTAGTGGAGATCATTTATTTTATTTAGATATTCCTTGGTTGCAGCCTCATCAACAACGACGGGAGCTGTCGCAGCAGCCGGCGATAACGAATTTAAAGTAGCAAACCAGGAGTACCCATTATGGGACTCCTATAGGCTACTGTACCAGAGGGAGGGAAGGCAGCGAGATCTAGAGAAGATCGATGAGGCAAATGAGGAAAAAATTGGATACGTGTACTACTGTGAGCAGGTACTACTAACGAGAGTGAGAGCGGTTGTCCGACAGTTTTGAGTTCCCGGCTACACAATTTGTCTACGGCCGGGGACGACGGAACACAAGCCTTTTTGAGAGGAAGCAAGCCAATTCCACTACATGTGATTTGGTAGCTAGTAAGGTGCGTTTGGTTTTGTAACTTAAACAAATATTTAACTAACGACTGCTAGATATTTGTATGATTTCTTTTTAAAAAAGTAGGTATTTGGGGAGGAAACTTGTAAATTGCTTAATTATATCATATAAGAATCTTAAGCTAGCCGGCCTAATTATCTATTTGCACATAACATAAGTATGGTAAATTTATCAATTTTATTAGACACATTATAAAGAATAGAAAAAGAAATAAAGGAAGTACAAAAGTAGTCGCGGGAGGACATCGACCGCTGCAGTACCAAATACAACCAGCCCGTGTCCCTCCCTCGCCCCCCCTGTCGTCCCTCCGTCGCTGGCCGACCTCCCCGCGCGCGCCGCTGTTAATGGAAACGGCGGGGCGTTTCCTTGCCACTGTCCCCCTCCCCATCTCGTCTCGCCTGCTGGCCTCTTCTTCCCTTCGACTCGCAGCAGCTTCGCCGTCGCCGCTCTTCTTCTCCTTCCCCTACAGATAAAGCCGGTGGTTGGCTTAGAAGGAACCAAGCCTTGCAGTGGAGTGGAGACGGCGGTGGTCTCGATCCAACGGAGGCACCCGGCCGGATTTGCTAGCTGCCATGGCGAGGTGGCGGGGGGAGATGGTGGAGGAGGAGGACGACGACGAGTACGCTAAGCTGGTCAGGAAGATGAACCCGCCGAGGTACATCATATGCATGTATTATACTGTTCGCACGCCATTTTTTGAATTTGTTTTCAGTTTTGAAAACATGTATTTTTATTTGTGTTTATATGTTTGTGACTTTGTGAGGATGGTACAGTATTGTTCTTCTCTTCTACGGTTTGGTCTGCAATTCTGCCTGCGTTTTGATCTTCCTCTGTCGTTTGTTCCAATTAATCAATATCAAAGGCAATTTATTTTGTTTAATTATTTTTTTTTCTTGGACTGGTATATCATCACTACGCGAATTCTAATATCTACATATTAGTTCTACATCAATTCCTCCTAGGATTCCACTTTATTGTTGACAATCACTCTAGGATTCCACTGGATTATTCTCAGTCAGTCACTTAGGATTGAGTATATTATCGTTTGTTGCTAATTTGTGGATCCGACGAGTTTATGTATATGTATTTATGTATGTATTTTTAAATTAAATTATTATTAGTACCATAAATCTTTTCTAATACCTTAATTCATATTTTTCATTTTTTTTTTTCGAGAGCGGGCCATTCACCCGTAATTCATCATATTTTTTCACTTGAAAGAAAAAGAAATCTAGTTCATATTGTTCTACATGGCCGCCGTGATCTGATCTCCTTTATTCTTTGCCCTTATTCCTACCACCACCTCTTTGATGTCTTCTAAAGAAGACAAGGAGTCCTTTCAGATTCCTCTCCCTTTTGGCAAAAGCTATATGGAATGGAATCCTTTGATTCCCTACATGCTGCCTCTTCATCACGCTTTACTAATTACTATACAAAGCAGCTGCCCTCTAATCAACTTCCAAACTTGGAATTTTTGCTACTAATGATCCGTTCTAGATTACCTTGAATCCTTTACTGTTGTTTGTTGCCAAATGCTCATCGCCTACTGTGCTGATTCTTGCAGAGTGGTCATTGACAATGACTCGTGTGACAACGCAACTGTCATCCGGGTGAGATTGGACTTCACTTTCATTTGGGACCATGCTGCTAACTACATTTGAGTATTTAGCTAACCGCACTACCTCTGTACTAGATATTAATTGATAGAGGGTGGACCTTTTCTGATTGCCAGGTTGATAGGGTCAAGAAGCATGGCATTTTACTGGAAGCAGTTCAAGTTCTTGTCGATCTCAACCTCATCATCACCAAGGCGTACATTTCTTCAGATGGCAATTGGTTCATGGATGGTAGTTATAAAGCCTTTTAGTTTTTTTGATTAAATGAAATTTGACCTGCAACTGTCAGTAATATGTTTGGTTGTTTGACCTGTCATGATGAATTTCTTCGTTTTCTTGGTTCATGTCATGTTCAGTGTTCAATGTGACCGATCAGGACGGGAGTAAGCTTCAGAACATGGAGGTCATTGACCACATTCAGAAAGTAAGCATGCTGCATTTACTGCTAATCTCTCATGTTCCCACAAGACGCCTGCCTGACCCTTACTTGTGGTCTTCATCAGTGCCTGAATCAGACGGCTACCTTGCGACTCCGGCAAACGGGCTGATGGGCGGCTTTGCGCCGCCGCCGGAAGACCAGTTCACCTCCATCGAGCTGACTGGCGCGGACCGCCCAGGCCTCCTGTCGGAGGTGTGCGCCGTGCTCGCCGCCCTGAGCTTCAACATCGTGAAGGCCGAGGTGTGGACGCACGACAGGCGCGCCGCCGCCGTGATCCAGATCACCGACGAGGCCACGGGGCTCGCCATCCACGACGCGGGCAGGATGTCCAGGGCGCAGGAGCTTCTCAGCAACTTGATGCAGGGCGACGGCACGTGCAACCGCGGCGTGTCCGTGGCCGCGGAGCGGCGCCTGCATAAGATGATGCTGGACGACCGCGCCAGTCGCGGCGGTGGCGGCGAGGAGGCTGTTGTTGGCGGTGGCGAGGAGAGCGGCGGCTGTGGCAAGAAGAGGCCCAAGCAGGCCACCAAGGTGGTGGTGATGGACTGCACGGAGAGGCAGTACACGGTGGTGATCCTGCGGTGCAGGGACCGGCCGAAGCTGCTGTTCGACACGCTGTGCGCGCTCAACGACCTGCACTACGTCGTGTTCCACGGCACCGTCGACGCCGAGGGAGCCACCAAGGAGGCCTACCAAGTATGCTGGCGTCTCACGAAACCACAAACAGATTCTTTTTTGTTGGCCGGCAGCTCATGCTCATCGTCGTGTCCCGGCGTGGTTGCAGGAGTATTACATCCGGCACGTCGACGGCCACCCGGTGCGCTCCGACGCCGAGCGGACCCGCCTCGTCCGGTGCCTGGAGGCCGCCGTCGAAAGGCGTGCGTCCAACGTATGAACTCCCTCCTTCCCTCCCTCGTCGATCCATCAGCATCGCCTTGCTTGTGACGCCATTGTTGACGACTGAGCAGGGGCAGGAGCTGGAGTTGGAGGTGAGGACGGAGGACAGGGTGGGCCTACTGTCGGAGATCACGCGCGTGTTCCGGGAGAACAGCCTGTCCATCATCCGGGCGGTGATCACGACCAAGGACGGCAAGGCGGAGGACACGTTCTACGTGTCGGACGCGTACGGCAACCCCGTCGACGGAAGGACCATTGACGCGGTGGGCGAGCAGCTCGGGGACGCCGTGCTGAGGGTGAAGCGCGGCGGCCACGACGGGGCCGTCAAGCACGAGGCCGAGGGCAAAGCGGTGTCCGTCCTGGGCAGCCTGCTCAAGGGCTCGTTCCAGGGCCTGCGCCTCATCAGATCCTACTCGTAAACCGTAATCGAGGAACTCTGATTAGTTTCACAAGATCTGGGCACATTGTACATAACTCTGATTAGTTACACCAGACCTGGGCATTGTAAATATATAAACTTGACGTAGGTTAGTTAATAGTGAAGCAGGAGGGCATGGTTCCTGCAATGTACATTTGCACAGTTAATCACATTATAGAAGTTCTAGCCATTTCATCTGGTTAGTACTATGGAGGTCAAATCGTTCAAATCAATCAATGCAAAATGCCAGCGGCTACACAGAATAACGTTACAGAACTTGGCGTAATTCTAAAATTGTTCCATGCATAAACATAAACAGGAGATTCATAACGATTATAGAAGTTGAGTCACATGAACTAGCTGGTACAGAACAACTTTGAATTCTTACATTATGTCTTTCTAGCAAGGTTGGGCTCTCGAGCAAAACTCTCAAAACTAGATCTGACAACCACTACGATTGCACACGATCACAAAGATAAATTTAACAGGGCGTGACTTAGGTCATCCGCTGAGCAGCTTCCTTGGCAAGCAGCTTTTCCCTGGCCTTGGTTTTCGCCTGTGATTTGGAGCCCATGATACCACCGCCCCACTTCTTCCTGACCTCATCAAACTTGTCATTGAAGTTTGCCTAGAAGTGAATCAAGTTGAGTGAGTACACAAGTAAAAAGCACACAAATGGGATCTGAGAAAAAGATATTCATAACATCCAACCTTAATAGCCTCCAGGATCTTGCTGAACTCAAGCTTGTCCTCATTCTTGACAGTGGTCAGGCAAAGAACAGATGCGGTTTTCTTGTGAACAATCTACATGAAGTATGGCAAGCCCTTCAACACTAATAACAAGCAAAAGAAAGCTGGATGTTCTGTCAAAAAAAAGAAAGTTGGATGGGTTAATACCGATCCAAGGCGCGCTTTTCCCTTGACAATGCAGTATGGAACCTCCATTTTCCTGCAAAGGGCTGGGAGCCACACGACCAGCTCAATCGGATCAACATCATGAGCTATGACAACCAGCTGGGCCTTACTCTGCAAAAAAGAAGAAATATGTCAACAAAGTACAAAGTTTATGGCCAGAGGCACCACTCTGCTATCAGTCTACCCCTATTAATCACTAAAAGAACAGAACCAAGTTAGTGCACACACCTGCTCAATGAGGTAAGTCACATGGTTAAGGCCATACTTCACAACAATTGGTTTCTTTGCCTCAACAGTTTTCCCTCACTTTCAGCCTGGGCCCTCTTCAAAAGCCTCTCCTTCTTGGCAGCTTTGTCCTCAGGGCGATACTTAAGAAGCATTTTTTGAACAAGTTTGTTGCTGAAAAGGAAGATCAGGCAGAAGACAAGTTATAACAAGAAAAAAAATGAAAAGTATTATATAGCCCCAAATTCAAATTAATTCAGGCTAAGAGATGACAAGAACCGAAGGCCTATCAAATCCCATATTTGAAAAGCATATGTTTCCAGTACTATGCAAAGAATATTGCCAAAAAGTGAGCATGTATTAGTATATACTGCACCGCGGCAAGCGAGTATACATAATTTGAAGTTGTGGTGGGTGGCTAGTATCACAAAGATTCATCTACATATCTGTGGACTATAAGGGCACCTCCGGTGTCAACATCGAACCAAGGCAGGAGATGTCAGAACTCAGTATTTACGGTGCGGCTCCTCCAGTGTGTGTGTAGGACCGCAGCAAATAAAATATTTATTCTCTGGCCACTGGCCGCTCTCTCGTGTGGCTATAATGGACGCTTTTGGTACCTGGCTGCTGAGCAAGTAGTATATTTTAATTCGCTCGGTTCGCACCATCTGTTGAGGTCGAACTTTGTTCTCGACACCCCTCGGTTCGACGCGCCCACAGTGTTCATGGTTCGTTAGATGCGCTCATGGTTCGCTTTTACCTCACACTGGAGCTGCTCTAAATTTCACCTATCGGGAGTAAACTAAAGCAAGTTCAAAATTGCCTGTACTACATATTTCAGAATTATATAAATATAAATATTTGCTAAACCTACAAGAATTTAAATTGTAAAATAATGCTATGCTATGCTATACGATCAGCACTCCAGATAACTTCAATTGTAAAATAATACTATGCTATCAGCACTCCAGATAACTTGGATTGTAAAAATAAAATTACAAACCTGTCTACTTGTTCAGCAAATAGAAAAAATGATAATTGAAGTTAAAGAAAAGCTTTATCCAATGCTACACAATATAATTAAACACCGCTAAAACCTAACATCCAGATCACATGTAACCTACTCTCTATCTACTTCATCTTCATTTATGATACAAATACTCATATCCCAACTTATTGCTCGATGCATCACTCCCAACCAATTAACTAGAGAACTGCAAGATTAAACTAACCAGAGAATTCCTAGTCAACAACAGAAACTTTGGCAGTGCTACTCCATGGTGACAATTCCTAGTCAACAACAGAAACTTTGGCAGTGCTACTCCATGGTTGATGCTATAAACATTCAAGCCTTGCCCTACCACATACTATCCAACTACAGCAATGGACGGAACGAGGATCCTACCAAGGTTCTTGTCGAGGGTACGCGTGAACTGGTTGAGCGCCGGGGGCACCTTGAGGCGCTGCTTGAGGATGCGGCGCTGGCGCTGGATGCGCACGACCTTGAGGCCACTTGACGAAGCGGTGGAGGTCCTTCTTGGGCGGAAGGGCGCCGCCGATCCCGAACTGCTTCGGCCTCTTCTCGAACAGCGGGTTCGTTACCACCTGCGCCAACCAAACCCCCAAACAAATCAAACCAAGCGCGAAATAGCAAGCCAACAAACAACGAGAAGCACGCTAGATTGCACGGATCAGGGTCATACCGGCTTCTTCTTGGCGGGGACCGGCGCCTTGCCGCCTCTCTTCGGGGCCTGCAACAAGATTAGGGGATTAGCTCGATCATCAAACAGTAGTAAAACCTCCTAAGACCCGTCGTTGAAGATCCATGGCAGCAAAGCTTAAAAAGCTTCACGAGATCCCTTTGGATTCCATTGGCGAACACAGCGAGAGGGAGCTCCTTTGGCGAACACAGCGAGAGGCGGGACAGGCGAGAGGAAACGAGAGAGAGAGAAGCGCGTACCATTTTGCCGGTGGCTGCTTCGGGCGAACGAGCGGGGCGACGGCGGGGAGGAAGAGGCTGGGCGAGTGGTGGCGGCGACGCGAGCTTTGAAGACGAGCGACGCTTTTATAGGAGCGTCTTCAGGGCCACGTGGTCGCGTCTGGACCGTCGGATGCGGCGTGAAGGAGGCTTGGTGGGCTCTTACCCGTCCGATTGCGGATTAGGGTTTTGGCGCTCAGGTCTTGGCCAAAACGGGCCCAGTTTGGGAGAATGCGGCCGTTTTTGGACAGGCCGGGCCGGAAGTGCTACTGGACCGGGCTGAATTACCAGTCATCACCGACGTATCGTGAGACGCCGCCGGCTTCCGTCCAGCGGCCGGCCGGCTAGCAGGCAGAGTAGAGGCCAACCTCCTCAGTTCCTCCGCCGTGGATGTGGAGGCTAGTGAGGTGAGCTCACCGCAAGACCCCGTTCAGACGCAGACCCCGTTCAGTCCCAGTTCCCAGACACGGCAGACAGGCGACGCCGTCCGACGCCGGCGAGCGCGAACCGCCGCGACCTCGTGTCAGGTAACTCCGTCCCTCCCCTCGCTTCGCATCCCCTTCAGTTTCCCCAATTGCCTCATCGCGATCTCGCGCGTTTTGTTCGCTTGCACGCGGCGGCATTTTACCGTTCACGCGGATCTGGGCTGGCACTCCCGTTTCAAGTGTTGATTCGTTAGCGATTATGGCGGGTGTGGGATTTGCGTTGTTCTCCGCGGTGGATCTAGCAGGGGTGGCAGTGGAGAGCTGCGGGAGTGAGGGCTTGTCTCACTTGGTTCCCCTCGATGGGGTCACAGCAAGCTGTGCTTCGCCCTCCGTAGGTGCTGTGTGGAAACGCGTTTCGACTAGAGTCGATACGCGTCCCCAGTCCTCAGCGTACTCTAATGTAGTGGTTCTGGACCATAGGACTTGCACTTTGCTCTGATCGGGGCCTGATTGAATCCAATTCTTCACTTGCCCGATCAGTTACTTCTGGATTTGTGTGCTGCGTGCGTGGTTTGCTTAGGTTCTACACTTATATCCGTGGCGCGTTGTTGATAAGGTGCCAGACATTTGTGCCCGCTGTCTCTTGATTGTGCCAGTCACTAGTCGTCCTGTCCTAAGTCTTGGGGAGGTCCAATACGTGGAATTTTGTGTAGGGAAGCTCACAGGTATCCACACTGTAGTTGATGGATTATCATTATCATTTGTCAGATTGTGCTGTTGTGACTTGGCTAGCTGTGGATGGTTATTGATCTAATGGAACCATCTGGATTCCAGCTTCCATTCATTAATGTTTTTGCATGTTGTTTTATTACTTGATCATTGTTGACTTGGAAAATGCTCCAAACAATCACCAGAGATGCCCTTTAACTATTTTAATCTCCACCTGTTAGGAACAGACTGAAATTTGTTCATTTTGTTCTTAATTGCCTTTCTGCCAATAATTTATGCAGATTGCAAGGTCTGAAAATGTCTGAAAGGGCTTTGAAAGATCTCAATATTTCTCAATCAGCTGACCTGGAGAAAGGAAAAGACAATTCTGCAAAATCCTCGCCACCAACACCAAGCCTGTGTTGAATGGCAACAAGTGTGCCAACAAGGAAGAAAAAAGCCCCGCCTGCTTGCCAAGACGCTGTAACTAATGGAAGTGAGGCTGTAATTGCTGATGTGGAGTACATTGATTCGAAAAATCTAGTAGATCTCCCAGATGTCGATGGAGCTCTAAGTGTATGGAACATGTTTGCTTATTTATGATTTTTTATTTATTGGACAGATGTGTTTCTCTTTGTTGGTTGTAGTCAGAGCTGAGTTTTATTGTTTTAATTTTTTCAACAGACTTTAGCTAAAAGGTTGGACTCAAAGGACTGGGTCATGACATGTGAAGCTCTAAACAATGTTCGCCAGCTGGCAATGTATCACAAGGAACGATTGCAGGAGCTTCTGTAAGTTTTTCCCTATCATATATGCAGAAAAAATGTGTCCCCGTTTAGATAATCCTTCTGATATCTTCTGGAACCACTTATGCATGCTAGTGGTACAGAATCGCATATCTGCTTTATTAATTGTTCAGTACAAAACCGCTTTGAATTGCAGGAAGCCTCTAGTTCCTCTTATCGTGAAATCTGTAAAGAATCCAAGAAGTGCTCTATGCAAAACAGCACTAATGACTTGTGCTGACATCTTTAAGGCCTATGGTGACTTAATGGTTGACTCAATCGATCCACTGGTTAGTATTCCTATATATTTTAAATTTCTTCTATTAACTATAAGGTTTCTGAAAACATCATTCTTCTTTTTTTCTGTCAATACGTTCACAGCTATTACAATTGTTCCTAAAGGCTTCACAAGATAAGCGATTTGTCTGTGAAGCTGCTGAGGCGGCTCTTATATCGATGACAAATTGATCTCCCCCTTTACTACTGTTGCCAAGAATGCAGCCTTACCTCAAGAACAGGAATCCACGGATTCGAGCAAAAGCATCAGTGTGTTTCAGCAAGAGTGTACCTCGCCTTGTAAGTGAAATTACTTGCCTGAAATTTTTTTACAGTGTATTTCAGCAAAAACATCAGTGTGCATCAGCAAAAGCTTCTCTAGTCCCAATTTTACTATAAATAAAAAAGAAACATAAAATAGTTTTTTGTTTAATTCAGATTATAGTTTCCTTATATGATGTTCCAGGCGATCAATCCAGTAGTTAACATTTTAGTTTCCTTGCATACTAGCCTTCTCCGTCCAATATATTCCAGATCTTTTTTTATACTTGGTATAAACATTGAATCTCCTAAGGCTGCGCTCAGTTGTCCAGGATTTGCACCAGGAACTATTCTTACTTTACCAAAACTATACAATTTAGTGAAGCAATTCTAGATGGAATAATTTCAGGGTCTCAATCCACGCAAAATCAACGAGGCCAAGTCATAAAGTGGAGCTGGGTGGTAGCCAAATAATTAGGCAGTTGACATGTTAGGGGTTTGATGGTTTAAAATATTGCGGATGGCAGAGGCATAGTTAGCTGTAGGTTGTATGTCTTGATGCTTTAACTCATACTGTACTTTGCTGTCATCTTTATAGCACAGCAGTGATTGAGGTTGAATATATCGATTTTGTGTACTGAAGTTGTACATGCATTAGTCAATATTTTTGTCGCCCCTCATGTCTTTAATTTGAGGTTGTATGTTACTCTTGTTGTTAACAACAACAATGTTTTTCTTTTTGTCTAGGATGTGGCGGGAATCAAACAATATGGTATGGATAAGCTCATCCAGATTGCAGCAACTCAGCTTAGTGACCAGCTTCCGAAATCAAGGGAGGCTGCTCGCAATCTGGCACTGGAACTACAAGTATTCTATGAGAAATCTCAGGCCTCAGCTTCTGACAAAGATGAGGGCGAGCCTTCTACTTCACCAGATGCAGAATCATGGGAGGCTTTCTGCCAGTCCAAGCTCTCTGCATTGAGCGCCCAAGCCATCCTTCGTGTGACCTCTACTGCTACAAAAAGGTGTCACCTCTGCTGCTCCAAAAGAGGGTGTCACCTCTGCCCCAAAAAGAAGGCCTGGCTGTGGGTTGCTAGCATAAGCCACAAGGAGAGATTGCGATTTTTATCACCCCGTTCACTTTCTTGCTGTACATGCTTTTGGTTGGTCCTTCGTTACATCCAGTCGTGAAAAAAGATTAATTATCGGTTCAGGAATTCAGCTGTGACCACGGTGTTAATGTTGGCGTGAGATATATATCCATTATAGTTGACTGTACAATCATTTCGTTCCACTACTTGGTATTGACTGGTCAAGTGATTTTTTTTCTATAGCTTATAGAGTAGTACCTTTTCTCTCTCTTCGGGTGCTGCTCTGTTACTTTGAAGGAAATGGCTCTCTTTTTTTTTTTTGGTGTTAAGATCTTGGTGTTGAATTCATTATTTGATGGAGCAATCACCAGGCTACATCATGTGTCTGCACTTTGGCTCTATTTAGTACAGCTTATTTGGGAAGCGCTTTGTAAATAAGCTGCACAAATGGAGTAAAAGTTGTTATCAAAATAAGGTGGTTTGATTTAGCTAGAATAAGCTATAGAAAGAACATATTATTTGGTTATTGCTTTGAGCCCATAAGCAGTTTATAAGCTGTACCAAACAGGATATTTGCTCTGTGTGATATATCAAAGTGAGAACCTTGTTATGTTTAGACGTGAAGACACCTACAACGGAGTATGCCACTTACCATGGCTCAAGATTTTGTGGTCGTTCCTAAAGTCCTTAAGTAGAGTCTGTAGAGATTGAGGGGCCTGACATCATTTTTGCTAGAGTTCGTCGAGGATGCGTTTGTTGTTAGATGTGATCAGTGAAGAATTAACAGTTAACACCACGCGTAAATTAGTTTAAAAAAAAAAAAAAAAAATGCGTTACGTATGGTCACGAGAAGAGTTCGTAAAATTTAAATGTTTTATATGGTCACTAGAAGAGTTTACCACCACGGAACTGGCGCCGTTCAATGTTTTAGGTGGGAAAAGCAAGCTCTCCCCTCGTTTGCTTTCGAGAAAAAAATAAAAACGGAGCTGGCGCCGTGCTGATATGCTGATATTGGGCCTTCTTCGCCCAGAGAACAGCTTGGGGGCAGGCACATGCTCCTCGAGCCTTTTTTTTTTTTTTTGACAACAACCTCGAGCCGTTGGATACCAGTGAACGGCCAAGGCTAACTGCAGACGATCCGGTTCCAGCAGACCGCTTGCCGCGAGGATAAAAAAAAAAAAAAAAAAAGACCGCTTGCCCCGGATTCCCTTTGCCGGCTTGCCGCCGCGTCGCTGCCCCCGGCCTCAGCACCCCCCGACCCCTGGTCGGCTAGCCGCCCCGGTGCCCCCTGCTCCAGCCCCTTGTCTGCCCCGCCAGGCCGCCAGCGCACAAACGGAGCACGGAGGAAGGCCGCCGACGGCATAGTGTTGAGCTGCAGCTTGTTCCCCTCCGGTTGTCCCGTGCCCCCGGCATACTCCTCCTCTTTCGTTTCTCCCGTGCCCCTCGCGTGCGCTCTGTCTGTCTCTTGTGGCGACGACTCGGCCGCCGCCGCCCTAGGCCACGTGCATCTCCATCTTCGGGACCCTCGCCGGGGCTGTGTTGAGCCCCGATCAGGTACGCCCACTCCTTGGCCTCCGTTCCTGTTGTGCAAAACGGAGCACCCAAACACAAGCTATCTTGTCAAAACAAAAAACACAAGCTATCTGTATTCAGATCTAATCCAATATTCCAATTACAAGTGTGGTATACTTGTATTATTATGCCTATAATTTTTTTTGCCAAAAAAATATTGGATGTGTACACCAATGTTCTTTACCGGGTCCGGTCCTGCCCAAACCCTAACTTAAAGCTGTGTGTCTATTATTGGCTATACATTTGTACACCCATATAACTAACTTTACTCCGTCTGCCTGTGTACCCGCAATGCTCCTCGTCAAGCTCGCCACATCAACATGAGGCTCAACAAGGTGGAAGTGAACCTTATAAGGCTGCTGGAGGCCGCTCCCAGGCAGCAAAATCAGGCTAAACTTGTCTATGTATGTAAGAGTAGCTAATATGAATTTCTTAAATAGTTTGATTTACATCCTGCATAGTTGATTTGAAGGAAAAGAAGTAGATATAGTCTCATTCTGTTTCTTTTTTTTGTTGGTGATAGAGAACAATCTCAGCCTGTTTTGTTTCAGTATCAACACATGGTATCTTAATCTTCTATCAATTTGAATTTGGGTTATCTGTTTTACTAATTACTTGCCACCTCTGTTCCAGTGCAGTATGTAACCACAGCCCGGGAGCTGTTGGAGCAGCTTGGAGCGAGACTACACCAGAAGGCATATCAAGGTGCGTTATCACATGGATTTTTTTTTTTTTTTTGGAATATATAGTGATGTGGTGGTTATTTGTGCACTATCTAATGTTTCTTAAGGTTCCGTTGTTTTAATGAAGAAGGAAAATAATCTTCCATATGACAGCAGCAAACAAAAACAGGAAACTGTTATACATAAATCTCAACACTAATCTTCCATGCAACAGTATAACTGTCTACCTTTTGCATTTTGCATCAATGTAAATCCTGAAACATGTACAGGGAGTACTGTCTGCTAATTAAGAATACATTCTGATAAGCCTTTTGCATTTTGCTGCTATTTTCATTTAGCTGACACGACATTGTGTTTCAATATATTTTTTTAAGTCTTTGTGTCTCCACATTCTGATGAGTGAGAAAATGCCCCAATTCGGGATTTTTTCTTGGGAAGTTTTGGGACCCACCCAAAAAAAACAAAAAGAATGAGGATTGAGGGGTCAGAATAGCCTTTTCTTTAGACATAAGTGCTCCACTAACCAAAGCTTCTAGAAAAAATCAATCTTCTGCCATGAAAGGCACCATGGGTCGCCAATTGATAAATGCATGGTTTCTCTTTCAGGTTTAAAAAATTATGTTCCTGAAGTCAGCGTACTCTTTCTGTACTGCATCTCAAACACGTATATAAAAGATCCGTGCCTTAAGTTCCTGCAATCTTTTCTTGATGGACTTCATTTTTTGATGATAGCAGTTTCTGGGCTATTACTTGGCCTTGTTTATGAACAATCCTATGCCTGGTTCAGTGGTCTTAGTAATTGGTGTAGCAAAGCAAGCATTTACCCCAGTTAAACCTTCCAAGCGCTGCTGCTTACATTTTTTTGTGTGGTCAGAAGAACATTTTTCTGATGAATTTGTTCCCTTTTTCAGCATTTCAAAAGCTAAGCTTTCTGAGTATTCTGAAAAGATTGAAGCACTAGCTTCCAGGCTTGCTGCTTCAGTGGTATGTTTCTATTGTATCGACTCATTTGTTTGAATTCTTTCCATTATCACACTTAGTTCATTTGCTTGCTCTTCATAGAATTTAAAGCAATCACACCATATAATGTTAGTTTTAATCTGAACCTTTACCTCTTATGCCTTTTAGATTGAATACATTTCTTATTTCTTATTAGTTATTATTACTATATTCTTGTTGGTGCAGCCTGAAAATGAAAAGCCAATTGTTGAAAGCAGAGATGAAATCTCTTATGAAGAAGCGAAGCCAGAAAGCCCAATATCTTTATCATCAGGACTGCGAAGGAGATCAACGTAAGTTAAGTTTGGTCGTTTTCCTTTCTTATGGTTACAGCTATGTAACTAACAGATGAAATTAAATAGAGTCCATGCCGAAGTTGGACCAAGCCATCAGGAAGGAAAAGAAGATATTGGAGCACCTATAAAATTGGATGCAGAAGCTCAGGCTCACATTGAGAAGCATAGGTATGCCGGTTTTGCCTTAATTTGTGAGAAGACATCTCAGGCTCCAGTTCAATGCCCACATTATTTTTGTGTACAGTTTCTTCATTGCACATGAGCAACCTATTTACTGGCTCCATTTGTTGTCTGGTGTCATTACTCACTAAAATTGTTGTGTTGGAAGCTATAAAAACTTGTAAATTGTTGTGTTGGAAGCTATAATAACTTGTAAATTGTTGTGTTGGAAGCTATAACTTGTAAATTGTTGTGTTGGATAATTTGTGCATGCATATTAGCTTCATTCTTGTTCTAATTGTTCCAAGAAATGTGCATCAATTTTTTTTTGTGTCATCAAATGAAGATTGTGCTCTTACTGTTACTTTCTTACACACAGGAAGCTCCAAGAAGATTTGACTGATGAAATGGTCGAGTTAGCACGGCAACTGAAGGAAAGTAGCCTAACGATGAACCAATCCGTGCAGGAGACAGAGAAGGTATTTTTCTTTGATCTAGTCCTCAGATTTCTATTGTGTTGACACAATTGTTTATATGCGGATAAAGTTGTATTGGTATTGCAATGATGAACTCCTTCAGTTGTGTGCTTGTTGAGAATGTTACCTTATCTGCTGATGCAGATCCTTGATTCTACCGAGAGGGCCGTCGAGGCGCAGCTTGGCAAGCACGGGCCAGGCAACCTCACGAGCTGCTGAGGTCTACTCACTAGCTTCCAAGACTACGTGCTTCCAGTGGCTGCTAATGTTTGTGATGACCTGCATGTTTGTAATGGTGGTTCTGCTCATAAGGATCACTTAAAGCACGAGGCTGTAGCAGGCACTCAAATCTTCTATTCACCCTTTGACTTTGTTTCATGGTAACTCTTTGTGGTCATGGTGTTTTCTCGTCCAAGTGTCTCCAAGCAAACAAGCCTCTAGTATGAGAAACTGGACAGAGGCTTGATGATTACTGTTTGATTGGTCAGTCAGGCCTGAGTGACTCCCTACTAATAATATGAAAACGAGCTGCACTGTAGCTACACTCACGAAAATCACTGTAGATGTACATTGCCCGAGGATCCTCAGGTTTAAAGTAGTTTTATAGATAGCTATGTCTCAGGCGCCTGAATTTTTAAAAATTTTGAGGCGACAATCTCACACAATTAACTAGTATATTTGAAAAGGCAAACTCACATGACCCAATTTACATTTTTTTTGTAGCCAAAGAATAACATTTTTTTTGGTTGCCTGAACGACAACAAAAAAATTAAGACGCCTTACAGCGTGAATCGATTGCAGTGCCAACCAATCGCGTTGGCTTTTGTTCACTTGATTGACGTCGGACATCTGTTCCCACTGGCTCAACCAAACAAAACTATTTATTAATCAAACGTTTAATGTGGGGGCCTCATTTTGGGATTTGCCAAACGAGAATTGTCAAACCATTGGAGATGAGCTTTTAATTTAACTTGGCAAACATCTCGAAGAGTTGACAAATTTCAACTTTTACCGAGCGAGAATTGCCAAATCATTAGAGATGCTTGCTCTTACAAGCTCTATGGGATTTCGCCAAGTAATGCGGTAATTTTTAAGACCTAAGAATGAAAGGTGAAAAAGGTATATTTCTAAATCCTTTTTACAGATGATTAATTAGTACTCACTCCTAGTTATTCAGTGCATTCCAAAGTTTCGAGGTCACTTAAGGCAATACTCAAATGATCTATATACCCATAGATTAAACTCAAATAAAGTGCTTCTTCATATGAAATTTTTTTAACAAACACATTGTTACTAACTACACACTAGTACAGGCTGCGGTCTGATATCCTTGTATTTGATTTCTCTAGTCTAGTTTTTTTCTTTTCTTGAGAATTATTTCTCTAGACTAGTACAAAGCTAGATAGGGTAAATACCTCCCGTGATTTTTTTTTTTTTTGAGAATTAAATACCTCCGTGATGAGGAATGTCTGATTTCATTTTTTTTTGAGAAAGCATGTCTGATTTCATGCCTAACTAGTCAACGACGACCTCTCAGCCCACGGATGGAAATCTCGACCCGTTCTCTGGGCCCAGGGCCCGCGCGGCCCAACTAGCTGTTCCCGTCGTCCACTAGTCCTCCATCCTCCTATAGCCCACCCGAACTTCCGAAACCTCATCGCCGCCACTCCACGCCCCCGACCCGCCGTTCCCACCGCGCCGCGCTGCCTGCAACCCGCCGCCGTCCAGCTCCCTTCTGCCGCCTCCTCGCGTAGGGAGATCACCGCCCCACGAGAACACGCACCGGCACCTCTCTTCCTACCGCCTGCCGCCCTGAGCCAGTTAGCCATGGCGGAGCCCACCGAGAGAGACCAGTTCACGGACGAGGAGGAAGATGACTTCCTGGAGGACGGGTTGCAGGGCCTTGGAAGCGAGGACGAGGAAGGAGCGGGGAGCAAGAGGAAGAAGCGGCTGGGGAATAGCCTGGGCGTGCTTGGCAAGCGTGGGGTGTGCTACCTCAGCCGCGTCCCGCCGCACATGAACCCGTCGCACATCCGCCAGATGCTCTCTAAGTACGGCGAGGTGCTCAGGATTTACCTCGTGCCTGAAGGTAACCAACCAGCCCGATCGATTCGGTGCTCGTGCTGCTCTCTCCTGTTTTAATTTGGTGAGGATAGCTAGCTGCAGAGTGTAGGTAAAATCCTGCCTGTTGCGTGGAAGCCTTCATCGGCTGATGTAGTTGGATTTGCTCGAGCTCTGGAGGGATATTTTTCGGTCCCCTGTGGCAAAGCATGTCTGCTTGACCGAAGTGACGCTCAATTTCTCTCATTGTTGCTTGTGCGGCTTCCATTTTCGAAAAGGGGATGTAGTTCTAGATAGAGGAAAAAAGAATATGAACTTCAATGCCTCATTGCATGATGTAAAATATGATTTCCATACTAATTGAAGTGCATGTTGCCACAACAGTACACTGATTTTCCTTTTTTTCATTCTTTATTTGATAATATGTTCGAACTTAGATGTTTGATTGAAGGTAAAAAAAAAACACTTAAGCTTCTCTTTATTGGTTATGTAACATAGCTTACTATTTTGCTCAACTATGTGAGATTAAGAACTAACAAATATAACCATATTAGTTTTTCAATGTTTGCTGATTAACAGTCTCTTATATAATTCATATATGTCATGCCCACCTTCAGGTCAAGGTCACCGAAGCATACTACTGTTAAAGCGAAGGCTTACTCCGAAGGGTATGTTTGGACAGGACAGACAAAAGACAGATGCATTGCTTTGGGGACCTTAATTCCTCATCTAAAATATTACTCTAGAAGTAAAGCATGTCCAAGTATTCATACCAGCTCCAGCTTTAGTACATTTGCGAATAGTTTTATTGAAGCCTCTAATAATTTTCTAGTCTTCTCTTCAATATCTGTGCCTACTCATTCTGCTATCAAAATCTTTTTAGGTGGATTGAATTTGCGAAGAAGAGTGTTGCCAAGAGAGTGGCTAATCTTCTTAACGGTGAACAAATAGGTGTGTTCTCGTTGCCATTTTATTCTTCTTTGCTAGTATTGGTTGGTAGTTGCATGTATTATGTATGACCCCCTGCTTTGCAGCCACTCATTTTACTCTTGTTAACTGTCGACATGTTTGAAGAGTTATTAGATGCATAGTTCTTGCATGGAGATTGTACTATATGTGCTTTAGAGCTGGTGTTTTCCTTTGGTAACCATTGGATGCTGATGCTGTACTTTATTAGGGGGGAAGAAGAGATCTCCATTTTATTATGACATTTGGAACATTAAATACCTCAGGAAGTTCAAATGGGATGATCTTGTTGGTGAAATGGGTATGTGAAATGTCCAAAATACAAAGTTCTTTAAACTTCTGGTGAAAGCGATTGATGATTAGAGAGGTTTCTTAGTTTAGTAATCCTTTGAATATCATGCAGCCGAGAAAACTCACATCAGAGAGCAGAAATTAACCTTGGAGATAGCAGCAGCAAAGAAACAACGTGATCACTACCTTTCCAACGTTGAAAAGTCTCGTGCATTGAAACACATTGAAGAGCGCAGGAAAAAGGTTCGTCGTATTCTGCATGCATACAATAAATCAAATTTTCTTGTGTTGCTTTTTATCTGTTGGCACTAGTCTGTACTTGTTTGTGACCCTTAATCCATACTCATATTTTTCATTCATTCTTTTTGGTTCAATCCACAAAGGGACAATCGCCAAAAGTATCTAACCTCATTGTTCTGGGATTATGGTCCACTGGTTGTTATATGTTTGTCCTGTTATATGCTCTTTAGGACTCAGTTTAGTAATGAAAAAAATCTTAGAAATTTGTCATGGTCGAATCATGTTTCCCTATCCTAGTCTCCTAGAGGATGTAACTGCAAGTTGCAAGGAATATAATGTCACAGTTGTTTAATACCATCTCTTGTGATTTGCCATCAAATTTGATAAACTTGTTATCCTTGATTGAAACAGAAGCAGAAGACAGAAGGAACAGAAGGCAGTAATGTCCCAGAAATAAAAACTGCTCGTCCAGTTCCTCAAAAGAAACCAGTCGGGGAGACTGATGCCAAAACTAAATCTATGCTTTCAAAAGACATTTTAGCTGGTGTAAGTGTCAGCTCTCATGGAAATGTGTCTCGAAATTCTTGTACCCACCAGTTATTATTAATAATAAACCTCATGGTATCGCAGGTATTCGGGGGTTCCTCATGACCACGGACCTATCTCTCAGTGTGGGTTGGTGCAGGCCGAACTGGATGGAGTAGTGCAAGATCATGGAGCCCATATTCTACTTCCAATTTTAGTAGATGAAGTTGCGTTTTTTATTGGGGTAGTTAGGAACTTTCAGAAACATTTTGTTCCGCTGATATGCACTTGAAAGGTTTTAGGGTACCTGATGATTGAATGCGAAAGGCCTGCGCTGGTGCTGGTTGACTAATAAGTTTCTTATTAACAGAAACCTAGGTAAATCAATATATTATACATATTCCAACCTATGTAAAATTATTATAAATTATTGTTGTAGGTATGTAAGTATAATAAAATAAATATTTGTAAACTAACTTAAGTCATACAAATTGAATGGATATTAGCAGATAATTTAATTTCTCAGATTAAGTTTAGCAAAAACTCCACAGAAGCTGAGACTTCTGTGACAAAAATTAATGTGACCGTCTCGTACTATTTGTCGGGTCATGTCAGATGCAGTGCGATGAGGCTGGGTCTTGTCCTCTCGGGAAGGGTTTTTTTTTTTAATAGCAAAATTCTCTTGGGAAGTTGGGATGGCCGGCGGGCGTGGTGCACGATGGGGCCTTGGACGCTCGAGTGGGCTGGGTGGTGCCAACTGCCTAGTGAATAGACGAAACAGCCCAACTGTGCACGTTTAGACCGGCCCATGACAACTCAAAAGGGCCCAGCTGAGCACAGCGGATGGATGGACGTTTTGTGCCACCTCGGAAGCGGAGAGAGGGAGCGGCAGGGGGAGGCGACTACAAGGTGCGGGGGTGGGCGATCTGCAGAAACTATCTTTGCGCATGGGGCAATGACGCAGCTTATGAGGTCATACCGAGGCGCGTCAATTGCTGGTTGAAAACTATTTCCAAACCCCTCTTTGGCCCACTGGGCCACTGAGAATTTCTGGAAGGGCTCCTTCTCTTCGGAGAAGGGAAAGCTCTACAAAACAATTATAATTTGTACTAAAGTATACTATATTATATATTCATTGCGTAGCTTTACTCATGTGGAGTCCAACAAAATTGGATTTTCTATTTTATGAATTTCATTTACTATGATTTTTGAAAGATTCAGCCGAAAATATAAGAAAAGAGAAAAAACGAAACCACGACCAATCGTGAAGAAACCGAGTTATCAGTGAATAAACCACCACGACCACCGTAGCAAAACCGAGTTACTGTACCGAAACCACCGTCCAAACCCGCCGAGGGACGAAAATCTGCATGGTTTGAAAAGATGAGGGACCCGCTTTGTCCGGTTTTGAAGTTGAGGACCAAAATCGGACTTTCGCAAAGTTGAGGGACCAAAAGTATACTTTTTCCAAAACTATTTCCAAACCCCTCTTTGGCCCACTGGGCCACTGAGAATTTCTGGAAGGGCATTTCTTCGGAAAAGGGAAAGCCCTACAAAACAATTGCTATAATTTATATGTTAAACTGTCATTTCTCAATGCCTCAGGGCGCTAGATGGATCTGGGTCAGTTGTTTTTTTTTTTTTTGGCCAAACACTTTTGAAAACAATTTCATGGGCGTGATTCTCACAACGAAACGGTGAAGCTAAAAAAATGTAGCGATAGCTCTTGAAACCTTTTTTTTTTTAACGATGCTGAGCTGTACGGGACATAGTTTAAGACCGTTTCAATTAGTTTTTTGACAGTTTCAATATGAGTGATGACGGTCCCTGAAATATTCCTGCTGTGTCAAGTGCATGTCCAGTCCCCAAACTATTCGACGATGTCATCTAGGTCCCCAAACTATTCGGCCCGTGGCATCTAGGTCCCCAAACTATAAAAGTGCACCTCTAGTTCCCCAAATTGTTCCACATGTGTCATATAGGTCCCCAAACTATTCCCAGTTGTGTCATCTAGGTCCCCAAACTATTTGTTACGTGGACTGCAAATTATCATTAATTTTAAATCAATCAAAATCTCTATCTTGTATAATTATAGATAATTCAATAATTGTGGGGGATCGATATTCGGGACACTAAGAATGAGCTCCCTACTCGACGTCAACAAGCTAATGCAGCCCCAAGAGCCCACTCGGTCAACGCCAAAGAGGTCACTACCCTCCGAAGAGCTCGGCGCCCGCGGTGACGAGCTCCCACCATGGCCGAGTATGCGTGTACGAGCTCTCCATGCCGAGGGACATGTTCTCGCCCTCGACCGAGCTCTCCCGGGGTGAGCTCCCCCATCCGCGTGACGCACATTCTCCCGAGGACCTTTCCGCCGCCAAAGCCTCGAGCTCAACGAACCCCGCGACGACGGAAGAGCCCATCTATCTTCCGCGCGAAGCCAGCAGGTACGGGAGTTGGCCAACCACTCCCGACAAGCACCGTAGCCACGCAGCGCTGGCTGCCTACAGGAGGAGGTGTCTTTTCCGCTCACACCGCCATACCCCGCCAACTCCAACAGTTTCTACCGTAGTACCCCGCGGGGTACATACGAAGCGCACTCCGCGCCGGCATCGGGGTGCCCCCCATACCGGCGGGACGGCTTCCAACTACGATTAGGACAGGGCGACGCCCGACCACCGCTCCTCGAACCCCGATTCTCGCACACGGCGACCGACCACCCCGGCATCCATCCATCCCCTGAGCTCCGTGGGAGAGCTCAAGGACACGAATAGAGCTTCGTCCAAGAGCTCGGTGGACTATACCTACTCCTTTGTTTGTAAACCCACGCCTCTTCTAGACCTCAACTCGGGGGAGAGCTCGTGTCCCTGCCCCCCTTTGCGACTATAAAAGGGGAGGTAGGCCTCCGGGTTGAGGGAGGGAAGAAAGGACCCAAGTTTCCACAAACCAACATCCTCACTCACCCTCATATTGGCACTTGCCTCAATCTCAGAGACTTGGGAGTCCGCTCCCTCTCTCGATCCGCTTGTGCGCACCCGGTATGAGCATTTGAGCTCGGATAGTGATCACACTTGGACTAGGGAGCTTGATTTAAACCAACGGTATAAACTTTGTGTCATTATCTCTAGAGCTAGGCCATTCGGAGAACGCATTAGCCGGACTTTCTTTAACGGTGGTATTAGACCACGGCGGTTGGCGCGCCCGAGGGGCAGCGCTAGTGCGACGCTCGCCACTTCGATGGCTTCTTCCCCGTCACCGCCCGGACCGAGCGCCCGTCTTTATGCCGCGCTTTCGACTTCACCGGCACCGGCCCGGAGAAGTCCCTAAGTGGGAGCTGTCTTCGCCCGCCCGATGCGGCGTGAGACATCCCCTCGCGCTCCAGGCGCCCACCGACTCCGCCCCGCCAACATGGGGCAAGGCTCCACCGAGCCCGCCAGTCCCACTCCAGGCGGCGGACCGCTTTCTTCCCCGATCAAGGACCTCCTCCCGACATCCCAGGGCGCGAGCCCACGCAGCCCCGTTCCGTGATGTCACCTTCCATCGCTAACGCCGTCCTCCGCCTCGTAGGGGGGGACGCACTTGTCGATGGACGAGTTCACGGGCGGGCGTCACGCTAAGATGTACCCGATGGCCAGCCGGGTCTCCCCCCTGGGGCAATAAGCCCCGGCAGACCACGATCCACGAGCTCGAGCTTCGCCCTCGACGGGATGAGCCTCATGGACTGCGACCCCACACGCCAGTGTTACATATTGCCACACCCCCGAGGGAGCGCCGATAGCCATCCTTCCAGCGACTCGAGCACACGCCCAGAACCGCGCCGCGCGCCAGCGCGACCCGCCCGCCGATCGCCAAGGCCCGGCCGGAGGAGCCTTGAAGAGCTCGACGGGGCGCGGCTCAGAGATGCTGAAGCCCTCCTTGCCGAAAGCAAGGAGGAAGGGCGCCGCCACGGGCACGAGCTCGAGCTCAGGATGTCCGTGACCGCATCAACAACCGACGACGATGTCGGTAGCAGAAGCCCTGCCGGTGTTCGGAAGAGCCTTGTGAACCCGGGCGGGTCGCCGCTGCTCCCGCCAAGGCGAAAGTGCCCGGCCCCCGAGGACCCCAAGGCACGCCGGACCCATGAGCAAGTCAAAAGCTCGTGGGCGAGGCAGCAGTGCAGCAGGCGGCGAGCTCCGCTGCCTCATCGACGGCCAGAAGAGTACGAGGCCTCCTCTCATCCCCGAGGTTCACGCTACGCCGACGGATCGGCGAGAACCGCGACGCGCGACACCATCAACGCCCGACGAGCCAGGTGGAGGCCCGCGCGACAAGAACGTCCCCAGAGACGACGAAAAGTACCACCACGACGACGACGACGAGAAACGTCCTCGCACGCACGGCAAAAGCGCCAAGCGGGGCGACACGACGGAGGGAGGACAGAGTCGCACCCGACGCCCGCACGGCTACCGCGGAGCCCATCGCTAAGCGACCGCCGCCATTCGAGCTCAAGCTCAAAAGCCTAAGGCGTTCGCCACGCATCCACGAGGCCCCGTTCCCTTCGCGCTTCCGAGTCCGACCCGGTGCAGAAGTACAACGGGAGACCGATCCGCCACGTGGTTGAGGACTACCGCCTCGGGTGCCAGCCGGCGGCGCGACAAATGACTACTTCATCATCCCGTAACCCGCCTCTCTATCTTGCACTCCGCCTCGTTCCCCGGCTCGAGCACCTGCCGCCAGGGCACCATCCGCGACTGGGAGGACCCCGCGCCGACGCTCGTCGGCAACTTCCAAAGGCACCTACACCAGGCCGAGCACGACTGACTTGCGCGGATGCAGCGGAAGAAGGGGGAGAGCCTGCGGACTACATCAGCGCTTTCTCCAAGCTCTCGCAACAACCTCTCCGAGGCCTCCGACCGAGATCATCACCGCTGCTCACCTTCGGCACCACCTGCGAGAACCTCGTCCGCAAGCTCGGGCGTCAAGAAGCCTGTGTCCGCGTGAAGGAGCCCTCGACCTCGCCACCGCATGCCGAGGGGAGACGACGCCGCCTCCGCCGTCACGGGCAAGGGCAAGCCCAAGGACGACGACGCAGGCCGCGGACGGATCCGCCCTCTGCTCCCCGCAAGAAGAAGAACAAGAAGAACAAGCGCCCCCGCGACGACGATGACGATGTGGAGTTTGTCGCCGCCACGGATAAGCGCAAGACCCTCTCCGCCAAGGGAGCGAAGGGCTTCGTCCACAAGGAACACTTCGACAAGATGCTCGAGGCCCCGTGTCCACATCACGAGGGTCCCGCTAAGCACAAGATGAAGGACCGGCTGCCTCGAAGAAGCACGTGATGGGCACGGGCAAGGGCGGCGCAGCTCGGGACGGAGATGGCGGCGATGTCTACATCGAGGGCGCTGCCAACATCGCTTCGGCGGGCTCCGGCTACGAGTCCAAGCGCCGACAGAAGCTCACGCGCCGCGAGGTCCTCTTCACCGAGCCTGCGACACCCACCTACCTCAAGTGGTCGAGCTCGGCGATCACCTTCGACAAGGCGGATCACCCCCCGCATGTCCCGCACCGGGAGATACCGCTCGTCAGCGATCCCATCATCGGCACCAAGCGCCTCGGCAAGGTGTTGATGGATGGGGGTAGCGGCCTCAACCTCCTCTCGTCCATGCGCTCCAAGCCCCCGGCATCACCAAAGCACGCCTCCGCCCCTCGCCGACCCGATCCACGGCGTAGTGCCGGGAAGCAGATGATCCCGCTCGGGCGAATCGACCTCCCCGTCACCTTCGGCACCCCGGACAACTTCCGCAAGGAGGTCCTCACGCGTCGAGGTGCTCCCCTTCAGAACGCCTACCACGCGCTCTTGGGCGGCCGCGGCTATCACGCGGTTCATGGCCGCTCCCAACTACACCTACCTCAAGCTCAAGATTCCCGGGCCCAAGGGGTCATCACCGTCGACTCCACCTTCGAGCACGCGTTCGGCCGCGAGGCTGCAGCCCAAGATACGCCGACGCCAAGTAGCCGAGATCGAGCAGACGCTGCCGAAGATGGCGGCCCGACTTCAGCGCGGAGGACGCCCGAGCTCAAGAAGGCTCGCACGAGCTTATACGACGAGCTCAAGTAACTGGGGGATCGAGCTCATCCGATGAGCTTCAACAAGACAGCGGGGCGCTGCTCGAGCCCGAGAAGGACGCCAAGGAGATAAAGGTCGATAAGGATGGGAGCACCCTTCTACGTAGGGTCCGGCTCACTCCTAAATAGGAAAGCGAGCTCGCCGACTTCCTCCGCGTGAACCTCGATGTGTTTGCGTGGAGAGCCTCCTCGACATGCCCGGCATACCGAGGGAAGTCGCCGAGCACTCCTTGAACATTAAACCCGGCTCTCGGCCGGTGAAGCAGAGGCTTAGACGTTTCGACGACGATCGACGCCAAGCAATCGCCGAGGAGATAGATAAGCTCTTAGCCGCTAGGTTTATCAAGGAGGTGTATCATCCCGAGTGGATAGCCAACCCTGTACTAGTCAAGAAGAAGAATGGGAAATGGAGAATGTGTGTTGATTACACGGGTCTCAACAAGGCATGCCCAAAGGATCCGTTTCCTTTGCCGCGCATCGACCAAATTGTTGACTCCACCTCCGGGTGTGAGACGCTCTGTTTTCTCGACGCCTACTCCGGCTATCACCAGATAGCGATGAACGAGCTCGACCAGCTCGCCACCTCCTTCATCACTCCGTTTGGTGCATTCTGTTACGTAACAATGCCCTTCGGTTTGAAGAATGCCGGCGCCACCTTCCAGAGGTGCATGCAGAAAGTCTTCAAAGAGCTCCTCGGAAAGCTCGTAGAAGCGTATGTCGATGACATCGTTGTCAAGACAAAGCGCTCAAAAGATCTCATCCCAGACCTCGAAAAGGTCTTTGCCAAGCTCGAGAGTTCTAGCGTCAAGCTCAACCCCAAAAAAATGCGTCTTTGGGGTCCCGCGAGGGAAGCTGCCGGCTTCATCGTCTCCGAGCGGCATTGAGGCCAACCCCGAGAAGATCGCCGCCATCACGAACATGGGGCCGATCAAGAACGTCAAATGCGTGCAACGGCTCACGGGTTGTCTCGGCAAAATGGCCAAGTCGCTTTCATAGCTCGACTCGGGGGAGCGAAGCCTCCCCCGCTCTACAAGTTACTGAAGAAGACTGAAGCGCTTCTCCCGACCGACGAGGCCCAAGAAGCTTTCTCTCGACTCCGAAACAGCTCCTTTGCCAGCCCGCCTGTGCTCGTTGCTCCTGCAGCCAATGAGCCCATCCTCCTTTACATCTCCGGCCACCTCGAAGGTGGTGAGCAATCTCGTCGTCGAGGAGGAGGAGGCACGCGCTCAAGGTGCAACGCCCGGTCTACTTCATCAGTGAGGTCCTCACCGACACCAAGACTCGCTACACACAGCTCGAAAAGCTCGTGTACGCGTTACTAATCACCCGACGCAAGCTCAGACACTACTTCGACTCCCACCCGGTCACCATCGTCTCCAAGTACCCTCTTGGAGAGGTCATCCGCAGCCCCGAGGTTACGGGCCGCATGGCTAAATGGGCGATCGAGCTCATGGGAGCTGAAATTACCTACGCGCCTAGGGACGCCATCAAGTCTCAAGCCCTAATGGACTTTGTCGCAGAGTGGACCGAGATCGAGCAGCCACCCAGGCCAGACGATATCGAGTACTGGGTCCTGCACTTCGACGGATCGGTGAAAAAGTACGGAGCCGGCGTCGGCCTCGTCTTCACTTCTCCTAAAAAGGTGCGCATGAAGTATTCGATACGCCTGCGCTTCCCCCTGCCTCCAACGTGGCCGAGCACGGCGTTAGTGAATGGGCTCCGCGATCGCGCGAAGCTCGGCATCCGCACCT
Organism: Hyparrhenia diplandra; assembly: GCA_015847255.1. Taxonomy (NCBI): domain Eukaryota; kingdom Viridiplantae; phylum Streptophyta; class Magnoliopsida; order Poales; family Poaceae; genus Hyparrhenia; species Hyparrhenia diplandra. Next base: position 294,478 of record JADLZK010004915.1, on the reverse strand, counting down.
CAAGGTCCGGGGACTCGAGCTCGTCAAGAACCAAGTCATGAAAGAGGTCGACTGCGTCAACCCAAAGATGGTCGCATACCATCAAGAAGGTCCGCGAGCTCGAGGAGCACTTCCACGGGCCGAGGTCAACCACGCCCACCGCAACCTCAACAACGACGCCGACGCCCTCGCCAAACTCGCATCGCACCGCCCCGGTTCCCCGAGTCTTCATGCACGAGCAACGCAAGCCTTCGATACGCTCAAAGGGGGAAGTGTTGGTATTTCTAACGCCACTAACTAGAAACAGATATAAACCTATCACTAGTAATGGCGCCAAAAATGAATATCGATGTTGCTTCAGATAAAACTAAAAGAAATAATTCATTGCAGTTCATAGCATATCCTAAAAAGGTTGTCATCCCTATAGTTAAACTACTAATATGCAAAGAATAAAATATTCGTACTATGCCTTAATAAACTTCTCAATAAGTGAATAAAAAACGGGTATCCGCAAGCGCATACAGATATGAATATACCATTGTAGCATTTTAACCAGGAGTAAGAACCAGGTATTGAATTTATATTCTACCACAGGGAAAGAAGTCTATTATCATGAATTAACTATGCATGTGTGTACTAAACATCTTAATCATCTCTCGTATGCAAAGCTTAAGTATTAAATCTATCAATTACATAAACAGGGATCAAAGTTCACAATAAAGATAATGATAAAAGTTCTGATAAATAGATTCAACCAAGTCATATCCAGGTGTGCAAGTAGAAAGTGTCAAACAAAGGGGCGATAGCAATTCATAGGCTAGCTAGCATTAGAAACTCCAATATGTAACTCTAAACTATAAGTTAGGATCTACTTGATTAGTGCAATACATCTAACAATCATCGAAGAAAGACTAATTAAATCCACACATGAGGACAGAATCCGTGAAGACTAAGGCCGAAACTTAGAACAACTCGAATAATATCATCCGCTAGTCCTACATACGGGGATGGATTGCAAAAGGACTCAATGGTGCCGCCACCACCACGATCTACCACACGACCCGGCATATAGGGTGCAAACGCAGTAAATAAGATCTAATCACCACGATTACATCGTCTCTACCACTCACCCATAATATTAATAGATGAGCGCTATACGAATCCATGCATGAACATAATAGTAATTCAACTATGCTAAACGTGTAATCAAAGTAAACACTAGAACAAATAATCTCGAATATAAACATGATCAAGATATTCATATTAAGAACGTGTCCGGAACTTGAAGACTACTTACAATGAAGAACTTACAAGAACGAGGCCCGATCTTGAGCCGGCCTCCCCGACGGTCGAGGAGATTTCTCCCTTCCTACTAGATCTAATCTTGATTGCTACTCTTCCTAAAGCGGTGTTTCTAGAGCGTGGGATTGATGACTTGGATCTTGAAGCGCCGTTGATGAACTTGAGAACTTGATGATCTCGAAAGGGGGGGTCTAGGGTCTCCTTATATAGTCCGGAGGAGGTGCCGTGGTTTGACCTAGATACAACTTCGTACTCCACCGTCGCCCTCGGATCAAACCGACATTAAACGAAGCGGATTAGATTGCGTCTTAGAGGCGGTTGGAGAAGCTTCGAAATAGGGCCGACGTGGCGGGGGGGAGGCCGACCGCCTAGTATTTGCCTTGGGCGGGTCGGCCCACTCTCCCCCCTTGGCGCCGTCGGGCTTCCGGAGTCTTCTAGATGATGTTTTCTTGGGTGCTAAGTCTCGATCACGCCGGGATTAGTCCGAGCCTTCTAGAGTCTTTTTCTCGAGTTGGATTGCATTACGCCGCTGCAATCGCATTTTGCTCGCGAATTCTCGGTGTTTTTCCTCGCTTAGTCCCCGCAATTCACAACTTTACCAAAACTGGTGGAAATATGTTAGTGACACCCTATTCTAGGTTGTTATTATGATTTATACCCCTTTCTCATGTTTATTTAATTAATAAATTTATATGATAACAAGTGTCAACAAACTCCCCAAGCTTACCCTTTGCTAGTCCCTAGCAAAGCTACATGCTATAGTAGGATCGAGTTGCTACTACGCTTTCATACCTCAGAAACACTGTGTTTATCAGAAATAAATTCTCCTCTTAACCAGATTGCTCTCTCATACCTGTTTACCATGGGGTGTAGCCTTTTCACGAATCATAAGCAATTAAAAGACGTAACAATCAAGTTAAGTACCATGTCTCAAGCTCTTTGATCAACTATCATCCTGGGGTTTTGCAATATTTTTCAAAAGAAACTCAGAGATCCTATGTATGACCCTCTTAAGCAGATGGTGGTAGTGGAGTTACACATGTGGTAGGACATACATAGTGGGATGATAGTGGCGAAGTGGATGAGGATGAAAGGTAGTAAATAGCCTTTTTCTAGTATCTAGCATCTTGGATTATATCTCTCTTTCTAAAAATTGCTAAGGTCCGGGCTGTCCATTCTTGGAGAGGTGGGCTTTGCCCCGGACTTGTGTCCATTTTTCTCTCTCCTTAGAGATGTGGGCCCTACTCACCCTCGGACACGTGTCCATTATTCATCTCTAAATATATTTTTATTATTAGGGAGGTAGGCCCTTCTCGCCTAGTATGACTTTTGTCCGTTACTCCTCCCTCTCGTCTCACTTTTCTTAGATATTTATTTTTCTTTTTTTTTTCTTTTTCTTCTCTTTTTTTTTGTTTGAATGTAGCCCAACCTCTGCTTGACATAAAAACATTGAGAGAGACATATCCAATGATTGCAAGAGTTTATTTTTTATAATTATGGCTAGCGGCTGATGGAGTATGGGGATGCGTACTTCCGGGTTAGAAGCAGCGTATTTAGTGGAGTGGGATGATCTTGATGCGAATGATAAACTCTTAAGGGTCATGGCTGAGGAACTCATCATGTAATATTTTATAATTTTCAAAGATAAAAACCAGGAATCAAGTATCTCTAGGAATATGATAAACAACAGCTCAACTTTTCATGTATCTTTATGCTAAGACTCAGATTAAGCATGTGCTTCCCACAGTGTATTGGGTTTAGAGCAAAATTAAGCATTTAAAGTTTCGGAGAATCTAAGTCCAAAGTGTAAGTACTTTTAAGAGGAAATAAGGAGCAACTATTCATCATTTCCTTAGCATATATCGTCAAGATCATAATTAAAAGGAAGAAAGCAATCTAGCAAAGATCTAGCATTTATTTGACTCTTTAACACTAAGACTTTTATTTAAGACTTATTAACTTTAAGCAAATATATAACTAGCTAATATTTAAGACATAAGATAGTGATACTTATCGTGGTAAACGGGGTGCTCTCCCCAAGCTTGATATTGAAGTAGTCTTTTGTTCATCCTTGAGTTTGCTCCTCTTTCGGGTCTCCTTTAATGTTCTCCCCTGTTAATATTAATTTTGCACATACCCGAAGGAACAAATTCTTAGGATGTTATTGTGAGCCTTCATGTGCTCACGTCTTTTTGGATTTTTATATTTTTAGAAAAAGCGTGGACCTTCATGTGCCCACATATTTTTGAGAATTTTTTTTCTATGCAATAGGGATGCTAATGCAAAAACATATGAGTGCAATATTTTTGTATTTTTATTTTTATGCCACCATAGCAAGGAGTGCTTGCATGGGGCTTTAGGAGACTTGATGCAAATGCAAAGAAACATATTTTTTATGATTTTCTCAAATGCAGATTTAGAAAGAGTAATTATGCTAAAGGAAATATGCTAATTGAAATATGCTTTGCGTAAAATTAAATATGCGTGATAAATACCGAAGTTACCTCTCTACGAGTTTAGAGCACTTACTCCCATGGCGTGGTGTCGCCTATGGGCCCTCGTGTAAATGTTGTACCTGGTAAGGGTCCTTCAAGGATTTCAACGGGTGGCGTAGACGAAGTAGCCGTGGAAGTCGATTGTTCAGCTTGGTGATGCCGGGCGATGGTTGGGTCTCCGAAGATGTACTCTTGTTGCTCTTCTTGGTGGGCGCAGCCTTCTTTCTTCTTCCGTGATTGCTTTTTGGTGGAGACCTCTCGGGTGTAGCCGGTGCAGTTCAAGATGGGTAGGAGCCGAGTATATTTTTCCTTGATGTCTTTCTCTATTCTCTTAATGTCCTCCATCTTTGAGTCCAACTTCTTTGTAGTCTCGTGAGACGCTTCGCCCTTGGTCTTTCTTGGGGGTTCATTGTTAGTGTAAGTATTGAAGAAACAACAGATCTTTTACCTTGAAATCGGAAGTGGATCTCGCCCGGCCCGATGTAGATGATGGCTCTTGTAGTGTTCAGAACGGTCTTCCAAGTACTATGGGAGGATCTTGTTCTTCTTCTCCCCATATCCATGACTAGAAAGTCGCTGAGGACATAGCGCCTTTGATCTTGACGGGGACGTTTCGGTGCAATACCTTCCGAATCGGTGTGATTGGTCCGCCATCCGCAAAGATTACATAGGTGGAGCACAAAGGCAGATTACCATATATCAATTGATACGTTACCTTTGACATTAAGTTGATGCCCGATCCCGTATCGCGTATACAACTTGCCGGAAGTTCCATTGATTGATGGAGCAAAGGAATTGATGGAACTCCGTGGTCGCCTAGCTTCTAGTTGTGGTGGAGTGCGCCGAAGTCTTGGCGTTCGTTGCAACTTGATTGATCATCAAGACTTGCTCCACGCGTGGTCGAGGTTGACGGTTCTTCTTGTTCTTGCTTCTTCTTCTTTGTCCTCTCCTCGATACCGGTGCGTGTATCTCTCAAGGGTACGGTAGTGGCACAGGTGGAACAGGGGAGCTAGGGTCTTGTGTTTGCAGTTGAATCTCTCCCTCTCGCTTTGTTGACGGTGAAGACGATCTTCGCGGTGTCGGCGTAGATGATGGCCTTGGTGGTGGCAAGGAAAGGGCGCCCTGCAATGATCGGGCGTTCTTACCTTTGCCCGTATCCAGACCACGGTCGGTGGCCACATAGAGCTTACCGATGTTCGACAAACGTCTTCCAGATCCCCTGGGGGGGCACAAATGACCGATCCGCAAGTTGTAGGCACATGGTTGTGTATAATAAATTTGAACCTGGCTCAAGGCTTACCTTAGGCATAATGTTGACACTTGAGCCAAAGTCGCAGAGTGCGTCGAGGTGCGGGCGCCGATCCTAATGGTGATGACCGGTCTCCCCTGATCTCCTTTCTTGGCGGGCATGCCCCCAAATACCCACTTAGGTCCTTCTTGTGCATCCTTGGTCCGAATACCGCATAGTAGACATCGACAAGATTTGCAGATTCTAATTCTTCCTACCGGCCCGAATCTTACCCGGGTTAGGCATAGGAGCGTATAAAGCCACCGAGATAACTGAGATTCTATCATTTTATTAAAGCTATGCCGGTTCTTTATTGCGTAAGAAAAGCTTTCCATTTTAGCACTAATGGTTTCTAGCATTTTATCGTTGGAAGCTAACTTAGACAGATTATCCATGAGTCTACCTTGGTTTTGTACTAACTCTTTAAAGGTGGGAAATTATTGAAAGAGTTATTACCTTGATAGTTACCCCGAGTAGTTACCTTGGTAGTTGGGTCTCTGTTGATTCCATCCTTGATTCGGGGACGATATATCGGTTGTTGTTGTTGTTGTTGATGATGTAGTTCACGTCCTCTTCCAGCTCGGGACATTGACCGCCCGAAAGTGTCAATGTTGCCGCATTCTTCACATATCATGCGGGAATCGAAGAGTTGCATGACTTCCTTCTTCTGAGCTTTGTCTTCAAGCTTCTTCATGATTAGGTCCATTTTGCGTAAAGATGTCTACCTCTTTCAAGTGGTGCATTCCTCTCTCTCTCTCTCTTGCGGGGTTGACGGTCCTCATTTCAAGCTTGGTTTGACGCCATCTTCCACAAGGTCAAGAGCTTGATTCCCAGTGGGGGACGAGAAAGCACCTCCAAAGCAGCTAGCGTCCATGGTTTCACGGGTGTTGTTGTTGAGCCCGTGATAGAAGGTCCGCATGAGTAGCCGCCTCTCCATTCCATGGTGTGGGCATTCAGTGATGTAGTCTTGGAAGCGCCCCACGCCTGAACGGATTCGCCGTGTTGCTGCTGGAAACTTGAGATTTTCCCCGTAAGGCGTTGGTTTTGCCTATAGGGAAGAACTTTGCCAGAAGGCAAAGAGAACAAAGTGTCCAAGTAGTGAGTTTGTCTTTGTTGGCGTAGAACCATCGCTTCCGCTCGTCCCCCAAGAGTGAGAATGGGAAACAGATTTAAGTAGGATTGCATCACTTGAGACATCTTTGATGGTGAAGGTGCCACGATCTCTAGGAAGTGTTGTAGGTGAGCATTGGTATCTTCATGGGCTTTTCCACAAAATTGGCTAGCTTGTACCATGTTGATGAGTGCAGGCTTGAGCTCAAAAAGCTTTGTCTCCCACATTGACCGCCGGCCCAAGGCGGATGTTGGCCGCGTAGTCGGTGCGAGTACTACTCGCGAGGGTCTTGTTCGCCATTACTTCAACACGGGTGTTAAGCCGCATAGTGGAGGAGTCTTCCGAGGCGCCGATCTTGGGTCGAGACTTCAACTTGGATCTTGCCTCGCTTCAAGAGTTTTTCCGATCGAAACGAAGTTTTCGTGAAGATTCCTATTCATACATTACCCCTAAAATAGATAGAAAGAATAATAACAAGGGTAAACCCGTTTTAAGCAATTAGTGATAAATTTAATACATTACAATGCGTGAGAGAGATGCATGCAAGTTATTCCTATATTTATATTTTATTTGGCTAAAGACTTTCTTTCCCGAACGGCGCCAAAAATGCTTGTTGGTATTTCTAACGTCACTAACTAGAAACAGATATAAACCTATCACTAGTAATGGCGTCAAAAATGAATATCGATGTTGCTTCGTGATAAAACTAAAAGAAATAATTCATTGCAGTTCATAGCATATCCGAAAAAGGTTGTCATCCCTATAGTTAAACTACTAATATGCAAAGAATAAAATATTCGTACTATGCCTTAATAAACTTCTCAATAAGTGAATAAAAATCGGGTATCCGCAAGCGCACAGATATGAATATACCATTGTAGCATTTTAACGTGAGTAAGAACCGTGTATTGAATTTATATTCTACCACAGGAAAGAAGTCTATTATCATGAATTAACTATGCATGTGTGTACTAAACATCTTAATCATCTCTCGTATGCAAAAGCTTAAGTATTAAATCTATCAATTACATAAACAGGGATCAAAGTTCACAATAAAGATAATGATAAAAGTTCGATAAATAGATTCAACCAAGTCATATCCGTGTGCAAGTAGAAAGTGTCAAACAAAGGACGATAGCAATTCATAGGCTAGCTAGCATTAGAAACTCCAATATGTAACTCTAAACTATAAGTTAGGATCTACTTGATTAGTGCAATACATCTAACAATCATCGAAGAAAGACTAATTAAATCCACACATGAGGACGAATCCGTGAAGACTAAGGCCGAAACTTAGAACAACTTCGAATAATATCATCCGCTAGTCCTACATACGGGGGATGGATTGCAAAGGACTCAATGGTGCCGTCACCACCACGATCTACCACACGACCCGGCATATAGGGTGCAAACGCAGTAAAATAAGATCTAATCACCACGATTACATCGCTCTCTACCACTCACCCATAATATTAATAGATGAGCTATATACAAATCCATGCATGAACATAATAGTAATTCAACTATGCTAAACGTGTAATCAAAGTAAACACTAGAACAAATAATCTCGAATATAAACATGATCAAGATATTCATATTAAGAACGTGTCCGGAACTTGAAGACTACTTACAATGAAGAACTTACAAGAACGAGGCCTGATCTTGAGCCGCCTCCGACGGTCGAGGCGGATTTCTCCCTTCCTACTAGATCTAATCTTGATTGCTACTCTTCCTAAAGCGGTGTTTCTAGAGCGTGGGATTGATGACTTGGATCTTGAAGCGCTGTTGATGAACTTGAGAACTTGATGATCTGAAAAGGGGGTCTAGGGGTCTCCTTATATAGTCCTGAGGAGGTGCCGGGGTTTGACCTAGATACAACTCGTACTCCACCGTCGCCTCGGATCAAACCGACATTAAACGAGCGGATTAGATTGGCGTCATAGAGGCGGTTGGAGAAGCTTCGAAATAGGGCCGACGTGGCGGAGGGGGAGGCCGACTTAGTATTTGGGCCGGCCGGCCCACTCACCCCCGCGGCGCGTCGTGGCTTCCGGAGTCTTCTAGATGATGTTTTCTTGGGTGCTAAGTCTCGATCACGCCGGGATTAGTCCGAGCCTTCTAGAGTCTTTTTCGGAGTTGGATTGCATTACGTCGCGAATCGTGACGGCCCGCGAATTCGGTGTTTTTTCCGTTTAGTCCCCGCAATTCACAACTTTACCAAAACTGGGTGGAAATATGTTAGTGACACCCTATTCTAGGTTGTTATTATGATTTATACCCCTTTCTCATGTTTATTTAATTAATAAATTTATATGATAACAAGTGTCAACAGGGGCCCGCTGAAGGCGCGAGCTCAAGCTCCCAAGGCGGACCCCATGGACGTCGATGTCCCCGAGGGATCAAGCTCTCCCGATCGCGAAGGCAAGTCTCTGCTACAAGCTCTTCGGGTGCGACTCGGGGGGCTGGCTCGGGGGCCGGGCCAAACTCGTCGCCCCGAGGCGGACCGGGCGCATCCCGTTCTTGCGATGGCTAAAGGAAGGCGAAGCCCCCGGGCGAGGAGTCACGACGACTAGCCCGACGGGCCAAGGCCTTCGCCCTCGTGGGAGAAGAGCTCTACCGGCGCGGGGCGAGTGGCATCCTTCAGCGCTGCATCACCATCGAACAAGGTGAAGAGCTCGTCAAAGAAATCCACGCGGGCGAGTGCGCCACCACGCGAGACCGCGAGCTCTTGTCGGAAAAGCTTTTTCGCTAAGGCTTCTACGGCCGACCGCCGTCCGACGCCACCCAAGTCGTCCGGCGCTGCGAGGGCTGCCAGTTCTTTGCCAAGCAGACGCATCTCCCGGCCCAATCCCTCCAGACGATCCCGCTCACCTGGCCGTTCGCAGTCTGGGGCCTCGACATGGTGGGACCACTCCAGAGGACTACCGGAGGATACACTCACCTCCTCGTCGCCATCGACAAGTTCTCCAAGTGGATCGAGGTCATGCCCATCGTGCGGTGTCGAAATGGGAGACCGTCAAGTTCTTCACCGGCATCATCCACCGCTTTGGGTCCCGAACTTCGATCATCACCGACAATGGCACCAACTTCATGGGGAGGTCTTCATCGATCGGTGCAACGATCACGGCATCCGCGTCGACACGCCTTCGTACAGCCACCCCGGACCAATGGACAGGTAGAACGCTAATGGGATGATCCTGCAGGGCGTGAAGTCCCGCATCTTCGGGAGGCTTGAGAAGTACGCTCGTCGATGGCTCGTCGAGCTCCTTGGTGGTATGGAGTCTTCGCACCACACCCGAGGAGGCCACCGAGCGGACCGGGTTCTTCCTCGTCTTCGGGTCGAAGCAGTCCTCCCCACCGAGCTCGATGCGGCTCGCCCCGAGCTCGAGCTTTCACGAGCACAACAACCAAGCGCTGCTCGAAGACGCCGCCGACCAGCTCAACGAGGCTCGTGACATCGCGCTCATCCACTCCGCCAAATACCTGCAATCCATGCGACGCTATCACGAGCGACACGTCAAGGGACGAGCCTTCAGCATCGGCGATCACGTCCTACGACGAGTCCAGAGCTCGAAGGACAAGCACAAGCTCTCCGCCCCATGGGAGGGTCCCTTCACCATCGACCAAATGTTGAGGCCGGGCACGTACAAGCTCAAGGACCACCGGGGACGAGTCCTCACCAACGCATGGAACATCGAACGACTCCACGTCGCTTTTACCCCCTAAGATGTACTTGAAACCTTGTAGCCGCAAGAGCTCAATAAAACACCAATTAGATGCAAAAACCTGTGCAAGCATCTCGAATTCGCACCTTAAACTCAACGAAACTAAAGCAACGACAGGGCCTTTGCCCGGCAAAGGCCCGCCCCCTTGCTCGGGGCTACGAGGAATGGGGGCACACCCCATCGTTTCAACACACCGTTTTTTCGCAAAAGTTCACGAGTTTAGAGCTCAGCGACGAGCTCATACTCAAGAACTCACGCTCTCTCCTTTCGGCCCAAACGATGTTTCGAAACGACTAAGCCCTGAGCTCAACGAACTTAGAGCATGGCGCGACTGCCTAATAACCTCCCGCAACCCCGCGGCCAGCGAGAAACGGCCCGCCACTCGGCTCTCGAAGTCACAAGCTCACAAAAGTCAAAGTAGAAATTGAGTGCGGCAAAAAAAGGGAAAGACGCTTTCCATTAACAATAGCACATGCTTCCATAAGTTTTTACAAAACGCCTCAACTACGAGGACTTAGAAACTTATTACGAAAAGAGGCCCGACCTCGAACTCCTCCTATGCGGGTGGGGAGACCCGGTCTAGCGGCTCTTGGGCAGGAACGTCCTCCGTGGCCTCCCCTCCTCCTCGGCAAGCTCCTCGGCTGCTTCATCCCCACCGGCCGGGGCTCCGAAGACTTCAAGCTCCTCGGCAGCGAGCTTGAAGAGCTCGGCAGAAAGCTCCACGGTGGCGGCCTCGGCAGCAGCAATCTTCCGCTCGGTGTCGGCGTCGTCGACGCCCGGCGCCCACCCCGTTTTCACGACGTCAACCTCGAAACGAGGGTAGTGGGTGAAGACGACCGCCGATCTCGCCTTGTGGACCGCCCGGCCGGCCCTCCGTTACCTTGCGCGGGAGGGCCGACACCCGCGTGATCGTGTCCGCCGCCTCCTCCACGCCAAGGACATCGCAGACGTCTTCCACCACGGACGCAAGGCTCCCATGCGCTCGCTCCGAGCTCTCGGCCTCCTTCACGGCCTTGGGCCGCGCTCTGGAGGGCTTCGAGGCTCCTTCCGCGCATCGACGAGGTCGCTGGTGCGCTGCTTCAAGTCCGCCTCCTTCTCTCGCAGCGTGAGCTGCGTATATTGCAGAGAAGCCTCGGCAGAAGCGAGCTCCCGGTCCTTGTCCTCGACGTCCCTGGCCGCCTTTAAGGACTTCTCTTTCTCCCCTGCAAAACGAGAAGACGTTTGATTGCAAGAGCCATCAAGCACTTGGGAGGCAAGGCGACAAGCGGCCGCGCTTACTATACAGCTCGGTGTAGAGCTCCTACTGTTGCGCCCGAAGTTCTCGTTCTCGGCGTTGAGCCGGTCCCTCTCCTCGCGATTGTCGATGGCAACAGCACACCACATTTCGGCCTCGCGGTCATACGGGCCTGAGGTCCCACCGGAGGGACGATCAGCCCCAAACACCGAGAAGACAAAGAAGCAAGATAGGAGTGAGAACACTCACCACGAGCTCGGCGTCGCGCCCGGCGGAGGCACTCGGCGGTCTCCGTCTTCTCCTTGTAGAGGACTCCGCCCTACCTCACTGCATCGAGCGCTCAAGCTTTTGTCCTCGAGCAGGCGGCGGAGGACGTCGAGCTCCCCCTTGCATCTTCTGGCGGCGCAGCTTGGGCGCGCGCTCCCTCCCTCCTCGCCCGCCGCCTCCCGCGCGGCGGCGCCCCCCTTCGTGCCGCCCGGGGAAGCCCGGCCCTCCCGCGTCACGGTGAACCCGACGACGTCCTCCGTCCGACGCTCGAGGAACCGGTGTTGGAGTTGTGTCGCGCCAAGTTCTTCACTCGCTCCACGCACAGCTCAGCTAGCCTCCCCGACGCCGCCGGCCCTCGGCGAAAGCCGTGTCACCGGGTTGTACCCCCGATGGAGTCCCGCACACCCCGAAAAAGTGCAAACACGTGAACAACTCGGGAGACACAAGGAAAGGCATCCGCGTCGTGGCGGCTTCAAACCTGCGTGAGGCGAGCACGCACACCGGATCCTCGGAGGCGTGAGGCTGCTGCGGGCGTCATCGGGGCATAGGTCGGCGGAAGAACGACGCCCACGCTGGCGGTGGGGCGCTTTGCCGCACGACAACGCACGGGACACCGGGACATCGTTCATCATGACCTTCGGGTGGCGAGGAAGGGTACCATGGAGGGACGACAACATCTCCTAAGACCCGCTCCGGCGGGCCCCGCGCCTTCGGCCCGCGCGATCCCGCCACCTCCGCCATCCCCTCATCATCGAGAGACATCGGCGGCGGGATGCTCAGCGGCGGCCTCCGGTCCGAGATGGATCTCGAGCTCGGTGGCCTCCCCGCCGAGCCCCGAGGGCCTCCTCGGGAACCGCCGTCCCCATCTCCGTCGCCACCAAGGGGCTCACGATGGCTTGGGCGCCGGACGCTCCGAGGACGCCCCGGTTGGAGCTCCTCAATCGAGCTCAAAACCGTCTTCGGCGCCGGCTCACGGGGGCGGCCGACGCCGATGAGGGGCCCGGTAGCGGCGAGCGGCCCCCGTGGGCGGCGAGGCGGTGGTTGACAACGTCCCCTTGAACGGGAACAACGCCATCATCGTTGAACCCGCCGCCGAGCTCGCCGCCGTCGTCTCCGTCACCGTCGCCAGGCTTGTTCCCGCAGCGCTTGAGCTCACCGCCGCGTCACCAGAGCTCATCAACGTAGAGCTGGAGCCCGCTGACGTCGAGCTCATCATCAGCGGCGCCATGGTGCTCACCGCTTCTGCTCCTGAGCTCGCACCGGCCGAACTCGACGCGCCGGTCCGCGGGCGTTTCTCCGGATACGAGGCCGCCGCCCTGCAACGTAACAGACAAGTCAGAGCACTCATAACGGGACGCCGGGTCTGGAGGTGACCACGGCCACGCAAACTCACCGGGTGGCTGTCTTCCTCTTCTTCGACTTCTCCGGCGCCCCGGAGCTTTGACCCGCCCTCGCCCGAAGCGACCGGCTCCGCGTCGGGGGCTTGGGCACGGGCGCGGGTTGAGACCGTGGGGCGGTGTTGGTATTTCTAATGTCACTAACTAGTAATGGCATTTAGAAAGATATCGATGTTGCTTCCGAGATAAAACTAAAAGAAATATTCATTGCAGTTCATAGCATATCCGAAAAGGTTGTCATCCCTATAGTTAAACTACTAATATGCAAGGAATAAAATATTCATGCTATGCCTTGATAACTTCTTAATAAGTAAATAAACAATTATAATCGGGTATCCGCAAGCGCACGAGATATGAATATACCATTGTAGCATTTTAACCGGGAGTAAGAACCAGTGTTTGAATTTATATCTACCACGGGAAAAGAAGTCTTCTATCATGAATTAACTATGCATAGGTGCTAAACATCTTAATCATTTAATCTAGTCATCTCTCGTGTGCAAAGTGTTAAACTTATCAAGTACTTAAACAAGGATCAAAGTTCACAATAAAGATAATGATAAAGTTCTTGATAAATAGATTCAACCATAGTCATATAGAAAGTGTCATGCAAAGGATGATAGTAATTCATAGGCTAGCTAGCATTAGAAACTCCAATATGTAACTCTAAACTATAAGTTAGGACCTACTCAATTAGTGCAATACATCTAACAATCATCGAAGAAAGACTAATTAAATCCAAACATGAGGACGAGAATCCATGAAGACTAAGGCCGAAACTTAGAACAACCTTGAATAATAACATCCGCTAGGCCTACATACGAGGGGGATGGATTGCAAAGGACTCAATGGTGTTTGTCACCACCACGATCTACCACACGCGACGCAGACATAGGGTGCAAACGCAGTAAATAAGATCTAATCACCACGATTACATCATCTCTACCACTCACCCTCCAAACGAAAGGATGAGCTATACGAATCCATGCATGAACATAACAGATAATTCAACTATGCTAAACGTGTAATCAAAGTAAATACTAGAACAAATAATCTCGAATATAAACATGATCAAGATATTCATATTAAGCATGTGTCCGGAACTTGAAAACTACTTACAATGAAGAACTTACAAGAACGAGGCCTTCGATCTTGAGCCGGCCTCCGACGATCCGGGAGCGGATTTCTCCCTTCCTACTAGTTCTAATCTTGATTGCTACTCCTCCTAAAGCGATGTTTCTAATGACTTGGATCTTGAGGTATTATTGTTGTATTGAGAACTTGATGATCTAAAAGAGGGGGTCTAGGGGTCTTTATATATGGGTCTTCATCTGTCTCTTCAGCTTCAGCAGGCGATGTGGTATTAATCTTGGATCCATCCCGCACTTCTACCGACGCCCTCGGATCAAACCGACGTTAAACAACCGGTTTAGATTGCGTCTTAGAGGCGGTGGAGGAAGGTTCGGAAGATGGGATTACTTGGCGGCCAAAGGGGCCGATCGGCCCCATTATTGGGCGATCGGCCCAGGGGGATGTCCCCTCTGGGTCCCGTCGTGCGTCGTGGCTTCTGGAGTCTTCTAGATGATGTTTTCTTCGGTGTTAAGTTTGGTCCACGTCGGGATTAATCCGGAGCCTTCTAGAGTCTTTCTCGGAGTTGGATTGCGTTACGTCGCGTAGTCGTACTGGCTCGCGAACTCTGTCGTTTTTCTGTTTAGTCCCTGCAATTCACAACATTACCAAAACTGATGGAAATATGTTAGTGACACCCTATTCTAGGTTGTTATTATTATTTATACCCCTTTCTCATGTTTAATTGATTAATAATTTTATATGATAACAAGTGTCAACAAACTCCCCCCAAACTTACCCTTTGCTAGTCCCTAGCAAAGCTATATGCTTTAATAGGATCGAGGAGTTGCTACTACGCTTTCATACCTCAAAAGTGCTGTGTTACTCAAAAAATAAATTCTCCTCTTAACCAGATTACTCTTACCTAATTACCATGGGGCGTAGCCTTTTCACGAATCATAAGCAAGATAAAACAATCAAGTTAAGTACCATGTCTCAAGTTCTTTGATCAACTATCATCCTGGGGTTTTGTAATATTTTTCAAAAGAAAACTCAGAGATCCTATGTATGACCCTCTTAAGTAGATGGTGGAAGTGGAGTTACACATGTGGTGGAACATACATAGTGGGATGATAGTGGTGAAGTGGATGAGGATGAAAGGTAGTAATTAGCCTTTAGCCTTTTTCTAGTATTTTTCTCAAGCATCTTGGACTATATCTCTCTTTCTAAAAATTGCTAGGACCTGGGCTGTCCATTCTTGGAGAGGTGGGCTTTTCCCCCGGACTTGTGTCCATTTTTCTCTCCCTTAGAGATGTGGGCCCTACTCACCCTCGGACACGTGTCCATTATTCATCTCTAAATTTATTATTATTAGGGAGGTAGGCCCTTCTCGCCTAGTATGACTTTTGTCCATTACTCTCCCTCTCTCGTCTCACTTTTTCTCTAGATATTTATTTTTTTTCTTTTCTCTTTCTTTTTTTTTTTCTTCGAATGTAGCCCAGCTTTTTATAAAAATATTGAGAGAGACATATCCAAAGATTGCAAGAGTTTATTTTTATATTTATGGCTAGCGGCTTAACGGAGTATAGGGATGCGCGTGCTCGAGAGTTAAAAGCAGCATATTTAGTGGAGTGGGATGATCTTGATGTGAATGACAAACTCTTAAGGGTCATAGCTAAGGAACTCATCATGTAATATTTTATAATTTTCAAAGATAAAAACCAGGAGTCAAGTATCTCTAAGATTATGATAAACAGCAGCTCAACTTTTCATGTACTTTTATCTTTTAATGCGAAGACTTCGGATTAAGCATGTGCTTCCCATAGGTGTTAGGTTTAGAGCAAAATAAGCATTTAAAGCTTTGGGAGAATCTAAGTCCAAAGTGTAAGTACTTTTAAGAGGAATTAAAGGCGAGCAACTATTCATCATTTCCTTAGCATATATCATCAAGATCATAATTAATAGGAAGAAAGTAGTCTAGCAAGTTCCAGCATTTATTTGACTCTTTAACACTAAGACTTTTAACTAAGACTCTTTAACTAAGACTCATTAACTCTAAGCAAATATAACTAACTAATAAATAAGAGATATGATAGTGATACTTATAGTGATAAATGGGGGTGCTCTCCCCAAGCTTGATCCTGAAGTAGTCCTTTGTTCATCCTTGAGTCTGCTCCTCTTTCGAGGTCTCCTTTTAATGTTCTCCCCTGTTAATATTAATTTCGCACATACCCGAAGGAACAAATTCTAGGATGTTAATGTGGGCCTTCATGTGCTCACGTCTTTTGGATTTTTATTATTAAAGGTGTGGACCTTCATGTGCTCACATATTTTTGAGAATTTTTCTATGCAATAGGGATGATAATGCAAAACATATGAATGCAATTTTTTTTTATGCCGCCACCACAGCAAGGAGTGCTTGCATGGGGCTTAGGAGACTCATGCAAATGCAAAGAAACATATTTTTGAGATTTTCTAAGTGCAGGTTTAGAAAAAAGTAGATATGCTAAATGAAATATGCTAATTGAAATATGCTTTGCGAGAAAATTAAATATCTTGCAGATAAATACCGGAGTTACCTCTCGGCGAGAGTTTAAAGCACTTACTCCCATGGCGTGGTGTCGTCTATGGGCCCTCTTTTAAATGTTGTACCTGGTAAGGTTCCTTCAATGATCTCAAAGGGTGGTGTAGACGAAGTAGCCAAGGAAATCGATTGTTCATTTGTTGATGACGGCTCGGTTGGCTCTCAGAAGATGTATTCTTGTTGCTCTTCTTAGCGGTAGCAGCTTTCTTTCTTTTTCAAGATTGTTTCTTTGGTAGAGACCTCTCGGGTGTGGCCGGTCTTGGCGTTCAAGATGGGTAGGAGCTGAGTGTACTTTTCCTTGATATCTTTCTCTATTCTCTCAATGTGCTCCATTTTCGAGTCCGGCTTTTGTTGTAGTTTCAAAGACGGCTTCGGCTCTTGGTCCTTCTTCGGGGCTGTTCATAGTTAATATAAGTATTGAAGAAACAGCGTATCTTTTTACCTTGAATCTGGAAGTGGATTTCGTCCGTCCTGATGTAGATGATAGCTCTTGTAGTGTTCAGGAACGGTCTTCCAAGTACTATAGGAGGATCTTGTTCTTCTTCTCCCATGTCCATGACTAAAAAGTCGGTGAGGACATAGTCGTCTCGATCTTGACGGGGGGCGTTTTGTGCAATTCCTTCCGGACTCGGTATGATTGGTCCGCCATCTGCGGATGTACATAGGTGAAACACAAAGGCGCGCATTACCATATATTAATTTATACGTTACCTTTGACATTAAGTTGATGCCTGATCCCGTGTCGCAGACAACTTGCTGGAAGTTCCATTGATTGATGGAGCAATGGATTGACGGAACTCCAGGGTCGTCTAGCTTCTCTAATGGTGGTGGAATACGCCGAGTCTTGCGTTCTGTTGGGACTTGATTGATCATCAAGACTCGTTCCACGTGTGGTCGAGGTTGACGGTTCTTCTTGTTCTTGCTTCTTCTTTTTGTCCTCTCCTTGACAGCTGGTACATGTACTTCAGGGTACGGTAGTGGTACGGTTGGAGCAGGGGGAGCTAGGGTCTTGTGTTTGCAGTTGAATCTCTCCCTCTGTCCGTTGACTGTGAAGACGATCTTCGCTGTGTCGGCGTAGATGATGGCCTTGGTAGTAGCAAGGAAAGGGCGGCCCAGAATGATCGGGGCGTTCTTACCTTTGCCCGTATCCAGGACTACGAAGTCGGTGGCCACGTAGAGCTTACCGATGTAAAGACAAACGTCTTCTAGGATGCCTTCGGGGTAGCATAGCGACTGATCTGCAAGTTGTAGGCACATGGTTGTGTATACTAAATCTGAATCTGGCTCAAGGTTTACCTTAGGCATAATGTTGACACTTGAGCCAAAGTCGACGAGCGCGTCATAGGTGCGGGCGCCTATTTCAATGGTGACGACTGGTCTCCCTGGATCTCCTTTCTTGGCAGGCATACCCCAGTCGGCACAATTCAGTTTTCTTTGTGAATAAGTGGTCTGAATACCTGCATAGTACATATCGACAAGATTTGCAGATTCTAATTCTTCCGGTTGGCCCGGAATCTTACCTGGGTTAGGCATAGGAGCAGATAAAGCCAGCTGAGATAACTGAGATTCTATCATTTTATTAAAGCTATCTTTGGTTCTTTATTGCGAAAGAAAAAAGCTTTCCATTTTAGAACTAATAGTTTCTAGCATTTTATCATTGGAAGCTAACTTCTTAGACAGATTATCCATAAGTCTACCTTGGTTTTGTACTAACTCTCTTAAAGGTGGGAAATTATTGAAAGAGTTATTACCTTGATAGTTACCTGAGTAGTTACCTTGGTAGTTGGGTCTCTGTTGATTCCATTGTTGATTCGGAGGGCGATCTTGGTTGTTGTTATTGTTGATGTAGTTCACGTCCTCTTCGGCTCGGGACATTGATTTGCCCGAGTGTCGAAAGTTACCACATTCTTCACATGTCATGCGGGAATCGAAGAGTTGCATGACTTCCTTCTTCTCGGGGAGCTTTGTCTTCAAGTTTCTTCATAATTAAATCCATTTTGGCGGACAGCATGTCTACCTCTTTCAACCGGTGCATTCCTCTTTCTTTCTTGCGGGGGTTGGCGGTCCTCATTCCAGGCTTGGTTTGAAGCCATCTTCTCCACAAGGTCGGTAGCTTGATTCGGTGTAAGGGGCGGAAAGCACCTCCGGCGGCTAGGCGTCCATGGTCTCACGGGTATTGTTGTTGAGCCCGTGGTAGAAGGTCTGCATGAGTAGCCAGTTCTCCATTCCATGGTGTGGGCATTGATGATGTAGTCTTGAAGCGTTCCCACGCCTGCAGAACAATTCGTCGTGTTCTTCTTTGAAAACTTGAGATTTTCCCTCGTAAGGCATTGGTTTTGCCTATAGGGAAGAACTTTGCCAGAAGGCGATAGAGCAAAGTGCCCAAGTAGTGAGTTTGTCTTTGTTGGCGTAGAACCCTTTGCCGCTCGTCCCAAGAGTGAGAATGGGAATGACGAAGTAGGATTGCATCACTTGAGACATCTTTGATGGTGAAGGTGCCACGAATCTCTAGGAAGTGTTGTAGGTGAGCATTGGCATCTTCATGGGTTTTTCCACGAAATTGGCTAGCTTGTACCATGTTGATGAGTGCAGGCTTGAGCTCAAAAGCTTTGTCTCCCACATCGATTTGTCGGTCCGGTCGCGGATGTTGGCCGTAGTCGGTCGCAGTACTCGCGAAGGGTCTTGTTTGCCATGACTTGAACACGGGTGCTAAGCTTCGCACGATGGAGGAGTCTTCCGAGGTGGTGATCTTGAGTTGAGATTTTAACTTGGATCTTGCCTCCTTCAAAAGTTTTTACGGGTCGGATTGGAAGTTTTCGGGAAGATTCCTTTTCATACATTACCCCGAAATAGATAGGAAGAATAATAACGAGGGTAAACTTGTTTAAGCAATTGATAAATTTAATACTTTACGATCGCGTGAGAGAGATGTATGCAAGTTAATCCTATGTTTTTATTTTATTGGGCTAAAGACTTTCTTTCCCGACAACGGCGCCAAAAATGCTTGTTGGTATTTCTAATGTCACTAACTAGTAATGGCATTTAGAAAGATATCGATGTTGCTTCGGATAAAACTAAAAGAAATATTCATTGCAGTTCATAGCATATCCGAAAAGGTTGTCATCCCTATAGTTAAACTACTAATATGCAAGGAATAAAATATTCATGCTATGCCTTGATAACTTCTTAATAAGTAAATAAACAATTATAATCGGGTATCCGCAAGCGCCACGGATATGAATATACCATTGTAGCATTTTTAACCGGGAGTAAGAACCGGTGTTGAATTTATATCTACCACGAGGAAAGAAGTCTTCTATCATGAATTAACTATGCATAGGTGCTAAACATCTTAATCATTTAATCTAGTCATCTCTCGTGTGCAAAGTGTTAAACTTATCAAGTACTTAAACAAGGATCAAAAGTTCACAATAAAGATAATGATAAAGTTCTTGATAAATAGATTCAACCATAGTCATATAGAAAGTGTCATGCGGTGGATGATAGTAATTCATAGGCTAGCTAGCATTAGAAACTCCAATATGTAACTCTAAACTATAAGTTAGGACCTACTCAATTAGTGCAATACATCTAACAATCATCGAAGAAAGACTAATTAAATCCAAACATGAGGACAGAATCCATGAAGACTAAGGCGGAAACTTAGAACAACTTTGAATAATAACATCCGCTAGGCCTACATACGGGGGATGGATTGCAAAAGGACTCAATGGTGCTTTGTCACCACCACGATCTACCACACGACCCGGCACATAGGGTGCAAACGCGGTAAATAAGATCTAATCACCACGATTACATCATCTCTACCACTCACCCTCCAAACGAAAGGATGAGCGCTATACGAATCCATGCATGAACATAACGATAATTCAACTATGCTAAACGTGTAATCAAAGTAAATACTAGAACAAATAATCTCGAATATAAACATGATCAAGATATTCATATTAAGCATGTGTCCGGAACTTGAAAACTACTTACAATGAAGAACTTACAAGAACGAGGCGATCTTGAGCCGGCCTCCGACGATCCGGAGCGGATTTCTCCCTTCCTACTAGTTCTAATCTTGATTGCTACTCCTCCTAAAGCGATGTTTCTAATGACTTGGATCTTGAGGTATTATTGTTGTATTGAGAACTTGATGATCTAAAAGAGGGGTCTAGGGGTCTTTATATATGGGTCTTCATCCTGTCTCTTCGGCGGCAAGCGATGTGGTATTAATCTTGGATCCATCCCGCACTTCTACCGACGCCCTCGGATCAAACCGGCGTTAAACAACCGGTTTAGATTGCGTCTTAGAGGCGGTGGAGGAAGGTTCCGGAAGATGGGATTACTTTGGCGGCCAAGGGGGCCGATCGGCCCCATTATTGGGCGATCGGCCCGAGGGGGATATCCCCTCCGGGTCCCGTCGTCGCGTCGTGGGGCTTCGGAGTCTTCTAGATGATGTTTTCTTCGGTGTTAAGTTTGGTCCACGTCGGGATTAATCCGAAGCCTTCTAGAGTCTTTCTCGGAGTTGGATTGCGTTACGTCGCGTAGTCGTCTTGGCTCGCGAACTCTGTCATTTTTCTCGTTTAGTCCCTCGCAATTCACAACATTACCAAAACTGATGGAAATATGTTAGTGACACCCTATTCTAGGTTGTTATTATTATTTATACCCCTTTCTCATGTTTAATTGATTAATAATTTTATATGATAACAAGTGTCAACGGGGCGGGCTCCGACGGGCGAGGCGGCGCCACCGGGTGTCGGGCCCGTGGGGACCGACGAGGTCCCGACCTCTTCGGCTACGGGTTCCGGCGATGTCGGAGCTCCCTCCAAAAGCATGACGACGGGCTCGGCCTCCTCGCGAAGCACGCTCACCACCACCGCTGACGACCCTACCCCCCTGCCGGGCGGGAGCTCTGAATGGCAGCCGGGGGAGGGGGCCGAGAGCCGAATGGCCGCACCTCACCAACCCGAAGAGCTCGAACTCGTCGAAGGCTCGTGGCGGGAAAGCGAAAACCGCGAGTGGGGCGGGCGAAGAGTTCTTACCAGCGGATGTCTCCGAAGTTTGGCGGGATCGCGGGGCACCCGGCGCCCTCGCGCCCGTCTTGGTCACCACCTTCATCGAGAACTCCACGATCGGCGGTGGGACCGAGGGCGTTATTTGTCCCCAAACGGGGCCTTGTCGCCACCATCTCCCACACGCGGAGGGCGGCGGCCGAGGGGGGCACCACCGCTTTACGAAGCCGGGGCGCGATGATATGATTCACCATTAGCCCGGCGTCGGGCAGCCTGATCTTGTTCACTTGTCGCCTCCACCTCCGCCATAGAGCTCTTGTGCGGCATTTCACGCCACACCGAGTTCCCCCCGTCGAAGGTGCGGCGCTGTCTCGGCGGGCGAAGGATGGGGCGGGTCGTTCTTTGGGGTGGAACCACTCGTCCCTCCCACCCCTGATTAGCGGACGGGAAGTCGCCCTCGGGAAAGTCTCACGGACCTTCCCCCTTAATCGCATCGGCACGCGAGGCTATCGGAGCGGGGCCGCCGCCTTTGCCCGACAAATAGGTGGATCTTGGCGAAGACGTAATGCTTGAAAGCTCCCGGTTGGGGGGATCCCAACCAGCCCCTTGCACGGCATCGTGGTCGAGAGGGAGCAGCACCCGTTGGGCGTCCAGTCTTGGAGCTCGACGCCCCATCTGAGATGATCTGGCCGGAAGAAATCGCCCGGCCGGCATGCCCGGCACGCTTCGTGGAAGGCGATGAACGACACCACGCACCCATCGGCGGGTCGGGGACGCGTGGGGCGCCGGGCGAACGATCCACTCCATCGCCCCGTCCGTCGCGATGCGGAAGCCCGCCGACGGTCTTGCATCTCGATCATCGCCTCTCCTTCACCGACGACGGTCGCCACGAACCCATCTCTCAGCCCTTTGTGCCTGGCTACCGGCGGGAAGGGGGAGAAGGGGTTTGGATCTACAAATAAGTGGCGGCGAACGAGTTTTCTTGGCGAAGGAAAACGGAGGGCACGAAACGGGAAGGTGAGACCAACCCTCGACCCTCACCTATTTATAGGAGCTACGGCTCGGCGGAGGCGTCAAGAAGAAGCCGCAAGGGGACCCACCTCCCGTCACATCCATCCGCAGAATCGCTGCCGTCGCGAGATTGCCGCGTGTACGACACTGGCGGAGTCCGAACCGCCGCGACATTAAAGGCGATAATCGACGGCTAATGGTAAAAACTCCAACGGTAAGATCCCAACGGCTCTTTTTACATGACGGGTAAACGCGTTGAGAGCTCGACCTTAACGGTCGAAACGCTGAGTTCGAAGCACGGAGCTTGTGGCACGAGCTCACCGCCCGCAGGTTCAAAGGTCAAGCTCGACTCAAGAGCTCCTTGGGCCGCCCTAAAACGATAAGAGCTAGGAGCACCTTGCGGAAGCGGCATCGACGGCCCACGCCCTGAGCTCTCGAAAGGGCTCGGGGGCTTTCGCTGGCGGCGTCCGGGTAGCCGAGGGCTATGAGCGACTCCGAGCTGGCCTCTTCGAGGGGAAGCACCCCCCGCCTCCGGGCAGCCCCGGGCTCTCGGGACCACGGAAGTCAGGCCCTCGAGAATCTGAGGTCGATCCACTAGCCGATCGTCTGAACGAGTTGGCGAACTCGGACCTCACCTGACCATCCGACAGAAATACACGGCGCTCGATCTCGGCCAACAAGGCTAGATCGGGTTCGAGCTCACCGTCTTCGCACTGCGAAAGACAGCGGGTCGATGAGCCCACGGCAATTCTAAAAAGCCTACGCGAGCTCCACGGCTCTCGCCCGAGCCTCGAGAGCCCACACCGCGAGGGTGCGCGCACGCACCCACGACAAAACTTTCCCCAACTTAAGAATCTCCGCAACAAAGGCCACCATTTGGACAAAGATCTGGGAGAGACCCCCGTCTCCCCAAACGCTCGGGGCTCTTGTGGGGATCGATATTCGGGACACTAAGAATGGGCTCCCTACTCGGCGTCAACAAGCTAATGCAGCCCTAAGAGCCCACTCGGTCAACGCAAAGAGGTCACTACCCTCCGAAGAGCTCCGCGCCCGCGGACGAGCTCCCACCATGGCCGAGTATGCGTGTACGAGCTCTCCATGCCGAGGGACCTGTTCTCGCCTCGACCGAGCTCTCCCGAAGGGTGAGCTCCCCCATCCGCGTGACGAACATTCTCCCCGAGGACCTCTTTCGCCCCTCGCTCGGGCTCGAGCTCAACGAACCTGCGACGACGGAAAGAGCTCATCTATCTTCCGCCGAAGCCCCCAGGTACGGAGTTGGCCAACCACTCCCTGACAAGCACTGTAGCCAATGCCAGCCGCTGGCCTACTGGGAGGAGGTCTTTCCGTCACACCGCCATACCCCGTCAACTCCAACAGCTCTACCGTAGTACCCCGCGGGTACATCACGAAGCGCACCTCCGTCGTCGGCATCGTGGGTGCCCCCATACCGAAGGACGGCTTCCAACTACGATTAGGGGACGGGGCGGCGCGACCACCGCCCGAACCCCGATTCCGCGTCACGGCGGCGACCAATTCCGGCATCCAAGGCATCCCGGGCTCGGGGAGAGCTCGCGATACGAATAGAGCTCGTCCCAAGAGCTCGGGGACTATACCTACTCCTTTGTTTGTAAACCCACGCCTCTTCTAGACCTCAACCCGGGGAGAGCTTGTGTCCCTGCCCCCCCTTTGCGACTATAAAAGGGGGAGGTAGGCCTCCGGGTTGAGGGAGGAAAGGACCCAAGTTTCCACAAACCAACATCCTCACTCACCCTCATATTGGCACTTGCCTCAATCTCAAGAGACTTGGGAGTCCGCTCCCTCTCTCGATCCGCTTGTACGCACCCGGTATGAGCATTTGAGCTCGGATAGTGATCACACCGGACTAGGGAGCTTGATTTCGCCCGAACCAAGAGATAAACTTTGTGTCATTGTCTCTAGAGCTAGGCCATTCGGAGAACGCATTAGCCAGACTTTACTTTGTGACGGTGGTATTAGACCACGACAATAATGATATAATTACTAACCGAATTCAGCGACAAAGGACAAAATCACTAACTTATATAATTATAGATAATTCATTAATTATTGAATCAATCAAAATCTCTAAGGCTCCGTTTGGATGTCGATATTGTGAAGTTTGATATTGAATTGGTCTCAATACCAAATTAGAGTGGTTTTGGAAATGAGTCACAATGCCAAATCAATTGTTTGGATGTCGATGAAATTGCTAGTCGGAATTAGCATTGACACTCCCGTCTTTCCCTCCCCCATCACCGCCCGGCACTTTGTGAGCCCGTGACCACCCACGGCTCCTCCTCCTTCATGCGCCATGTATGCCCAATCCACAAGTCACGAAAGAGCTGCCGTCCGTGGAGATGAGGACCCATCACTGCCCGGCTATGTTGGGCCAATGGAGGGAGGCGGGGGGAGGGACACGCGACGGCTCACCGAAGGAGGGCGACGGGGGGAGGGCGCGTGTAGCTCGTCGGTGGAGGGAGATAGGGAGGGGGCGGTGTCGCTCGCTCGTCGGCGGAGCGAGGCGGGGAGGAGCGCGGGGTGGCTCGCCGGCAGAGGGGTGTCACAGCTCGCCGTGGGGTGAGGAAGGGAGGGGTCGGGTGCTGCCGGGGGAGAAGAAGAGGGCGCCGCCGACCTCGAGGAAGAAGAGGTGCCGCTGGCCCACGAGGCAGGGGAGGGTGTGCCGCTGACCTGGAGGAAGAAGAGGGCGCCGACGCCCATGAGGAAGTAGAGGCGCCGACAAGGCTCGGTGAGTATAGGCACGACAATGGCTCGGCCACCGTCGGGTCGTCCCTCGGCCCAGCCCACGCGCGGGCGCCGCCCGCCGGGTCGTTCCTCCGCCCAAGCACGCCCTGAGCCGCGCCGCCGGTTGTTCCTCCACCCCTCCGACTCGAGTGCCCAAGTAAAAATCCAATGCTGCACAATACAAAGGGTGTGGGCTTTGAATTGGGAGAAGAAGCGTCCATGTGAAACCAATGCCGCACGGTATTTGTCCCCAATTCCATTTCTCAATTACTTGACACATCCAAACACCGGCATTGGTGGTGACAATTCCAATTCCATTCCTAATTACGGTTCTCAATGCCAACATCCAAACACTACCTAAGTAAAAATCCACTAGACCGGGCTGATCAAATGGGCAATTTTGCCATACGCTAATGGCAAAATTGCCATACACTATTGGCAAAATTGCCATACGCTATTGGGGAATGAGTTCCTACTGTCAATGTCTCAACCAAACAAAACTATTTATTAATCAAACGTACCATTCCGTTACCGGTGCCTATACATTCCCTTTGTGTTGCCGTTACTTTTTATGAACAAACAACACCATAGAAGTGTAATAATATTAGGGGAATGAGTTGTGGCTTACTATTTTCTCATGAATTTGAATGTTCATACGAAAATTAGGCATGTTAATTAACGTCATACATGAAAATATCCTTGCAAAATTGGCAAGTTAAAAAAAGAGAGAAGCGATCTAGGCATACTAGTTTTTACACGAGTATTTTTATGTCGCATCACCTCGAGAGAAACTGGCCATCAAAGTAGCTGTGCTCTATGCACCATGTCGCACTTTCTAGTCTTAATGATGCTCCACTAATGCTTCTATGTACTCGGACGATCAACTACAATAGATAATGGGAGTTTCTACCAGCAAATAAGCACTAAAATGAATTCATCAAGATTAAAACAAATTTCAAGCTAGCCATTACAAGATATAATATGATTTTAAAAATGATGAAACAAGTTTTTGAGGTAAAATACTTTTTTAAAGCTCAAACTAGATTTTAGGATTTTTAGTTCATTTTTTCCATGTGAAAATATTTGAATACAAATTTGAAAACGGGTTGTGTGATTTTTGATATTTTTAAAATACTTTTATCCCAATTACCTCTTAAACTGTTAGCTTAGGGCCTCCATACTTGAAAAGAAAGATGTTTAGGACAAATGAGACGGTTTTCAAAGCGTAACTTTGACTTCTCTTTTCTATTAAAATATTTATTAAAAAATTATATATGTATACTTTTATGAAAACATTTTTCAAGACAAATCTATTAATATGATTTTCACATTTCTAAACTCAACGACTTAAAAGTTATTCATGATTTATGTTCCCAATGTTTGACCCAAACCTTTTTTTTAAACGTCTTTCTTTTTTCAAATATGGAGGGAGTACTTTTTTTTTTTTTTTTGCCAATCACCATGCCACACTTTCTAGTTTAGTCCTAATTGAAAATCAGACGACTGTGGATTAGTTGAGGGAGGTAAATTGAATTTTTTCCTTCAAATTTTGGGTCAAGCTTTTTGATCCGTGGGCTGGACCGCGTTAACCGAAATAGCTCTCGCAACAAACCTGGCTCGGAATAGCCCAAAGGCCCAAGGCCCAAGGCCCAACAACTTCATCTCCATCTCCACCGTTGGATTGGTTAAACTGACGGCGGAGATGAAAACTATTGAAACCAGCCACCCTTCCATCCTTAAAAAAAAAAAAGAAAAAGAAATAAAAATCACCCTTCCAACCCCCGAAAGACCCTCAGCGCACACCTCCCACACGCACACGCGCAGGCAAGGCGCCGCCGCCGCCGCCGCCGCCGCTCAGCGCCGAGAGGAGCAGCGCCGTCGCTCAGCTGCCGCCGCCGACAAGGGCCTTTAGAAACCAGCGACTTCGACTCCGTGGTGGCGCGGCGCACAGGGCGTAGACCGCGCTCTCCGAAAAGCTTAGCAGCCAGCGGCCACCGCCAGACGTAAGATGGCGGCGGAGGCCAAACCAGCTGCGCCCAGCGGGGGTTGCCGGAGAGATGGAGGTGGAAGCGTACCGCCGCCTATTCCCGGTGGCCTTCCTGGAGCGCCACCTCGGCGAGTCCGTCCGCATCGATGCCCGCCGTCTCACAGAGGCCCGCCCCACCACCATCGCCCTCGGCGCCGTCTCCTCCGCGCATGGTTCCGCTCTCGTCCGCCTGGGCGACACCGTAATACGCCCCACTTTCCTCCCCTTTCCTTTCCTATGTTTCCAGTCTTGCTTGTCTCGCGCTCTTCAGCTGTTCGACGAATTGTCTTTGCAGGCCATGCTCGCGTCGGTCAAGCTCGAGGTGATGTCGCCGTCGGCTGAGCACCCAGACGAAGGATCCGTCGGTTCGTGTTCCCCCTTTCCCTGCTCCTTCCTATTGCCTTTGGTTTTAGTTCTTCTGTTGATGGACGTATTTGTTTTTGCGTAGCTGTTGAGTTCCACATGCCGCCCATCTGCTCTCCACTGGTTAGACCAGGCCGATCCGCTGAGGCTGCACCAGTCATCTCCAAGGCCCTTGAAGACGTTTTGATGAGGTATTGGTTTTTCTCCGTTAACTTCAGTTCTTTAATTGAATGATGAAAATAGATAAATGAATGCAGAATCCAAAAATCCTGATTGTTCACTGTCACTACGGACTAGACAACTAGTTATACCTAGTGTTGAGATTGGAGAGGACATAAACTAATTGTGTGGAAGGCAATGTAGTGATACACAGTGGAACGTTACTACCTCAGATATATTTTCCATGGATCACCAACAGCGCCTAAATGGTCTTAATTCTGTGATTATTTGATTGCATGGTGGAAATACTGCAATGATTTTGTCTTCAACAACACTGCTCCATTTGGTGTTTGGCCATGGCTCGGGCCTCCAGAACCTCATATAGCTTCAGTTTTTCTGGTTTAGGGTAGTCATGTTCTTTGTATTTTTTGTGGTGTGTTATCTGTGGTGTTGTGTGGGTTTTACATATAGTACTTATTCTTAATGAAATGACATAGCTCCCTGTGTCATTTAAGTGTGTTTTTGTATACACCATGGACCATTTTCTGTAAATCGAAAACAGCAGAGTTCCTTGGAATTTTCATCCCGTTTACACTTAATTTTCTCTTTTGAGTGACACATACTCTACTTTTTGTACTAGTAGACATAAGTACATAACTACAGCTGTAGAAAATAATAATCAAAGTTCAAGTGGAGACTAAAGTTAGAAATGTCTAGTGGAAAAGTATAGAGGGCGTCGAAGGCACTGGTTTGCTTTAGGCGTCCATACAAATCCTGTGCATTCTTTTTGTAGGTTTTTGTCTGTTGGATTTGGTATTATCATTGCATGATTTAAGCTACTTTGGCCATTTCTTTTTCTGTATCACTCTCACAACCTAATGAATGGCACATAGTGACACTGAGGTAATTTTGTTCTGTTCTCTTATGCAGTTCTGGAATGCTAAATTTGAAGGACCTCTGTTTGATCACTGGGAAGGCTTCTTGGCTAGCATACCTGGTAATATATCCTGGTTCATTCATTGATAGCTTCGGTGTGCGGACAAAAGGAACAGTACCTTAGACAAGAAACCACTGTTTGTTACTACAAGGACTCCACTTTTTACTTCTTCTGACAAATAACATAAGCTGAATAATATGAGAAAGGGAACCAAGTCTCCAAGCATCCAGGGGTTTTCATCGAGTCAAAACTAGTGTACCTTGAAAGATTAGGTGACTTGGAATAGGATGGCTTGTAGTTGAGAATGACACCCTTACAATCAGGCTAGAAAATCTTTTCCGTATGATTTTTACACATCCTATACTGTCAGTGCTATGATTCTAATATGCCTTATGATGTTTTGAAAATTTACGTAACACCATAAAACTCGTGCTTGTGACTTTCCTCAAGCCACTCTTGTTTAGTTGGTTTAGTTGTGAATCTTGTGATTGATTTGTGATTATCTTCTTTATTGAGAAGTTAACCCACCTTCATTTGATAAGTTTTTGTTCCACTCTTAGCATTTCATTATTATCTTCCTAAACCTTCTTTGCATTAACGTCTTGTTATTTCTTTTGAACTTTTTTAGTCAAGTGCTGATGCTGTAATTTATGTATTATGACTAGCACGCCCAAAATTTAAAATGATCCAAGCATTGGTTTTCAGAAGCACATTTGAAACCTATGCTCCTTAAGTTTTACACCTTTATGCCTTAGGGATTGGGCAAGAACTAAGACAAACTTTGTGTAAGTTCTGATAACGAGGCAATGTTTAGCCTGGAATCACTGAATAACCCCCAGCCCCACCAATATAAGTTGAGTTTAACAATTTCCTTCTTAAGCTGTTGTTCTCTTTCTGTAGGTTCACATGATAGTACCACTACCAAATAGGATGTTTCTCAGCACTACATGTAAAGTTGCATTCGAATCATGCAAAGTTGAATCTGTGATGCTTCAAAATTTACCACCTGGAAAATACCATTCTAATAAGTAAAATAAGAGAAATTGCAATCCAAAGTAGGTACTTTAGGCTACCACCCAGAAGTTTACAATTTGTTGCCATTTTTGCTTGTCCCTTCTTTATTTTTCTCAAACCGTCAGGAGAACTGCCCATCATTATATTAAGAACGAATAAAGGATAGGAATACAAAGACTAAAACCCAAAGTAAAAGGAAAAAAAAAAGGAAAAGGAAGATAAATCCAATCAACATGGTCAAAAGAGAATATAGTGTGCTTGTCCCAAAACCCACACTAATACCTGCAACGCAAAAGACCCAGATGTGTTAACAAAGGATGACACCTAGTTGCTGCCAGCTTCAGTGAGGGCGAGCAAAGTCTTAGGTTTATTTAAAACTTTGTGCCTTGCTATTTCTTTAGGATTTCAAGTGGTCTTTCTGATTGGCAGCAGCAGAGGACAGAGGGGAAAGGAGGGATGCACAGTAGTGCAGTGGAAAACGGTCAATAATGTTCAAGAGTGGCTAGTGATTAAATAACCCTGTTTGGGCTTGTCCTTTACATTTTAGATTGAAAAATTTACAATTCTAATATTCTGAAAATAGGTCTATTTTTTTTTCTTTAGAAACAAGTTGAGATGTTCTGGTCCTGAATAAGTTTTCATAAGAGCTTTGTATTTTGAATTTTTCTGGATTTTGAACTTTTGCAGGATATCTATTGCTTGAATGCTGATGGGTCTCTGTTTGATGCTGCACTTATTTCAGCAGTGGCTGCCTTCACACATTGTATGCTCGTTGATTTTCACTGTACATATGGTCATGATATCCTCCCACTATCTCATTTTGTGTAATATGAAAATATCACTATCATACTATGCTGCTGGTTACATCATGGATATGCAGTCACATACTACTATGTCTTTTTTGTGGGAAACATTCTAATGGAACCAACCAAACAAACAGACCTCTAAAGCTGATTAATCTTCAAGGTTCAAAAAGGCGCTACAAGGCGCTTGCCCATGCGCTTGTTACGTGCTTGGCAGAGGGGTGCCACCTCGCCTAAGGGGTAAGGTAAGGTGGAGGGTAGGCGTCCGGAGGGGGAGGAGGAGCGGATGGTGGGCGGAGGGTCGCTGGTGGGGAGGAGGAGGAGAGGGTGGCATGGGCGTCGGGTGGGTGTCGCGTCGACCCCGAGAGAGAGAGAGATGCGGGAGAGGAACCAGGGGCGGCGGCGGGGGGCTGTATGCACATGCGGCTGTGCGGTATACGGGAGAAAGAGGAAGGGATAAGCTGATAAGGTTTTGAGGGACTTTTACTGTTTTATGGACCCTTTTCTCCAGTGAAGTCCACTTATCTCCTGTTTAATTTTTCTTGTTTTAAACATATATATGTGTATATACTAGAGCCTAGAAAACATCTTGGAAACGCCTAGGCTCACTTAGGCTCTAGGCGGTGGGTCACTGACAAACAGCATAGAGATCACCTAGCGCCCTTCTTGAACCTTCTTCAGGCTATGGGAATATCGAAGACACATTGTTGAGAAAAGAGTTGCCCATAAAATTTTAGACGAAAACGATGCATATCGTTCTTTGGTTCTAAACTTCTAATATATTTCCCGTGTTAGTTTTCAATTAGGAAAAGCTGCTATACTGAGATGCTTCCTACTATGTTTCTAGTCATTTGTAGTTTATGCTTGATCGATTTGAATTGAATACAGGATATTTTATTATTTATGTTGAAGCTCTTGAGAACTGTTGTTGATTGTAAATTACTTATTTAGGAGGAATATGTGTGTTTCTGTGTTCTAGATAGATGCTTGGTGTTTGATGATTTTTGATTAATTTCGAATATAGCGACATCTTGCTTTTTTAAGAATGTATGGATGCTTTATGCTTTATCTGCTACATGATAATTTGATTCTTATGTCTTTTTTGTTGTCATGATTGAAATCAAATATTGCTTAGTCCAATCCACTTGTGCAAGAAAACTGCAATTGCAAACACCCTGACTGTCATTGGAAGTGTGAAAATATATGGTTTAGACTTTATTTGCTGTGACTCTGTGAGGGCCTGGAGTTTCATCTGAATTGACGAGTCATGCATAACTTGATCTGGTTTCGAGGAGTATGAATGTATGATCATCAAGAACATTCTGTTTTATTTTAGAGAGTATTCTCTTTTCACTGGCTAGCTAAGCCTCTCCTAGTGGCTGAATTAAACTGATGCCTAGCTGCCACCATCTCTGCTTCAGTGCTTCCTTGTGGTACCACCTAAGCGCTAACACTCTTTTGTATTATGATTTTGTTGGTCTAAACATCCACTTGAGCAATCTGCGTTTTGTTATATTTGGAGTGTTTAGGTTGGTATTCAAATTATCAGCTCTGCTGTGCTCACCTCTATTGCTCTTCAAATAAGTTCAGTTCGTACATGTCCTTTTTGTGTTCCATTTCAGTGGTTCAGTGGTCCTATCTGCTAGAACTTTGGTTATTTTTCTCTAATCACCACAAATTTTATGTAATTTTTGCAGTGGAGATTCCTTTAGTTTCTGTTGGTGATGATGGTAGATTATTTACTGTTGGAGGCAATGATGGAAAAAACAAATTTGAATTGGTAAACAGAGAAAAGAGGAAGCTGACACTTGGTGACATTCCATTGTCCCTTACATGTGCACTTCATAAAGATAGTATACTTGCGGACCCAACTTCTGAAGAAGAATCGATAATAGAGACCTATGTGACTGTTGTTGTAGATTCTTCAGACCGCATAGTGTCATTACAAAAAGTTGGAGGTGCAGTAACATCCATGGCGACTATTAAGGTTAGTTAATCTGAGCTTAGTAGAATGTTTCATTATGGAAATATTTCATTTATACTGTTCTGTCTTTGGTCAACCCTAAACCCTAGACATAGTGCATCTAGATGCATAGCAAAAACTACATACATATAAACACCAAAATGACTTGCAATTTGGAACGGATGGAGTATTTGAAAAGAAAGATATTATCCTTGTGTACTAGCTGTTGTCAGTGGACTGATAAGACTCAAAATTTACAAAGTCTAGTATTAACATTTGGTTTTGTTTCATGAGAATTTACACCTTTTTTTATATACATATTGAATCGCCACATGATATATGTATTTCTCCAAATATAATGCACATTTAAACTAGTAATTGATGCTAATCTTATGTCATACTTGTCATGCAGGACTGCATTAGCTTGGCGAAAAGAAAGGAGACGGAGCCTAAGAGAAATTCTGATAGACTCTGTCAAAGCCATGGAAGTCGACCCAACTGAATAATTCTGCAAATTGATTCAGTTAATCTAACCAGATTGTTTCTTGATGGCCTCTCTGCCGCGGCAGCAAATGGTTGTAACAACAGTTTTTCTGATTTAGTCCAAGTGTGTAGTAATAGCTATTTGTACTCTAGTCTACACAGAATTGTTTGATCAGCATGTCTGCAATGCACCTTTTTTCTCGCAAGCAAGCAAGTTGCTATCTTGTGACACCCTTTATATTCACATTTTGCCACATTTTAATTTTTCTTGAATTAATTAGAACAAATACATACTCCCTGTCTCGTATAATAAACATAAACATAGATTGAAATTACGGTGGTGCCTCTACACAGTTTAAGTCCCTGTCTGACACTTGCGGCTTGTACATTTAAGTCGTCGATAGATGTAAAGTAATAACCTGTGTGTTGCCAGAAACCATTCAACTCATCTACTAATGTAAATGAACTCATCTGACTAATATAAGAGGAATGTGATAAACCCAACGGAAATGAACCAAATATGAATAGGCACCGCATTAATCGCCAACTGAATTACAAATAATATCCTTTGAGATACCCTGCATTGATACTTGATCAATTACACTGGATTGGATTTCTCATATAGATCTACCCAAATTAACACACAACTGATTCAAATTCCACATACGGCTTCACTCAATGTAACGAGATTCAACAATCTGGCAAGGCTTATTCCATTCTTCATCATGGCAGTCAGCATTGGTTCCTTCTAACTTGCAACATTTCCTTCTGTACCCTTGCCTGCAACAGAAAGTGTTAACTGGATTATGATTTATGATACTAATTCTACAAGTACCGATATATTCAGACAGGGCAGAATTTAATACATGACTACCTAGACAAAGAATCTGCCAATTGCAAAAATCTGAAATAATTTTCATCCAGGGGTCACGCTCATCATTACCATCCAAGATATGGGCAAATGATCACCCCTGTTATGAGCTGTTGTATTTGACAGATTTAATAACAACGGATTATGATTACAAAAGCAGGATCTGACCGTCAAATTAAGATTTCACCCATGAATCAGAAAGCTTGGCATCAAATACTCGTGTCAGGTTTAGTGTCAAATCATGATTTTTGACTGATGGATTAGCACCTAATTAAAAGTCAAACAAGGTATGATCTCTGGGGTAGGGGCATTTATTATGCTGTACATGTTCTGGAAAGCACAGCATGAACATTAAGCATTAAGCGATTAGTGGGTCAGGTCAACAATAAGGATGGAATCAAGCAAGGTGTCTTGCTCATTCGAATCACTTACAATCAATAGCACACACCGTCCACACAACTCACCAGGTGCATGTTATTAGCTGGTCAAGTTTTTTTTTTTTTTTTTTTTTTTTTTTTGTGTGTGTGTGTGTAGGGTTTTGGGAAGTAAAAAAAAAAACTTTAGAGAAGGGCCTTGGCATGCATAGGGAATTAGGGACAGAGGGAATACAGGGTTCAGGGGTGGGTATGTGTGATTGGATATGTGCCTTAGTGTGGAAAATGGGGACCCAACATGTCAATTTCATTAATCATTGGGGAAAATGGGAATATTTTGTGCTGGAACAACCATTTCCATTTGCCAGGTGGACAAAGTTTCTACCTCAGAAAAGCACGTTACAAGATCCTAATAGAATACACTCATCTTAATTTATAATTTGAACTAGAACTCAAGTATTTTGATCTAATTCACCACTTAAGTAGCAGCACAGGAACTAAATTAAGAATCCCTAGACTTTATTCAGTGTTACCTGGATTTGAATTAGTTACCATTTACCAACAAGGAAGTAAAACACCTGTATGCAGGATTAAACAAATATATTGGCAAATTCTATCCCACTAGTTCACTGTGTGTTGGTAACTAAAACAAAGGAACGATGGAGTAGGATTGTAGGAATTGAATGTGGTACTAGCCTCTTGCCCTTCACGCTGGGCTCGATGAAACTGATATGTACTCTCCGAATACTTGCCCTTTGTTCCTACAAGCACATAACAGAAAGCAGATTAGCTAGCATAAAAATGAATAATCATGCAAAGCGGTAGTGAAATGGGGTTGGGGACGGATACCATCGATTGCGCATGCTGCAGTTGAAGATAAGGTGGATGATGCTACAAGGACCTACAGGTCCAGGACTATACAGGCTGCAATCATCGGTTGCTGGTGACCAGGAGTCACTGTTGAGGTGTTTGAACATAGGATAATGCTGTCTTGGATCAAGACAGACGACACCGTCACCCATAGCCATAGGGGTAGGCAACGCTTTAGGGGCAATACTCAAGTTCCTTTCTGCAATGAACAAGGTATTGCCTCCGATGCTTGTTATCGGGGTATACCTTTGCTGGATAAGATCCGGGAGCTTGAAAACCGCAAAGTGAAGATCGGCGATATGTTTGTAGCCAACCACCAGGATTTCCGAATCACATTCTACGAGACCCATAGGATAATCGAGGCCCCCTTCTGGGATTGTGGCAATCAACTTTGGCAGCTGTAGCTTAGAACCAGAGCCCATCCCATCATTCACAGGTGGATCAATCTGGAAAACCTGGATATCGCCACATGATTCCCATTCACCAGTAAATTCAGATTCGCCTGAATATAAAACCTTATTAACCGTGTACAGTTTGCCTTGGAATGACAATGGTGAAGAAGATCCTAGTGAGTACCCCCAGGTTGACACAGTCCATTGCTGGTCCAGGGGGTGGCAAAGGCTATTCGGTTTGCCTGATGAAGTCCAAGCATAACGTTGATCACCCCACCGCTGAAGGAAGCAGAAGCACAGATTGACTCGGCGAGGCTTTTCATCCTGTATGGCGTGGGAAAGCTATCCAGCAGTCCCATGTGCGGGAGGACGGTGGCCAGCGGTGGGAGCTCCACGATGTCGCCGGTGAAAGGGTGGACGAGGCAGACGGCTCTGTCGTGGTGGCGTAGCAGGACGAGGAGGCCATCGAGCGAATCGAGGGCGTAGTGATCGCTGAAGAGAGGGAGGTGGGCGCGGACAAAGGTCCCCGTGTCGAGGTTGAGGAAGAGGATGTAGCCGCGCAGGTGAGGGTGGCCGGGGTGAAGGCCGTGGCCCCGGGAAGCATCATCCAACGGCGCGGGTGGAAGCGCGGGTCGACGACGCCGCGACCGCGAGGGGAGGCGGTGGCGGACCGCCAGCTGCCGCAGACGGCTCGGAAGCGGACGTAGTCCAGCAGGTCTCCGGCGAGCACGCGCGACGAGACGAGGCGGATCAGATCTTCAGGCAGGGAGGCCCAGCGCTCGGCAACGGGGTGTCCTTGGATCCCGGTGCCGGAGATGGCATCCTGAACCCAGACCGATTCGATTGGCGAAGGGAGTGAGCAGGCGGTTGGTTGCGGTCACGCCACACCACGAGGACGCGCGGCGATGGGCGATGAGAGGCGAGGGGAGTGAAGAGGCGGCGGCGGCGGCTGTGGAAGACGGGCGGGCTCGAATCTGCGGGATGGCGAATGCGTGAGGGGAGGAAATCGGAAATCCTCCTCTTCTCTTTCCTCTTTCCGTCGCAGTGAAGGAACGGACGCGTGCGGGGATCCTGCACCTCAGTGACGGTAGAAGGCAGTCGGCGTCAGATTTTTTTTTAGTTGGAGTATCTGTTCGTACAGACGCACACCACTACCTCCGTAGACGACGAGGTGCGCCGTAATCCCGTTGAACGAACCACGCGAAGAAAAACGCTCGGCCCGACCGAGCGAAGGTTGGGATGGGAACCTACTATTCCCGGTGAGAAAATGCGGGTGATCCAGCGATCGAACCCGCGTCCGGCCGTTCGCCAACCACGAACGCGTACCGACCGAGCTAACGCTCGTTCTCAGTCGGCGTCAGATAGCAATCCGATGAGGATCGCAGGTTCGCCACCCATTGCTCATCATCTTCGGGTCCGGCCCAGCCCAATATACAGCCCAAAAGAAAGAGCCCAACAGAGGTGGGGTTTTAGCCTATCGGGAGGAGTTGGGCTAGAAAACTATTTTTTTAGAAAGGGAACAATGTTCCAGCTCTAAAGTCGAACATGTTATACAACCGAGTAATAACACATTATAAAGGATGTCATTAGGCAATTGCAACGTCAAAAGGAAAACTGATAGGAACTGAGGATCGGCCCCTTACAAATCGTAGATTATAGGAATGGGTGATGGTAGGTCTTGGCTTGAATCGCGATGAACCACGGCGAGGTGCCGTGATCACCACAAGGAAGAAGAAGAGGACAGTGGTGGCTGGTGTTGCGCGGCTTCTGAAGGAAGCCGAGCACTTGATAATGCTCTGCTTAACTCATCAAAGTGTCTTACAACGAATATTTAACCTCCACTCAACTCAAAGCAAATACTAAAAATAGCAAATAACTTGATCCGGGTCTTTAGCCTTTAATCCTTGCGCCTAATCTCAGCCACCAATGGCCCTTTGCCTCTTGTATTGCATGCCGGTCATAACATATCTCCCAGCCTGCAAAAACAACTCGTCCTTGAGCTGGACATCGGGGTAGAGGCGGCGAAATTCGTCGAGTTGCTCCCAGGTGGCTTCTTCGTCGGAAAGGCCCCGCCATCGACCAAGACGTGCCAAATACTTTGCCGGGCTGGCGCGCATGACCTCGCCGGGTGCTTGGCAGGCCGCCGTCCGTCGTGCACCGGTGGTAGTCCCCTGCTGCTCCGGTGGGGGGCCCTTGTGGCGCTTGAGGAGGCTCACATGGAAGACATCATGAAGACGAGCTCCCTCCAGCAGCTCTAGCTGGTAGGCCACCTTGCCGATGCACTCTAGGATGCGGAACGGGCCGGCATAGCGGGGGCCAAGCTTGCCCTTCGCGCTTGGCTCCAGGGACTGGACAGGGCGGTTCAGGAGGCGTAACCACACCCAATCCCCGACCTCCAGCTCCATGTCGCGGTGCCCGGCATCGTAGTACTTCTTGGACAGCTGCTGCGCCTGGATGAGGCGCTGATGGGCCTCGTCGAGGACGGCGTCCCCACTCGCGAAAGCTCGCGTCCGCCCGCCTCGCATGTGCGGAGCCCGACTTGTATGGCGAGATCGGCGGTGGAGGGCGCCATACACCACCTCGAACGGTGGCGCGCAGGGGCGGTGTGGAAGGAGGTGTTGTAGCAAAGACTACTGCCCGTGACAACCAATCCACCCATGCACGCGGCCGATCACCTGTGACACACTGAAGGTACATAGCTATCACCTTGTTGACGACCTCGGATTGTCCATCCGTCTGCTGGTGGAATGCCGTGCTCATGCGCAAATCTACGCCGGCGAACTTGAAGTGTTGCCGGTAAACACGGGTCCTTGTCGCTGACGATGGACGAGGGGAACCCATGTAACCGGACTACTCCGTCGAAGAACGCCCGGGCCACCGAGTAGGGGTGCCCGAGCGGGATGAAGTGGACGTACTTGGAGAAGCGATCGACCACCGTGAGGATGACCGACTTGCCGCCCACCTTGGGTAGCCCCTCGATGAAGTCCATCGAGATGTCTGCCCACACCTGGGACGGCACCTCGAGGGGCTAGAGTAGGCCGACTGGCTACAACGTCTCTGTCTTGTTCCGCTGGCTTGTGCTGCACGTGCGCACCCAGTCGCTCACCAGAGTGCGGTCGCCAGGGATGTAGAACTCGGCGCGGAGGCGGTGCAGCGTCTTCTGGATGCCCTCGTGGCCCGCTGAATGAGCCAGCAGGAGTGCCTGGTGCCTGAGGTCGCCGTGATCGGGAACAAACACCCGAGCGCCGTGGAGAAGGAGCCCGTCAGCCAGTTGCCAAGGGGCGGCCAGCGTGCCCTCCTATAGCTGCTATAGAAGGCGGCGGTCATCAGGTGACTCCACCGTGGCGTGGCGGATGTCGTCGAGGAAGGCGAAGGAGGGTCCCGACACCGCGACGGAGCAGCCACCTCGCCACGACCCAGGGTCGGCTGGGCAAGCTCAAATCGCGGCGGGACAAGGTGTCTGCCACCACGTTGAGGCGGCCGGGGCGGTACTCCACCTCGAAGTCAAAACCGAATAGCTTGCTTAGCCACTGATGTTGGGGCATAGTGGAGAAGCGCTGATCTAGGAGATACTTCAAGCTGAAATGGTCAGTGCGTACAATAAAATGACGACCCCAAAGATATGGACGCTAGTGGCGCACCGCTTGCACCAAGCCGACCAGCTCGCGCTCATACGTCGCGAGCTTGAGGTGACGGGCCGCGAACAGCCAGCTGAAGAAGACAAGAGGTCCAGCGCCCTAGTGGAGGACAGTGCCGAACCCCATGCCCGAAGCGTCATAGTCCACCACGAAGGGCCGCTCGAAGTCCGGCATCCGCAAAGACCGCTCGGTAGTGAGGGGGCGACTTTCAACCGGTCGAAGGCAGCCTGGGCGTCCTCGTCCTAGGCGAAAGCGTCACGCCGCAGGAGGCGCGTGAGGGGCGCTGCCATGATGCCGAAGTCATGGATGAACTTCCTGTAGTAGCCGGCAAGGCCAAAGAAGCCACGCAGGCCTTGAGCAGAGCGGGGCGCTGGCCAAGAGGACACCGCCTCCACCTTGGCCGCGTCCATGGCCACCCCGTCGGCTGAGATGACGTGGCCGAGGTATGCCATCGAGCACGCCCCCCAATTGAGCACTTAGAGCGCTTGAGGTGTAGCTGATGGGCACGTAGGGCTTGGAGAACGAGGCTGATATGCTGAAGGTGCTCGGCCCACGAAGAGCTGTAGATCAAAATGTCGTCAAAGAACACCAGCACAAACCTATGAAAGTACGGCCTGAGGACGTCGTTCATAAGGTCCTGGAACGTCGCCGGAGCATTGGAGAGGCCGAAAGGCATCACCAGGAACTCATAGTGCCCGTCGTGCGTCCGGAACGTCGTCTTGGCGATGTCCTCGGGGTGCATCCACACCTAGTGGTAGCCTGAGCGCAAGTCAAGCTTGGTGAAAAAGCGTGGCCGTGCAGCTCGTCCACCACCGGGATTGGGAACTTGTCCTTGGACATCTTGGAGTTGAGCACCCTGTAGTCGATGCCGAATCGCCACGAGTTGTCCGGCTTGCGCACCAACAATACCGACATAGAGAACGGCGAAGTGCTGGGCCGGATCACACCCTGAGAGAGCATGGTGGTGCACTGGCACCCGGATCGCCCTTCGCGGTTGGGGGGTAATCTGCGGTACAGCCTGACCGCCACCGGTGCCGCCCCCTGGAAGAAGGTGGATGTGGTGGTCGTAGGGGACGAACAGGTGATAGCCCCGTGGTTCAAATAAGACAGGCTCAAACTACTGCAGCGGCCGGTGGCCGAGTA
The DNA here is from genome assembly GCA_015847255.1 of Hyparrhenia diplandra. Lineage (NCBI taxonomy): Eukaryota > Viridiplantae > Streptophyta > Magnoliopsida > Poales > Poaceae > Hyparrhenia > Hyparrhenia diplandra. Next base: position 254,200 of record JADLZK010004915.1, on the reverse strand, counting down.
GTGGGCGAGGTCGCGTCGGGGCCTTGGGGACATCGCCGTGCCCCCAGCCCCCCTGTCCACATGATGCGCGCGTCCTCCTCTCGTGAATGTCATTGACAGCTTGTCGCAGTCCCAGAGGATTGGGCCGAGCGAGTGGAGGAACTCGAAGCCTAAGATGAAGTCGAACTCGCCGAGGGTGAGCCTAAAACAGTCGATGGAGAACTGCTCGGTGCCCACTGTGAGGGCCATGCCCCTTGCCACACCTTGACACGGAATACGGTCACCATTGGCCACCTGCACCCGCAAGGTGGGATGGGGCGCGGCTGGCAGCTAGAGGCGGCTCATCAAGTTGGCCGCGATGAAGTTGGTGGTGGAGCCGTTGACGGGCAACAACATGGCGTTCTTGGGCCGCACGCTAGCCAGCGCATGGAGGGATACTATAGGCACCGTGACCGCGGCACACGCGGGACCCTCCGGCTTGTGGACCTCCAGAAGGGGAGCCCCACCGACAACAACCACGGCAACCTCCTCTGGGGCTCCTCCTCGAGGTAGTCGTTGCTCTCCAAGTAGAACAGGCGGGGGCAGATGTGGCCGCGGACGTAGGGTTCGTCGCAATTGTTGGCGGTCATTATCGAGTAATTAGTACCGCCAACTTATACCCAATTCATGAGAAACAAGCAAACTTATGTCACATATACCTTTACTTCTAACCTTGTTCCACTTGTATTCGAAGAAATATGTTTTGCAGGTATAAAAGTGGAAACAGGTGCAAGTACGCCAAATAAAATGAAAAGCGCATTGAAAGAAAGACGCCCAAGGAGAGGATGAAGCAAGAGGGCAAACTCCGCGAGCAATTTGGCCCGTGCACCATCGCAAGCCCACTCTACCAGAGCCCAAACACGTAACATGAGAAGGTAGAGGAAGGGAGGCGTAGCCCAGGGGCCGGCCGGCCCATGGGGATGGCCGCCCCCGAAAAGTGGCCAAACTTCCCGCCATTTCTATGGCGGTTTCGTGCGACGTTCACGCGGCGGCGCAACGTTTGCATGCTCGAGGAGTCGGTTTTGGGCTGAGAACGAGGAGAGCCCCCCATTCTTGCCTTCTCCTATATAAAGAAATCCCTCTCACACATTGTAATACACACAACACACAAGGATCTTTCTCCCTTCTCTTGTTGTTTTCTTCTTATTTAGTATTAGGAGTTTGGGCAACATGTAGAAGATCAAGATCTTCTTGGAGCTATTGGTATGATCAATATAATTCCTTTATGTTGGTTAATGCTATGTTCTCCATATTGTTCTTGTTCTTCATTTATCAATATAGCTATGAACTAGAGTATAGTTCTTATGACATGATCTTGCCATATGGAACTTTGTGCTTAACCTATCATATATACATGTTTAGACCAAGAGCTAAGTTGAGATGTTGAGTTCTACCTTGAATTAGTCTTAGTTGTTGTTGGATTATAGGTTCGCTGCCCGCCCTCGAGGTGGGTGCTCTAGTAGAAGGACCCTGGGAACGGGTAAGCCTTGTCGACATGCTAGAGTAGTGGCCATAGCGTAGACATGGTGTCTAAGCTAGAGGTTACCTTCGGGCCGCTCCATATACGGACGGACGAGGTGGTAGGCGGCTGGTGGTGACAGCCCTGTCCGGCCCTTGTAATCCCCCACGTCTCGTATGGGGTAGATGCTATGCCGGTATCGCTTGGCGCGCACCAGGTGCGCTCCAAAGGTCGGCGTAAGAGAATAGCAACCATGACTAACTTCACTTAGAATCTCTAACAATACAAAAGCATGTATGTATATCTACCGCCTTAACATAGCTATTTAGGATATGTCTGCTCCTTGTTAGATTTATTCTTTCATTCTTTTATTTATCTTTATCCTTGAGATTGATTCAAGTGTGTGTGTCAAGTTATCTTACCATGTGGTTTATCCCTACTATGGATCGTGGTCTATTGCATAGTCATGTTATCTTGTCCATATTCATATTAGAGACTTTTACACCATGCCTTCCCCTGTGGAAATACGATACCCTGAATACTTCCTGTGAAAGCTACAACAACATTTTTCGTGACGCTTGCGGAACTCTTTCGCTTTGCATTAAGAAACACCAACAAAGAATTGAAGCGAGCCCCCGGGCGGCGACGCTCTAGCATTTCCGCTAAGCGTGAGACGGCAAACGGCCGCCCGGGGCCGCCGCACCAACTTGTGGGGGCCGCCCCAGCCAGATGTGGAGGCGGCGGTGGCCGGGTGGCACCGGCAGCCGCGCCAAGGGTGGTCTGACACCACGCCGTGGAGGTGGAGACGCCAGGTAGCAAAGACGCCGCCGAAGGCCCGCGCGAGTGTTGGTATTTGTTAGCTTACAGAGAAATAGATCCGCAAGCGCACGGATGTCCAAAGAGCATTTCACCCGAAGGGTTTTAAATATCGAATCCACGAGGAAGATATGATAGGCGTTCAAATGATTAAAGACAAAGATAGAATACTAATGAGATTTTGTAGTATTTAGCATATACTTAAACAAGGTGAGCCAATAATAATATTAATAATGATAAGGTATTGAGACAGGTAGAGGTGCACGTGGTGAGCATAGCATAAGATTAATTTCTAGTAAGATTAGGATTGGATTTATGACAAAGGGACAGTTCTTAGGTAGCATACAAAGAATCTACAAAATGTTTAGACAGCATAGCATAAGATCATATATATATCAAAACCATAAATAAGAATGTGCACCCCAAGATTACTTAAGAAAATCAGAAACGAAACAAGATAATCCCAAGAACCATTATCGACTAGTCTTATACACGGGGGATGGATTGCAAAGGACTCAATAGTGTCATCACCACTACGATCTACCACACACTAATCTCGGCATATAAGGTGAATCCAAGAAATAAATTATATCTAAGCACCATGCTTACATACTCTCTATTACCTAGCATACAAACTGTAATATACTAGGAGCTCTACGAATAAGTGCTTTGAATTACCATGAATAATGAACATATCAAATATGCTATGACTAGAATAAAGTGTAAGTAGACTAATTGCATGCATAATAATGAAATAGCACAAAGGTGTATGAGAACAATAATTATATTGATCCATAGTGTAACTTATCGATCCGTAACCGAGCATACACTCTCTTTCTCTAAACTCGACTTTCTATCTAAACTAGGCTCTAGATTAGAGCTATGAATTAGCTATCCTATCTCTTGGTGTCTCCTCTTCTTCTCCCGCCTTGGCTTCTTCTTGATCTCCTTCTTGATGATGACTTGAGGCTTCGTGATCATATTGATGATGAGACAGGGGGGTCCGGGCTGTTTATATATGGGTCTTCTTATGTCTCTTCCACTTCAGCAGCGATGTGGTACTAATCTCGTGCTCCCACCGACGCCATCGGATCAAACCGACCATAAACGACCGGATTAGATTGCGCCTTAGAGGCGGTGGAGGAAGGTTCCGAGACAGGGGCGACTTGGCCATCAAAGGCAGGCCGATCGGCCCGATATTCGGGGCCGATCGCCCGCAGTGGGTCCCACTCGGGTCCCGCGATGCGCCGTGGCTTCCGGAGTCTTCTAGATGATGTTTTCTTCGGTGCCAAGTTTCGCTCACGCCGGGAGTAATCCGGAGCCTTCTAGACTTGTTTCGAGTTGGATTGCGCTATGCTACGCCGGTCGTATGCCACGCCATTTCTCGCCGCTTTTTCCGTTAAGTCCCCTCAGAATCACAACTTTACCAAAACTCATGGAAATCATTAGTAGAATCCCCTAATAAGGTTATCTAATTATATTTTAGTCCTTTTCCATGAATTGTTGATGCATAAAAATATGAGTTAGTGAGCATCAACAGCGAGGTAGACCGCCGACTGATGATCCTGAGGGAAGCGGATGGCCACGTCGGCGCTCAGGTGATCAGGCAGCCCACCGACGAACAACTCGGCCTTCTGTGCTGCATCGATCTTGCTGGTGTGGGCGAGGACGGCATTGAAGCGGTCCGTAGTCTTGCACTGTCGACATGAATGGCAGCCGCGCGAGTTCGGACAGACACGTGCCCTAAATTGGCGGCCCAAAACAGAGGGTGCAGAGTTGTCGAAAGTGCTCCCACGACGGCATGCCCTCGTCATGCTCCCTAGCATAAGACCACGACTGCGCCACACAGGTGAGGTGATACGAGGCTAGCCAGGTACGATCCGAGGGTGGGGTGCGCTGACCCCGGAAGAACTGCTCGCAATGGTTTAACCAATTGAGCGGGTCTTCGCTGCCGTCGTAAGTGGTGAAGTCGAGCTTGTAGAAGCGCGGGGGAGCCTGGGCGCGATAGCCGAACCTGGTGTTGGTGTATGGATCAGGAACGGAGGACGAAGCGGCCTGTGAGGCCGGTCCGTGGAACAACGCACCCTCGACTCCGCCTATAAGACACCCCCGGCTAGGGGATGATGTGGTGACGGGGATGAACCCAGTGGCGACGATCGTATACCGCCGCCGATGGGGTGGGGGAGGGGCTGACGAGTAGCCGGAGGCACCTACTGGCGCCATGGCGTAGGCTGTGATGAGGGATGGCGATCGGGGCCACTGCACCAAGTGGAGCGGTAGAGCTGGCCCGACGGCTGATGGTGGTGGTGATTGGGATTGTTGTGGTGGGAGCAGTAGTGGTGCAGAGGAATATGTGGTGGATGACAGGGGCGGTGGATAGGAATTGGCGGAGGATGGCATGGATAGGAATTGGCGAGAAGGGAGTGCATGGACGCATGCAAGGCAGCGACGTTGGTGTTTACAGAGGCTATGTTGGATTGCATGATCGCCATATTGTGGGACATCTCCTGGACCACCGAGTGAGCGACGGTGGGGAAAGGGGTGCGGCGGCGGTGGAGGTGGTGGGGGTGGCGGCTAAAGGATGAACGATGGGAAGGGAGGCAAATAGAGCCGAGATCCCGCAATGGCGCGGCGACGACGCCGGAGGGGGACCTGACATTGATGATACCAGATTGATAGGAACCGAGGATTGGCCCCTTACAGATCGTAGATTATAGGAATGGGTGATGGGAGGTCTTGGCTTGAATCGCGATGAACCACGGTGAGGCCGCCGATCACCACAAGGAAGAAGAAGAGGACAAGGTGGTGGTCGGTGTTGCGCGGCTTCAAAGGAAGCCGAGCACTTGATAATGCTCGCTTAATTCATCAAAGTGTCTTACAAACGAATATTTAACCTCCACTCAACTCAAAGCAAATACTAAAAATAGCAAATAACTTGATCCGAAGTCTTTAGCTAGCCTTTAATCCTTGCACCTAATCTCAGCCACCAATGGCCCTTTGCCTCTTGTATTGCATGCCGGTCATAACAAAAACACATCCAACTGGAAACAAAATAGAATTCTAACTCAACTAGTGAAGATGAAACAAAAAGAGAACTCTAGATACCAATGCGGTTTGTGAAATTCCAGCCGAACTTTTTAGAAACTAGCATGATCAAAGTCTTCGAAGAGCATGCGATCCTCTTCTTTATGCAGAACGGACCACTAACGCATCCAGTACGTCGCCCTAAAAATTACCTGCATGAAGGTATTAGTTTTAGCTTTATTGAACACCATATCATTCCTATTCAACCATATTGCCCAACATAATGCGGTAGCTCCTAACAGGGGGATTAAGTCCATGCAGCCAATAACCAAATATGTTAGCAATGTTGTTGGGCGGTCGAATTTCAAAAGAGATGTATACTGCATTCCAAATAAAGCTCGCAAAATGATAATTGAGATAGGATTGCATGGATGACGTGGAGCATGATGATCATGAACGTGGACATTGAAGATGGATGTGATGGATCATCGAGCTCAGTTGTCAGAATGGAAAGGACCCGGTGATCAAGGCAAAGATATTACTTGATAGGGTTTTCTTTCGGTGATCAAGACACTATAGAGAGTGTGATCACATTTAGGATAGATGGCCGACTATCAAGAGGGAATGCCACAGCTAATCCAATGAGAAAGTGCCTCTAGGTCCATATTGACTTGCATGTCGCATTTAGACTTGAGAGCACGAACTTCGTTCTTGCCTAATTGTTTGTGATATTCTAACATACATGATATTGAGATCATCCTCGACGTGTTGGCAACTTATGGTAAGAGGCGAAGCAAGGTTGAAGCAAAGGCAACAACAAGACGACGATTTTTTTCAGAACCAGAACCAGCCGACGACGCAGAACCGCGCGACGCTGGACCGGACGGCGCTGTGACCGAGCGCACGGTTGGCCGTAGTCCGATCAATTCCGGGGAAGGTCTTAATTCGACTTTGGGCGTCCGGCCGTTAGTTGTGGGGCCAGTCTTTGTCGGTTCTCGACCGACTCGACCGACGCTTGGCGCATGCGTCCGGTCACCGACCGGTGCATCCGGTCAACCCGACCGTCGGCGTCCGGCCGGGCGCAGCAAGAAGAACTACGTTTGAAGACCAACGGCTCTATTTTTGATTGGGCTCTATATATACTTGGTTGGCCGGGTACATGAGCTCTCTCTTGCACAATTGAACACTCTAACACCCTTGTGAGCTTGAGATACTCTACTCCACTCATCTCTTGGCCCTAACATCGATTCTTAGGTGAGACTGAGGGAGATTGAAGTGATTGCATTGTTGATTGCATATAGAGGCACTTCATCCTTGAAGGAGCTGCGGGATTTCGTTTCTCTTGGGAATTTGCTTGGTTCCCTAGCGGCTTGGAGGTTGAGGCGGTGTTGAGCTCGATTGGAGCTTGTTCGAGGCCACACCGGTGGACTTGTGAGGGGTTGAGCCTTACCCCACGGGAGATTCGCGAAAGGCATCACTACTGGATTGCTCGTGGCTTGTGGATCCCCTCTTATGATTGTTTCATTGAGCTCCCACCGTGGGATTTGACACCGACCATTAAGCTTGTGGAATATCAAGTGGGTGCATCGCCACAACGAGGAGTAGCATGTCGGCAAACACGTGAACCTCGGTAAAAAAAATCACCGTGTCAATCTTGTTGTGCTCGTTGGAGATTTCTATTGACTAGGTGATTGGCTTCCACCTCTACTCGACACCGGTGGTATATCAATCATCTCTACTCTTGCATTTATCTTGTGTACATTGTTTTAGCTTGAGTAGTGATATTTGTGCTAGCTAGTTTCTTGCTCAACTTGTGTAGTGATTCCACCTAGGATTGACTTAGAGACATAGATTGAGTGACTAGAGATCATAACACTTGTTGTAGTGTTGATTGCATAGGGGGCTTGCTTAGATACTCTTGTAGCACCGCTTATTACGCTTCGCCGTTTTATTTACTAACCGGGTGCTCAAGTGTCTTTGAAGGAATTTTTAATAGGCTATTCACGCCCCCTCTAGCCATTAGGACCTTTCATTGTGGATGAGTAAGCCAGCGGGAAATCAAACTGACCCACAATCACCGACCACACATTGGCCGACTGACCTCGGCCGCAGTCGCCCGCCTGTGACAGGGCCCCCAATGCCCCAGGCTGGGGTCCCGGCCTACTCCCCTCACGATGTCATCATCCACCAGGCCCCCATCATCGTCATCATTGCCATTGTCGTTGCTTCCCCCATTGTTACCGCCATTGCCCCCGCCCCCCACTACCCGTGGATGGCGGTGGAGGTGGAGAAGTCTCGCGTCGCGATAATCCTAGTGTGAATGTAGTACATGGCCCGACAGTTCTTCGTCAACTCTTCAACACGAACGACCATGTTCGGCTCCGGGATGAACACCACCTTGCGTTCCTCGATGAAGCTGGGGTGCTTGCACCAAGCAGTAACGAAATAGTCTCTATCGTCATCTTCAGCGGTGTCCCGTAGCTCAGTCTCCCGGATCCTGGCGTAGGAACGCCCCAAAACTGCCTAGGCCACCTCAACGCTGCACGTATGGAGTGGCAGCCTCCTCAAAGCTAGGAGCACCTGATAGCGGAATGACCCCCTGATAGACCTCGTGGCACGCGCCCAGGGTGTCCAGGACAAGGGAGCACGACACATAGATGGTTGTAGCGAGCACAATCCCGGTCCTCCTGGTGATGAAAACGTACCACAAAATCCTTTAGCTCATGAAGTCGGACGGAGACCTCGTGGTGAGTAAGGCCCAACTGTTGATACAACATGTCATAGATCATCTCCACGGACACTGGCGGGCGCGATCCGATAACCTGGACCACCAGGGTCATGGTTGAGCCTGTCCTCCTCAGCCTCGATGTCTAAGGAACGGTGGATGACAACAAGATTTGGCCGTTCCAATTGAGCCCCTGCCCTATCCACGACCACGGAGGAAACCTCCCCATCCTCAATTGAAGGTTCCGCCCCTCGCGGATCCTGCTGCTGGTCCAACTAAGGTGGTGGATGCGCCGCTGGCTGTGCCGCACCACCAGGAGCATGGGCGACTGGGGTGCCCCCTGTGGTCCTTGAAGAACCCCCAATGATCGTATCATCAGAGTGTGGCACCTCCCCGTAGAAGCGGCGACCCCAGTTGACCTTGAGGAGCCCCCCACGATTGTGTCGCCGGAGTAGCACGGACCCCTTGGTGGTGCCGCAGCGCCACGGTGCCGACCGCGCGCTGCGCATCACCACGGGGGAGCGGCTCCGCTTAGACCCCAGAGACGGTCGAGGACGCGGGCTGGCAACAACAAGATGTCCCTCGTCGTGACATGACAGACATCGCCTCGAGAAACGACAGTTGGCCTTGATGTGCCCCCCGGAGACAATTGAAGCGAGCCCCACCAGTTCCAACGGCACCTTGCCGGACGATTTGGGCGGCGAACGTGTCCTCGCCGGATTTTCTGCTCCTCGACCTCGCGGAAGCCGTCGTTGTCAGGCGGCCCAAGCTCCCTCGCCGGATGCGTGCGTGCCAGAGAAGGGGCGGGACCAACGGATGCCAGCACCGAGGCGGGACGCCTAAGCGCCCCCACCACCTCAGGGGCTGGCTGCATACGCTCGTGGACTGGGCGGCGCTGTGCCTGGAGGTCATGCGCCCGCTTTGCCGCCATCATCAACGACGACGGCCTTGCCCTTGTCCGTAGGCTGGACAGGCAGGGGACCATCCGCATTGTCGCCGAAGAAATCCTCCATGTTGCTGAAGTGCAGTCGTTCCGCCGAGGACGGTGCCTCCGGCATGGATGGGGTGGCGGCCGCGCCCCCCTAGGAGGCCGGCGCCTCAAACCCAGCCATCCGGAATGCCGCTGCCATGAAGCCAGATTAACGCTTATGGCGGCGTTTCTTCTTCTTCTTCTTCTTCTTCTTGCCCTCATCAACGACGACGGCCTTGCCCTTGTCCGCAGGCTGGACAAGCAGGGGACCATCTGCGTCGTCGCCGGAGAAATCCTCCATGTCGCTGAAGTGCGTCGTTCCGCCGAGGACGGCGCCTTCGGCATGGATGGGGTGGCGTCCGCGCGCCCTGGGAAGCAGGCGCTCAAACCCTGCCATCCGGAATGCCGCCACCAGAATGTCATCGTCGTCGCCAAGTGCCATAGAGTTGTCCCCAAGCATACCTTCGAGCCCGTCTGCTGCATGGTGGAGTTGTAGAGCTCCTCGTCTTCCACCTCTTGCGCCCACGACTTCCGCTTGGATGAGGAGCCTTGCTCCTCCGGCCCGGAGCCAAGCCCCATCCCTCCAGGCAGCTAGAACTCCGATCCTGGCGGTCCTAGATCGAGGAGTCGACAGCTAGAGGGGGGAGGTGGTGGAGATGGCAGATCTGGAGGGGTAGAGGTAGGTGGAGGTGTGGGGGTAGCTGGATCTGCAAGATGGAGAAGGATGGTGGTGGGAGGAGGACGGCGGCGGCGGCCGGCTCCGGTACGCCGCAGTCGCCTGGGAGTCGCCCCCGAGTCACCCTTACCTTTCCCGGTTTCTATCTGACGCGCCGTTGTTGCCAGCGCACCCTCATCAATAAAGTCCTAATCTCTCATGTTGTTAGTAATATATGTACTATACATTAATCTCATTGAAGTCAAATTTTTACATCATTGCACTGGTGCACAAGCGACATCTCAGCTCCACTAGGCTGGCGCCACTCGTTCATATGATTTTGTAAGATTTGTTTAATCGTTGTATATATTGATCCAATAAATAATCCATTGTCCCATTTTTGTGCATAAAGATAATGTCGGTGCTAAATATACGCAATCAATTAATATTATCATTGCAGTTGAAGGGAGAGAGACTCTGGGAAGAAATCTACAAATATTGGCGGCGGCGGCTGGACGTACGGTTACATTTCCTTGGACGAAGCATATGGTGTCAACACTGGGATCGATATATGCAGCAGCCAGCAGCACACATGCATGCCTGCTGATCCTTTTGTGTAATATAGAACGTAACGTGAAGAGAACCCCTTTCTATATCCCAAGCCCAAAAATCGGGCTGTCCTCGATTTGACAAAGGAAGAACGAAGAGAGAACAAGGAAGAACGAAGAGAGAACTAGGAGTAAAATTATTGGCCGGCGGTTGGACTAGTGCCGTTTCTGAAGGACGACGTGCTCCATCACGCTACCCGGCCGGCCCCCCGTGCGTCAGCTCGCCAGTATATATACGGCCCTACCCCCCCGCTTGCTTGCCACTCATCAACACAACACCAGTCTTTAGCGCGCTAGCTATAGCAAATAAGCTGTCGAGAGGAGCAACGAGTGCGAGCTCGTCCGAGCAAGCTGAGATATGATGAAGATGGTGTGCAGCAACATCAGTCTTGTGGCGCTGGCCGGAGGCGGGCTTCTGGTGGTGATGCTCTTGTCGGCGGCGTCACCGGCGACCGCAGTGTGAGTAAAGCAATTTTGCTGGTTTGTTTTCATGACAGCATGCATGCATGTGAATATAGTGTCCGGCACAGTTACTTACTGATCTTCTGTTCTTGTAATTAGTAGTTTGTTTCTTGAACAAACGTACTACTACTAGCTACTATACTACTCAGTTGTGGGTGTGTGGAAAGGAACTATATAGTATACATATGCATGCGTCTGATCGAGAATATGTGTACGTACGTATACCTGGTACCGATCGATGTGATCCCTCATCAGTTTTGTATTATGTGTAGTGTAGTGTAGTGTAGTGTAGTAGGTTTGGTCTCTCTCTTGTTTTTATTATTATTAACGGTGGATCATATCTTGCATATATGCTAGCTGGTCTGATCTACTACGTATGTACGTAATAACGACCACTTGTATTTTGCCGGCCGTGAATGCAGGGTGTACGAGGACACGCTGGACGTCGACGGTGACGCAACCCGCTACGGGGTGTTTCTTGACTCCTTCCACCTGCATCTGAATGGCACAGCGGCGAGCTACATCGAGGGTCACCCGGTCCTGAAGGCCCAGAGCCCCACAAACCCCCGGCCGACTGGTTTCACGTCACCCTGAAGTCGGGCCACCACCAGGTGACCCTCGCCATACGCGGGGATAACTTGTACGTGCTTGGTTTCAAGAACCAGCACGGCTGGTTCTCGTTCAAAGGGGAGAAGAATTTGATCCCTCAGTCCACCGAACTGAGCTTCGACGGGGGATACAACCAGCTTTTCAGCCAACAGTCGGGCGGCTGGAGAAAGCTGGCAACCCTCCCTGTCAACGGAGCACAGGGGGTGGCTCACCTCGGCAAGCTGGCAAATCTCAGGCCCGCGGACGTCGCCGCCGGCAGGGACGCCAGCCTGAAGGGACCTTTGGCCTTCTTCATTCTGGCTGTCTCGGAGGCGGAGAGGTTTGCTCCCATCCGTTCCGCCGTGGCCGCCGCCTGGGCGGACAAGACTCCTCACTTCCTCCCCTGAACAAGCCGTGGTGAGGCTGGTGGTAAATTGGAGCGAGTTTTCGTGTGCCGTGATGTGTTGGAAGAAACTGGGTGAGACCCCGGCAGCCTGGGCCAAGATCAAGGAGGCCAAGGACATCAAGAAGTTCAACGTGCGCACCGCCCAGGATGCACTCTCCATTGTGAGGCCGATTCTTCAGGTAGCCAAGTGTGTGTGCGACAAGAAGAAGGTCTGATCTGATTGCAGACTCCGTGTACTGTGCTATGCTATGCTATGATGAGGAACGAATAAAATAATTAAATTAATTAATCTCAGCTTCATCTACTGTACTGTCCCTGTGTGAACGAAATTTTACTACGTACTACCGTATATATCTGTATGTACTCCTTTACACGCACAGTATGTACGTACTGCGTCTTCTCCTATACCTTTCGGTACCGTGTCCGGTCGTCTCTTCTGTAAACAGTTTGTCTCATTCACAGTGGTTCGCGACCCAACAGCTTCGTCACATCACTTCACTATATGACGGTTCCTAGTCTCCCACAGAATTTGCAGTTTCTGCCAACATGTAATACAACGGCCCACCCGTGGCATTATATTGATCGATGCCAAACCTAGCTATTCCCATTGCCCGAGCGGAAACAATAAAAAGAAACAGCAATATAAGCGGCAAAGTGTATATGTTAGGTGTGAATCGTAGTGACTGATGGATAAGCAAACCATGCATAAGTCAATATAACCATGCTTTTTTGGACCGATTGTTGTATTTTAGCCTAGGCGCAGCTGACCGATCTGGCTCACAGCGCCGCTCAGCGCACTTGGGTAGGTATCCGATCGACACCGGGAGAAGCATGAGCCGTGGAAGGAAAAGCTACCACACTACCCGTAGCCTTGTAGTAGTAGGATCGGAGGCCAATCACTGACCGTGCCATCATGCATGCTTGCTATCTACTATATCTGTGAAATTTTACTACTCCTTTGTACGCACAGTATGCACTCTGTCTTCTCCTACAACCTTTCGGTACGGTGTCCGGTCGTCCATCTCTTCTGTAAACAGTTCGTCTCATTCACAGTGGTTCTCAATCCAACACAGCTTCGTCGCATAATCACTATATGACGGTTCCTAGCTCGTCTCCCACACAATTTGCAGTTTCTGCCAATATGCAATACACCCGACCCCGGCCCACCCGTGGGGCATTGATCAATGCCAAATAGATGAGCCTAATAAAATTAAACTGATAGAGACCAATTGATGAGAGATGCAAGGTGGCTTGGCTGCTGGTTTGCCGCCCCAAGGAGCTAGGTCGGCTGCGTGTGTCCGACTTGAGACGAGCGGGAGTCGTGCTGCGCCTTCGGTGGGTCTGGGCGGCCGGACCGCCACGCAGGCATCGTGCCTAGATCTTTGGAGATGACCGTGCTGGCAACGCGAAAAATGAGCACGTACTATCTGCACCACTCATTTCGCATTGAGATGTGTGCATCAGCAGAGAGAATGCCGACACACAGTGAAAAAGTATTGAACGCTGGGTGGGAACAACGTGTATCATGAATCTTGAAACATATATGGACGGTACAGATAGTGCGTACTGAGCACGGGCTACGTTATATTACCACTGTTTCAGGCAGCCACAGTCTTCATGTTAGGTGACGGCGCCCTCCACCTATTTCTGGACCGATCGATGGCTAGACGGTGCACGCATCCAGGACCTTGCTCCAACAATCTTCGTCACTGTTAGCAGAAGAAGAAAGAGAACCTCGGTCGCCGACGCCTCAACGGCGATGCTTGGGTTCGCCACAAAATTCGGTCGGGCACGGTAGGGGTGCTCCTTGAGTTTGGGGCTCTCTGCGGTCGCCTCGAACAGGTCCAGCTCTCACAGCAGCCCGATATCTTTACCTGGAGCCTCTCCGAAGACCGAAACTACTCGGTTGCATCTGCATATGATGCAATGTTCATCGGACCTTCAGCGCCGGTCGGCGCCACACAGCGCTATGGAAAACATCAGCACCGCCTCGAGTTCGTTTCTTTTTCTAGCTCGTCATGCACCGAAAATGCTGGATGGCAGAGAGGAGATTTCATCATGGGCTGCAAGTCTCCGGACTCTGTATCATGTGCGATCAGGCATCGGAGGTGACATATCATATCCTCCTAGGTTACTGCTTCAGCAGAGAGGTGTGGCACATATGGCTGCGCAAGCTTCACTTGCAAGACATCATCACCGTGGTTGAGGAGCCGGCGATGGTCTGGTGGCTTTGAATTAGGAAGTTGGTGCCTAAGCCGGTCCGAAGAGGGTTTGACTTTGTGTTCTTCCTAATCGGCTGGCTACTCTACAAGGAGAGAAACGCCAGAACCTTCGCCTAAGTCTGTTGTGCAGCTCGCCGCGCTCATTCAAGACGAAGTGGATATATAGCTGGTGCTTTGCCGGCTTCAAGCACTTGCGTACGCTGATGGCCCTACGAGATGAGGCCTTCCAGCGTTCCTGTTCTTTACAAGCTGGAGCGGATTGGGTAATGTAGTCTGTATCAGATTAGGTGTGGGCATGCGTTTGTATCAGTGTTCTTCTTAGCCGCGGGACTTGGTAACCTTCTTGTTACCGTTATCCACCGGTTTGTTTTAAACTCTCTCCTGCTTAATGAAATATGTGCCTCGGTGTCATTTTTGTTTTAAAAAACAATGACGGGCTAAACTTTAGTTAGTCTGGTGATCCAAACAAGCCTTAAAATTGTCATCCCATCCTATGGTGCCATTATGTCAAGCCGCTGCAGTGCTTCGATTTCTAACAAACAAATGCAACTAATCCTAAGACTTGTTAACTAGATCCTCACCAATACCAAGACCGCAAGAAAAGATAGAGAGAAAACAAAACTTATATATAATTAATAACTAATGGATGGATTTTTGTTCGTTTACTCAATATTTCTCTTCGGCCTGCTATATTTACTCGACTTATACGAGCCAACAAGCAAAATGAAAGAAGAAAGTAATAGAAGGATACTGTACGTGACCTGCTGGTCACTTGTACAATTCATGCTTGATGTGATATGCCTGCCGCTAAAATGTACCAGTTTGTCATCTTCATTATTTAATATATAGTGAGCAATTCTAGTAAGAAAACTGAAGACGCATATGGGACAGATGTTGCATAATAAATAGGAGAGAGTATTAGTCAATCCGTGGTCTATTATAGTATATATATAGGCAGAAATGAAAGGGGCCGGGCGTGCACAACAACCTGCAGTTAGCCTATAATTATCCGGGACAAACGCATATATATGGGCCTGATCATATGGTGGACCAATAATTATCACTACGTAGACGTCTTGCATGCTATAAAATGCGCGAGGTCGATCTAAGTCACACGTTACTTTACATCTATGACGGCTTAAAATGTACATGTAGTAATTCTTGCTTCTTGAGAAGTCAAGCGATTCTAACTTTGACCAAATTTACATAAAGGGTGTTGCTATTATACAGTCGCCTGTTTTTCCTTTTTCAAAACTTCAGGCGATGTTATTGTGGCTATGTGTTCTTATGTGTGGTTACATCATCTTAGCAGCAAAAAGCAGCATGCAGTCTGTGGACTAATTTCCTGAGACTTGGCAACTGAAGTCTAGCGGATGTGTAATAATTAAAACAAGAGAGAAACCAAACCATGCATACATTGTGTACGGACGATACTCTCTCGGTTCCGTAATATTTGTCGTTTTTTTGTTTTCGTGGCACAAGTTTGACTCCATTTGTACTTATGTGTACAACATCTGTATCTCCAAATAAACTTACTAAAAAACTAGATTCAAAGATCTTTTTAATGATATTAATTATGTACCATAAATATTAATTTTTAATACATATTTTGTTGAAGTTATTTCTTGGGAAGTGTGTTTACAAATATTTTTTGGTTCAGAGGGAGTATTGTTTAAACTTTGCATATACATACTACTACACATAATACAAAACTGATGTGGGGTGGTCCTTTCTTAATTCTTTTGAGGAACAAAAGCATATTATGATCTTCATATACTGCTCTGGTACAGTGATGGTTAGCTAGTGGGCATGATCTGTTCATTAGTGTATAGGAATTCTAAATTCAAGAGTTTTGGCCCATCTATCTCACAGGAAACAACTGGATGGATATGGATGCCACTACTACAAAAAAAAAAAAAACAAGGCATTTCCATTTTATTAATCGTGGCGGTTGAAAAAACCGCCACACAAAATCGATTAATAATCGTGGGCGGGTTTTATAAGAAAGCCCACCATGGAAAATAGTCCATTAACTGTGGGCGGTCTTCTTAACCAATCCACCACGGCAAAAAGGCCGAGGCCCAACACAGCCATATGGAGGCCCAATAGCCGGTCAAGTATAAAAGGTAGATTTAGGGTTTTACCCACCTCACCCTCTCCAATCTTCCTCACTCCTCTCCACCGAGTGACTTAGCGCTCCATGCCGCACAGGCCCTCCTCGCCTCGCCAGTCCCATCTCACTCTCCCACGGCGGGTAGGCTCTCGTGGTGCGGCGCGGGGTGGCGCACGGGGATCGGAGGCGCCGCGGCAGCGGACGACCCTCCGGGCGTGGATCTAGCCTCCGACGGCGCAAGGAGCAGCAATAACCATGAGCAACGGCAGCGGCGGGGGCCGAATTGGCGGCAAGGTGCATCAAAGAACCGTGAGCGGCGACGACATGGCAGCACGGGGAGCTCGGTGGCGGTGCCTCTCCTCCTCACCGAATCCGGCGACGGTGTGAGGCAAAGGAGGCCGAATTCGGTGGCATGGAGGGGTCGAACCGCCTCTACGCCACCGGATTCGCCCATGGCAATGTGGGGCTGGCTGCCGGGCGCTATCGGTGGTGGCCGGTCGGCTAGCGGTGCTACCGGCCGTAGCGGTGGCCTAGATTTAGGCCAATTAGGGTTCGGGGATTGCCTTTTTTCCTTCTTTTTTTATTTTTTTTCTTATTAACTGTGGCGGTTATTTGGTGTCCTAAAAACTAATGAGAACATGATTCCCGATCTTCCTTCAAGTTGAGATAACTATCGTTTTGGTAGAGCACGACACAAGGATATGGCTTTAGATCGAAAAGATCCAAACCCTGCAATCTTAGCACCACGACTCCTCCGGTTATCAATCGTGTCTCTAACCACTTGACCTTACCAAGAAGGCTAATCCTCATCTCGCTAAATGAAGAACACAACTAAGAACTGGAATGTACATTGCTCAAAATTTGGGAAAAAAACTAATGGATGATTAAGCTCACAAGTTGGGGTTCCACAAACCGATGAACGATGACTGTCAATGAACAGAATAATTTTAAGAAAAACCTAAAACCTAATGACGGCGGCTGATACTAAAGGGTTTAGGGGTGTCTCTAACCCCTGGACGTGCGCCTAATGGTGGGATCCATCATGATACACGACCCATTGGACCAAAACTGATGTCGCAACATCAAAACAGAATCTGGACGCTGACTTGTGACCACTTCTCCCGTTGATCCCGAAGGGAAACCTGGTCGCCCCTGGTTGATTTGGCTTCCTTATCAAATTAGCTTTCCTTAAATAAGCGTTCCATCCATCGAAAACAGACTCTGGATGACTTCGTTAGACCAGATTTAGTACAGATTGGTCCAGAAGATCAGGACAGACTCGGTCTCGGGATGGACTCGATCTCCAGCTTGTGTTGCACGCACTTGCTGCACCTCTTGTCCTTCTCCAGCGTCCCAAAGCACTTCTTGACCCTCTTAGGAGTGTTGGTAGAGTGCTCATAGATGATTTAATGTGAATGGACTATATGACAAGAGATCTCAGAAACATCTATGTGACATTTATTAATTGAATTAATTAATATATTTGGCGGTACCACATTTGTCATTTATCTGTCATGTCACAAATATTCATTGTCGTCACAATAACCAGTATCAAAGGGGTGCCCAAAATACGATTTATGACATTTGGAATGTTTGTGTGACGTGTTGACTAAGCGCCATTAAACAAGTACAATACATGACGGTAGGAAAGCGTGCATCACAAAAGGTATTGAGATTTTGTGACGATGTACCAAATATCGTCACGCTGAACAATTTGTGACGGTCGTTATATGACGAAACATGTGATGACGCCTTTTCATCACAATTTTTTTGTGACATCTTTGCACTATACATGACAATTCACGTTCATTAGAAAAGGTCAAATTTCTTGCAAAGGTGAGTTGAAAATGAAAAGAGCTAGAATCAGTGATGAGTTAGCTATTCTTTAACTATTAGAAGAATCTAATGATCTCTATTCTGAAAGCAAGTCATAAAAAAAGATGAATCTATTAAAAGAATTTCATCAATTGTTAGAAACTAAAGAAACTTACTAGCATTCTAGATCACATGGTGATTGGAATACTAGTTACTTTCACATGATAGCAAATGGTAGACAGAGGAAAAAAATATGCTTTGTTTCAGATGGTAAGCAATAAAGTAGTTGGCCCCGATAAAATTCCCATTGAATTCTACCAAAAATGTTGGGACATTGTAAAGAAAGATATTATTCAATTACTTGCTGACTTCCATTAGGGCAAAGTGAGTATAAGCAGAATAAACTATGGGGTCATAACCCTACTGCCTAAAGTTAGTGATACAACAAGAATTCAACAATATAGACCTATATGTCTTCTAAACTGTCTATACAAATTAATCACAAAAACTCTAACTCTGAGATTGGAATGAATTGCTGAAAAACTGATTCACACTAATCAAATAACATTTATGAAAGGCGGAATATAACTAGTGGTGTGATGGTGTTACATGAGATCCTTCATGAAACTAAGGGAAAAAACAGTTAAGAATCATTCTTAAATTAGATTTTGAATAAGCCTATGATAAGGTCAAGTGGAACTTTTAGTTGAATGCTTGGCAGCTAGAGGCTTCTGTGAGAAATGGTGTGAATGGATTAAGCAAGTTGTTACTAGAGGACATTAAGTGTTAAATTAAATAACCTTATTGGTCCTTACATCAATCAAAAGCTATAAAGGGATGAGAAAGGGTGACCCCTTGTCACCTATTCTTTTAAACTTTGTGGCTGATGGGTTAACCAAAATGATCAATAAGTCTCAAAGTTCAAAAAAAATCTATGGCTTAGTAGACCACATCTTTGAAAATGGCATAGTAGTTCTACAATATGTCAATGATACACTAATTTTCCTCAAACACGATATTGAGGGAGCCAGGAATTTTAAACTATTACTATATCTATATCTTTATGAGCTAATGGTTGGGCCCAAAATCAACTTTCTGAAATGTGAGGTTTTGACAATAAATGATGATGGTAGCTAGGCCAATGCTTGTGCTGAAATTTTCACATGCCAAGTGGAATCCTTTCCTATTAAATATCTTGGAGTTCCAGTGAGTCCTAGTAGACTGCATATAGCTAATTGGGTACCCTTACTTGAAAAAAGTAAAAAAAAAGCAAGCTTGGAAAGGGGAATCCATGTCCATTGCAGGGAGACCTCGTGACGAGTAAGTAGAAACATGTTTGAGCATTCATGCTGGTGCATAAGATTTATTGAATGTGTGGTTTTGATCAAAAGTTCAAAAGTATTTAAGATCATTTGAAATCTGGTTTAATTAAAAGAAAAGCATTTCTTTTTTTCTTTGTCATCCTCACTCTTGCTTTCTGGCCCGTTCTTTTCTGCGTGGCTTGTCTCTCTTCACGTAGTCCAGCTTGAAGCTTGGCCTGTCGCTCTTCCTTTTGTATCCTGGGCCTGGCCCAAATGAGCAATCAGCAAGGGTGCAGCAGCGCTGCTATTTTCCTTCTCATCGATGTTGACTGCGTCCCGGTCAGCGTCGTTCCTTCCTCTATTCGTTCGAGTTGGACTCCGTCGCGGCAGCAGACTCTGCACATCCCGGTATCCTTTCCTTGTATGCGTACGTGCCCAGCCCTATATAAGTCGACCCCGCGTGCTGCTTCCCGGTTTCCATCTACGCGCCGCCAGCAAGCCCAAGCTGCGCCTCCGCCCTGTTTTGGATCTCGCCGAGTGCAAAACCTCATCTGCCGAAGCTGCCGGCCGTGGGCACCTTCTGCATCTTTGTTGTCCCGAGCTATCCGTCGGGCAGTTTCCTTGGTAGAAAACCTCTCAGCATCGTCTATCTCTCGTTCTTCCTTTTTGTCGTATGCTCATCGACACCGAACTTTGCAGGAACCTGTTGAATCGTCTTTCCGTCGAGTCGCCTCGCCGCTCCATCTTATTCGTTCCTGACGTCCGCTGTTCCAGGCCGCACGTCGCCGTCGTCCGTCTTCCGGCGTCAAGATCGCCCGTGGTGAGCTTGCCATCTTCCCCACTCTCTTCTCGTACTGGACCAGAGCATCACCGTGTCTTCTATGGCCCTCTCTGTGAACTCCAGCCAGGTCCTCACCGCCAGTAATGGCCAAGCTCGACCGCGCCGCCATTGCTCGCTAGCGCTGCCTTATGCACGCATGCTCGTAGCCATGTGGTGTTGTGCTCCAATTCTAAGTTGATACGACTACATCCGTTGCTAATGACATCAGTTCTAGCCATATGTACGATTCCTGGCCGTTTTCCTTCACAAGAACAAATCTGAAAATGCTTGAGTAATGTACGTATACGTACATCACAGTAGACCCTATCCAGTTTTCTCATGTTAGCTTGGTTATGTCATAATCACGTCATACACAATTTATGGCCGATTTCCTATAGAAAAACAAACCCTCAAATACTATAGAAATATCATCGTCGGTAAACAGCTTCCAATCATGCTCTACGCCATGCCTTGCAAGCTTGATGACATCGTAGGATGACATCACACGTTTTTCCTTTAGCAAAATAAATCTAGGAATACAATGCAGATACATATGCCCATCCAACCATCTTGAGCCATCCATCCTTGGATCTACGGCCCAGATTAGAACATGCCCTTTCAGCTGTTATTATGCTAAAGAGCCCTCAGCCAATCTGTAATCATGCTCGAGATCTCTGGCCCGGTTCAAAATCAGAAATTATTTATTTATTTCGAAAATCCCGTTCCTGTTATCTACAGAATTTTCACCCGTTTTCAAAAGTTCATAACTTCTTCATTTTAATTCCAAATTGTTCCGTTCAAATTGCGCTAGATTCGTAATATCGTAATCTAGGTGTTTACGCTATTGACCAGTAGATTTTCAAGTTTTAAATTTTGTAGTCATAATTAATTTATTATTTTATTCATGCAAATCTTGTGAAATGTGTAACTCCTCCGTTTTAGCTCCGATTTTGGTGATCTTTACGCCTCTGTGTGATCGTAGCGGCGTGTGGATTAGTTTTATAATATTTTAAACTTAATTTTCCACTGTTGGTGTACTGTTCTAATTATAGCCTTGTTTGCTATGCATGATTGGATCCATATGTTTGTCATTTGTTGATTGGAATCGAGTAGATCGGTGAGCTTTATGTTGTTGATCTCAAGAAAATCGTGATCAAGAAGAAGTTGACATTCAAGAAGGATTTCTCTTGGAGTTTTGGAATTGAAGAAGGATCGATATTAAGGCAAGTATAGCTTGGGATCATCCTTGTTGTCTTATACACCTTAATTAACGTTTCATGAATGCATGAGTCCTCCTTGATTGCCCTTAAGGAATATCCTAGCTCTTGAATACTTGTTCCTTGACACCTATGGGTTATGCATTTTGGTAGTAATTTGCTAGCGCTCAACAACACATTTATTATTATTGCTTTATGGATTAAATCGTGAAACATGGAGATGTTAATATTGTTGCTATAGGGCTTAAAGAGCTTGTGTTTTATTTATGATGCTCTTCGCTCTCCATAAGGACTTATTCATTCGTGATCATCCGGGATTCACCGTACATGACTATGGGGGGCTACATGGCTATGACTTTAGTCGCTCAAGGGCTTTGGTTATCTTTGTTGGTGGTTTGCCGAATTGGGAGAAACGGGGGTTGTAGCTCTATTGGCCACTAATATTGTTAGGTGAACCCTTGAAAGACTTTATATGGGTTTTCGTGTTGTGGGGGTTCTAGAGCCCATGTAGTGGAAATTCATGACCCGTAGTGAAAGTGTACATTTGTCATTTATCTATCATGTCGCAAATATTCATTGTCGACACAAATAACCAAAGATAAAAAGGGGTTCCCAAAATACGATTTATGATAGTTGGAGTGTTTTTGTGACGTGTTGACTAAGCGTCATTAAACAAGACAATACATGACGGTAGGAAAGCAGGCGTCACAAAAAGTATTGAGATTTTGTGATGATGTACCAAATATCATCACACCGAACAATTTGTGATGGTCGTTATTTGACAAAACACGTGATTTAATACGCCTTTTCGTCACAAATTTTTTTGTGACATTTTTGCACTATACATGACAATTAGGTGTTCGGCCGAAAAGGTCAAATTTCTTGTAGTGAGTTGAAAAATGAAAAGAGCTAGAATAAGTGATGAGTTAGCTATTCTTGAACAATTAGACGAATCTAATGATCTCTATTCTCGAGCAAGTCATAAAAAAGATGAATGTATTAAAAGAATTTCATCAATTGTTAGAACCTCGAAGAAACTTACTGCATTCTAGATCACATGAACAATGACATCCGAAGGGTGATTGGAATACTAGTTACTTTCACATGAGGAGACCGGCATGGCCAGCCATAGCCGACGATTGACCGCGACGAGTTGCTTGTCGTCGCCAACGTAACTCCGCCGCAGCCTTTGCGCAGATGCACCGCCCAGAAAGCAGCTCGCGCCAACGTCTTGAAAAAAATATCATCGCGCTACCTATAAATTGGCCTCCTCGGCTCATAATCAGATCTTGCACCACCACCCCGCGCTCCACCACAAGCCGGAACGCGAGCACTCCCTCCATTTTCCCTTTCCCCTCTCTCTCCGCGACGTTCTCGGTTTTCCCCAAATCGAAGCCGCGCCACCGCCATTGGAGCAAGGTCGAGGCCGGTCGATTCAAGCGTCGAGGAGCCACCACGAGCGTGCCAGATAAATTTCTACACTCCCCCTCTCTCAATTACGTTATTTAGCCCTTCCCTTTGTGCAGCGCTACGCCCGCCAAACGCCGCCGCCCGAAGCCGCCCACCGGCCGCCACCGCCGTGGAGGACGTCACATTCCGCCGCCCGGTGTTGACGGTAGAAAATGTCTAAAATTAAGTATTTATTTTCCTACTAAATTATGGATAAATAATATAAAAGATTATTATTACTAATGGATTCCACGAGTTTTGGTGTACACTAAGTTTTGCAGGAGAACTCTGGAATATTCCAGAATATTGAAGAAAAGAGGAGAAATAGAGAAACAAAAGAAAATTACTGAATCAGGGCGATTAGTATAAATTCCAGGTGTCTAAAAGACAAGAGAAGACAACTCGCGAAGGTCGGGCCCTACATTTTAGGATGTGGGACCGGGCGGCACCCCCGTGGTCCCTATGTGTCCTCGCTTCGAACCTTCCCACCACCAACCTTGAGATCCAATCTAAGTCGTCCCAATCAAGTCGGTTTGATCCAAGGGTTGAGATTCATCCCACCGCCTATATAAGCAAGGGCGGGTACCCCCGAAACCCTAATTCATTATCTCTCAATGTAGAGGAGTCCCAATGTAAGGATTACCTCTGTCTTAGGGATTAGAGAATTAGAATTAGATTAGACATGAAGATTAGAAGTAGATTAGATCTAATCAAGAGTAAGGTAGAGTGGAGCTGAGCTCCAGTTCTGGAAGAGTCTTCAGAGTATGGTATGTCTTTGTATCTTCGCTACAAGACTTATGCTTTAATATATTTATCTTCTCTATTTACTTTAATGCTTTTCATATATATGTTTAGTGTAGTGCTTATTCATTTGCATGGGATCTTTGCTTGTATTGAGTGCTCTAGTTATTCGCGGTAGCTAGAGTAGTAATCTATAGTATAGGCATGATGTTTAAACTATAGGTTACCTGAGTTTGCGCTCAATCCTCCGGTTAGCTGTGGTACTCCAGGGGTGATAGCTCTATAAGGCCTTTGTAATCCACCACGTTAGGGTTGATGTTTGTAGAACTTTTGGCAGCCTTCCCCCAACTACTTCTTCCTAGTCTTTCTCGAGAGTTAGAATGGTACTGTTGCTCCAAAGTGCTTGTGTATGATTGCTATATCTATCCATTTTTAGTTATCTTAGAATCAAAGTAATATAGAAGTAATTGGAAACCTTGATCTCTCCCATTGACCTCTTGATTAGTTTAGTTACTCTTTTATAATATTAGGTATGTTATTATTCTATGCTTTGTTATTTATTTATCATTTATCACTTACCCCTCTTTAGTCTAGTTGGTTTGTTAAGTTAGCAGATACATGATTGTGAGTTATTAGAATTATTACCATTAGCTTCCCTGTGGATACGATACTCTAGAATACTGACCTAGGGAAATGCTATGATGGTGTTCTATGCGCTTGCGTAATCCTTCATATTCTTTTATGTAGTTAACTTAACATCAACACCGTGCCACCCATGGAGTCCGGGACGACGCGGAGAAGCCGACGAGCCCCTCGCGGCGAAGCTTCAGCAAGAAACAACTCGACCGGGCCGTATTCGGCGACGCCGCCGTCGGGCGGCGGTGGACGTGAGGAGAGCCGTCGTCGCCGTTGCCCCGCTTGACGCCATAGGAGTCACCGACGAGCCGCTACATAGCCTTCTCGCTACACGCCGTCCCTCGCCACAACAGCCACATGGGCTGGGCCACGGCACATCGCCCACCGGTCAGCCACGCCGAGCAGGGTGAATGTGTGTGTGTGAGCAGGAATTTAAATGCTAAGTGTACCGGCAATTTGTACCCAAATTTCTATAAATGCATTTCCGAGCCTTAGAAAAATCCCAAAAAAAGTTATGTAAATAAACTACGCCATGTGGAGATAATTGTCATGAATTTTATTTAATTTTTACTTAAATAAAATATTAACATAAAAAAATCCCACTTAGTTTATAACTCGGGATTAATATTCAGAAATCATAATTGTCAAACCATAACTCCAATTTATCCTGTTAGCCTATAATTATCCTGGACAAAGCATATATTGATATGAGCCTCATCAAAAAAATGGAAATGGGAATTTTTATTAATTTCAAGAGATTACATCAAGGTGATACAATGTCTTGAAACATTCCCACCTCTCTCGCCCATGGACACACAGCCTTTGATAGTTTTAAATAACCACACACACTAATGACCGTCAATCCTAAGACTAGACCGCCACCCACATGCGCCTCATCAAATATTGGTATCATATTAATATGATGGACCAATAAGTATCATCAGGTCGTCTTTTCCTGCTATAAAAGTGTGAGTTCAATCTAAGAGCATCTCAAAGAGTTTGTCAAATTCTACTTGACAAATTTTGTAATTTATCAACTCGTAAAAGTATATGTCAAGTAAAAAACACATTTCTCTCAAAAAAAGTAAAAAAACACATCATCTTCAATAGTTTGATATATTTCATTATTCAAAATCAACGTTTTAGCTATTTAAATACAATAAAGGAAAAAGCTACTATGCCACTCGCTTCATCGACTCGCCACTCGCCTGCTCGCGCGCGGAGGAGCTACTATGCCAAGTGTCGCGGTCCATGCACTGGGGAGTACCCATTTTGCAAAACTCGAGTTGCTCTACCCATCTGTTTTCGTTGTGCCCCGACGTCCTATTACAACAACGAAAGAACATATATATGAAACCGTTCCCCAACCCCAACTACCTGTTCCCACGGACATCAATTATACTCTATTTTTTTTCACCGTATTCCTTGCTAATTTAGTTATTCGTGATCATAACATTCGGTATTTTGGCGAAGAGTACTCCCCCAGATCCTGGTGCCGAAGAAGAGGAATCAACCCAAATTCCAATTAGAAATGGCCGTGTCGGTGGAAGAGTTGAAGGCAACCATGCAATCCATGGCCGCTAGAGGTGTTTGAGGCTATAAACAACTTGAAATAAAAAAAATTGTTCGAATATAAACATGTGTAGATAAGTCAACCACTACAACTTTGGTATTTTTTTTTCGAATATGCAAAAAGGTTTGCACATCTTTTTATATTAAGTAGAGAAACAAGTTGAAGGTTACAACGACGGGCCACGAGTGACGCACTAGGGGGAACAAAGTTTTACAATCGGTTCAGCCCTCCCTAGCAGAACGAGATCAAGACGCTATTACTCGCTAATCGAACTACCTAGTCGTCACAAACGATCAGACACATCGGTTAGCGCGGCGCCTCGACCGCCTCAGTCTCTCTCTGGTGAAGAGCTCACTACCGCACAGAGGGCCTCTACCGAGCGCTAGAACTTCTACCGAGAGCCCGACGTCTAGCGCTCGGTAGAGTCTCCCTCTACCGAGAGCCGCTCTCGGAGGAATCAACCTCTCGGTAGAGCTCCCTCTACCGAGAGCCAAACCCTCGGTAACTAGGGGCTCTCGGTAGAGGTTGAGTTCACCGAGAGCAAGCCCTCCGCAAAGCTCCGTCCTCGGTAGTGTTGACGCCCCACGTCTGGCAGCGACCTAACACACCTATGAGTATGAAATTGCCTTCACTTCTGCTTTGCTTGTGGATGTGAATCACCTCTAACCCATACAACCTCTTCTCCATTGTGTAGCCGGCTTCGGCAGGATCGAACCACGTGCCGCCTCCTGCCCATGATGATCAAGGGTCTCCTTCGCCAGATGTGCAACAACATCCCCACCACCAGCCGTAATTTGTTTGTGACTTTTGATAAGACGATGTGGAACTTGACGAGTTGTGGAACTAGAGTTGTGAAACTTGATGACTATGAGTTGTGGAACTAGACTTGATGACTTGTGATGGATATTGGATGACTTAATCTATGTTTGGATCACGGATGTGATATATATGCCATAAATGAGTTGTATCGCTGAATAGATGTGATATATGATTTATATGTTATATTTGTAATGGTGGAATGCAAAAAACAGAACTAGAAAAATATGGTCGCTTTACCAAGTGGTGCACTCGGTACAGCAGGGTTTACCGAGTCGTGCACTCGGTACAGCAGGGTTTACCGAGTCGTGCACTCGATAAAGCTGGGAAAATTGGGCTCTGGGATCCCCAATTTCCCAGATATACCGAGAACAACACTGAAACACGGCCGCCGGTGAAACTATGGTCGATTCACCGAGCGCGCCTTGGCTCTCTCAAACGAACGACCATAACTCTACCGAGCGCTTCACCGACATGGCACTTAGTAGAGAGGTTTTCACTGTTTTTAAAAATTAAAGAGAGCCCCCCTAAGGCTCTCGGTAGATGTAGTTTTAAAGTTTTCTAAAATAAAATGTCACCGAGAGCGTTTGGGGGTGTGGCCCTCTGTGAAGTGGGGGGCTCTTGGTATAGTTTGTTTTAAAGTTCTTTAAAATAAAAAGTCACCGAGGGGGGTGGCCCTCGGTGAAGTGGGGGCTCTCGGTATATTTTGTTTTATAGTTTTGTAAAATAAAACATCACCGAGCGCGTTGTTGGGGCGGCCATCGGTGAAGTGGACGCCGTTGGCGAGAGGGAGGGGGGCTCGCAGAACTTGACGTCGACGGTGGCAAACGCCGTCGACGTCGGGCCAACTTTAGTGAGAGGGGGCATAGCCCTCGGTAGAGATTGTACCGAGAGCCCCGGTTTGAGCTCTTGGTAAAAGGCCATTCCGTTCAAAATTTCACCAAGGGGCGTCTACCGAGTGCTCTATGCCCTTTACTGAGCGTTTCCGGCGCTCGGTAGAGGCCCTATGTGCGGTAGTGGCTTTAGCAGCGCCTCCTTGTGAGAGGGGTTGGTATCCTCGAGGTAGTTGTTATAGGCCTTCTTTTCCGCCATCGAGGGCTCCCTGCATCTATCGATGAACCTCATCCGCTGCATCGCCAATATCTCCTCCCGTTTCGCAATTGGGAAATGCAAGAGTGGATGAGTGGCAATCCTCTTGTTGTGGTGCGGCTTCGTTGGGGATGGCGTCTCCTGCACTGGTATTAGTGACAATGGTGACAGCACCTTACGTAGAACCTGCCGACGAACCGTTTCAACCGCGCGGTGAGGGAGTCAACAGATGGAGGAGAGGCGGCCGCATCCACGCCGCTTGGGGTGAAACACGCGATTGTCTCGGCATCCACGACGCCGTGTTGACCTCTCAAGGGCGGCGATATGTACTTGGTTCCGCCTGCATCAGATTGAAACCTGGCGTCCAGTCCACGTCACCCGCCGCGGCCGCATATCGTCGTCTGAGGAGTCGTCGAACGCCAACCGCGTTGGCGTGACAGACATACCCAGCGGGGCGGTCGCTGAGGGTGAGGCGAGGCACGAAGGTGATGTCCGTTGGGGCGGATCCTCACCGGCAACCACCTGCTGGGTGTCCATGTCATCCACCGCGGCCACGTTGTCGAATGACAATCGCTTTGGCGTGACAGACAAACTCAGCAGGGCGGTCGCTAAGGGTGAGGCGAGGCGCGGATGCGATGTCCGATGGGGCGGATCCTCACCGGCAACCACCTGTCGGGCGTCCTCCTCGACCGTATGTGCGACCGGTGGAGACCACAGGGCGACCCAGCTGCAAGCGAGCGAAGCTGCAATCTCGATGAACATCGGGTGGTCTATTTACAAAGCCAGCTTCACAAAATGTCTGTGTAAAAATAAATAATTAATGTGGGCGTTTGCATTCCGTAGAAGGCAACTTCATACTAAGTCTTCTTTCTATGTTTAGGAATTCAAGATTCACACAGGTACAACAACGAAGCAGTTTACAGGGTCATGGTATTAAACTTAATTAGCTATATATACAGATTTGGATGGCAGCCACCAGCTAACCGATTCATGCATGTGTCTATACGTACTATAACATTGACATATCGTCAGTACTTTATGAAGAGGAGAGAACACACACAAGTCAAACCCAAGGTCGTCACGGGTCACCTCCTGCCGCCGGCGATCACCACGCCGCCGCCGTCCGGTGCACTGCCGAGTGCCCTGCCCCCTCACGATAGCCCCTCCACCGCACCCGACGGTTGTCCTCTCCTCGGCCATCTCCCGCTCGATGGCGTCCACGGCGCGCGCGAACGCCTCGGCGTCGCAGGGCAGCTCGAGCGGCCCGTCCACCGCGTAGCAGTAGGGCCCCCACACCTCCTCAGCCTCCTCCAGCAGCGCTCTGAACAGGCGGTGGTTGACGCACTCGGTCCGACCACGAACCGCTCTCTCGCCGCGCCCACGTACACCGCCAGGCAGCCTTCCGGTGGCTCGCGGCCGCGGGCCTTCTTGGCCGACGACGACAGGCACCGGTCCAGCAGGGCCTTCATGGCTCTGATCTCTTTCATCGCACAAGAAGCTTTAGCTATGGGCTAGCTAGCTAGCTAGGAACACACAGCTAGTAGAATGAGCAAGTAGGAGCACTGATCAGTGCAGTGCAGACTCTGCAGTAGGGACAGAAGAGTCTGCAGGTGTTTTCAGGCCTCCGTGCATGCTCTGCAACCAAGGCCAAGGTTTTATCCTTTGTGTCGTTGAGAAGGTGTTTAACTTCTCTCGTGCAGCTCGCTGGTTGGTGTCATCAAGAGAGTAAAACTAATAACAATGTATGGGGTCACAGCGGTTGTATTGGACCACGTTGGACATGAGAGGGTTGAAGAGTGCTGCAACGTACTCCCTCGTCCCTAAATATCTATCATTCATAATTCCTGAGAAAAAAACATTTGACTAAATATATATTTAAATATATTAATATTTATGGTACATAATTAGTATCATTTATTAGAAAGATATTTGTGTTTAGTTTTTTTTTAATAAATTTTTTATTTAGAAACACAAATGCTGCAAATACAGTATTTTATTAAAATTAAGTTAAACTTGTAGCACACACCAGCAACTATATATAGTAGTTATTTAGGGACGAAGGAAGTATATATGCATGATGGGATGTTTGGTCATCCTGCTGGAGCTATGTCACTAAAATTGTGAGGATTTAATTAGGTTCTCCTCACTTGGACAGTTGGACCTGGAGTCCTTGCATTGTCGTCATATTGCACGAGCTAGCTATATCATGTGACAGCTTCCATATATATATGTGTGTATTTGTCACGTACGTCTTCGAAGTCCTTGGTTGGAAATGGCATGGCTGAAACGGAGGTCTCAACTAAACCAGGGGGGTCTACTGGGGCAGGACCGCATAGTCCAACATCTATCGCCCATCGTCAACTCATGCGCGCCAATGGATTCATCATCATGGCAATAATGCGCGCAGTTGATCTACACTAGCCAACAATGCCGCATAGGCGCAGCTAATACTCTCGGTATGTGTGTGGACAGCAGGTTTAAGACATCAACTTCGAGATGATCAAGATTTGCATGCTTTGCCAGTTTTGTCACCTTGCGTGCGTCTAGATTTGTTTGCCAAATTCTGAGGCCCTGCACAATCGACATCAAGTGCCCGCGGGTTTATCACCTGGAATTGTGCTTGACTTGATCATGCTTGTGCATGTGGATTACTTTACGTTTGTTGTCTTTGACATTTTTGGTGCTGTCATCAGGACATATGAAACGACAGCAGAATATACTAATACTACATGATTGGAAAAACATCAGGGAAAGCGAATTAATTTAGAGGCACGACTCGAGGATTGCCCACACGACAGTATCATTGTCTGCAATTATACAATGTAATTTACTGAGACATTTGGTGCATCCTCCTCTGTCCACTTTGCTCTCAATTATTATATTCAGAAAGTTGTGCCATGATTGAAACTTACCATGGTAAAAACTGTTGTTTTGCAAGCCCAATGCTTTGCCCTTTTGACTTTGTTGCACACGGGGAAGGAGTGCGGTGGTAGAGTTGTTGCAGGATATTTACAGTCTCCTTGGTTGGGCGTAATTGATACTAGTACGAGTGAAACATTTGATCTGCTTGGTCGCGAAGTTCAGTGGAATACTCAATCTCTAAATGAACTCAAACGTATAATATATAGTATGTGGCCAGATACAAAACTTAGGTCTTTTTATCTCTACAATTATGATATGAAATCTATCTTCATCTGATCCATCACTTCATTGGAGCAAGTTGTTTTTTGACCATTCCGTTGCACGTTTTTCATTGGGTTCTTTTGTTTTCCTCTCCAAGAGACAGAGGTTGCGTAGATGCTTCGATTTGAAAGATTTGGGCATGGGTGGGCCAACTATGAAATCCATCTTGAAATATCATGGTATTTTGTGGTATCCATGCATCTGCACAGAGTAATAGGTGTCTGTTTTTGCTTACTTGTGCTATACATGCATGGTGATCCACTTATTGGCATGGTGGTGTAGGTCTGGCAGCTCCATTGACTTGACCTTCATCGAGACGGTGTTGACATTCACCAACTCAACATTGATGCCATGTCCTACTGACTTACATAGTGTTTTTTTGGTTGAGTAAATAGCTTTACTGAAGTTGTGGTAATGGTTATTGACTTTAGATTCTGAACTGTGACGAGGTGCTATGAAACAAGAAGAGCAACATGCTATTCTGATATTAGTGGTGGAGGCAGGAATTATTTTCAGGTGTGGCGGGTTTGTAAAGAGCAATTGAACAACTATGCATGCACACCAAATAATATTATGTATTTGTGTGTGTGTATAAATAATATATTACTTTGTGATGAGCAGATATAATAGAAATCCAAAAGTAAAGCATTGATATTTAATACACACCCATAAAAAAAAGCTTTATCTGGGTATAGGCCTTGGCAAAGACATTCTTCTATTTTTCTTTTGAAATTCTTTCTTAATTTCAGCAAGATCAAGTCCCTTGAATAAGCCTCACTCAATATAGCACACCATAAGGTCATTAATCCAAGCTTCACCCATCTTATTGCGTAACTCGGTCTTAGTAATCTTCATAACTGATAAGACCCTTTCAACTGATGTTGTCGCCACTGGCAGTAGCAACCCCAACTCAATAATACGATAAACTCGAGGGAACATAATATTTATTTCCATTTCAAACATCTTATAACATCTTCTGCCTCTTGTTGTCCAGCAACACCATCTACTGGCATAGTTGGGTTGGAGTTGCTAATGGTAAATGCTTTGGGAAAAAAGTTTCTTCAAATCTGTATAAAAACTGATATAGACATGTATGAAAACTGATTTCCATTGGCCATCAGCTGCTTTGATGTATGCAATATTAAATCGATTGGTGTCATTATTGGAAACCATGATGTTTTTGTTGGTAATTTGTCCAAGAGAATGACATTTGAAGGAACCATCTGATCATTTTTTTTTGGATCATAAGTCAGTCTCATTTTATGTTTAATTAGCAAAATATATATTCCCCAAGCTACAATTGTAGAAGTTATACTACGCAAAAAAAAATGTTTATATGAGTTTGCCTAAGATAAAGCCGTAGCGTTAACATGGACATTATACTAGTATTGTATTATACTAGTTTTGTGTAAGTGGCATTTTGAGGGGGTTTTCCGGGAGTGGTCTGTATCTGAGTTCTTGTATAGTGGCGTTTTTGTAGGGGTTTTCTGGGAGTGGTCTCTGTTTTTTTTCCGTGGGGATCTCACCCACAGATTTTGTCGTAAAAAAATAACAACTTTTTGGAGAACAGAAGCATGTTGGTTATGAAAACTTTTGATCTGCATATACTGCTCTGGTGATGGTTAGCTAGTAGGCATGATCCGGCTAGGCACAATCGACATCAATCGTTTTGGCCCATGCATCTCGATGCTTTCGTTGAGTACCTTGTCTTGTACTACTGATTTACGTAATGATGCGGCATGCATCCCTACATTTGTGACTGGTGGCTTAATCTTGGTCCCTATGTGCTGAGATTAATCTTGTGGGAACTGTGTGGCTGCAAAGAAATGGCATGGTGTTCTTAGCTGCAGTTATGGGCCGGAGTTTATTATGCAGGAGTTCGATCCGCAGTCTGCCATCATTGCCCTTTTGTTAGGACGCAGGAGTACTATTCTACTACACCAAGGCAGCCCCAAAGGCTCACAGCCCTGTCCAGTGTGTTACTTTGGACACATTTAAATTTCAGGAAATTCAGTGTGTTACGGTGGTGGGGAGAAAACCAGGGACCTCCAAAGAAAAACAATGACAAAAAGCCTCCAGCTTTACATGTTAAGGAGATTAGGCCGCTCTTCAGGTCTTCAGCATCTTGAAAGCCTTCAACTTCTTCGGTATCACTTCCATGCTTTCCAGCTGCTGCTCCTCCAGCAGGAACTTCCGGTACTGAAAAAAGCACCTGCTCCCTCCGTCCATAGAAGAATGTAATTATAGAAAACGCGCAGTCAAATAAGCTCATTTTTTTTATCAAGTTTATACTACATAATATTTGCATTTGTTTCTAAATAAATTTATTATGAAAGTATATTTGAAAACTAATCTAATGATACTTATTTTGTTTCATAAGTATTAGTACTTTTTATATAATTTTAGTCAAAGTTTACATTGTTTGTCTCCTCCGGATATGAGAATTACATGATTTTGTAGACAGAGGTAGTATCTGGTCAGCAATCTCTTTAGGACTTTTAACTATGTAATTTCAAGAAAACTAAATTGATTTGGAGAATAGATCCTTTGCCTGCCTATAGAATCTGCCCTAATGTTATCCGGTGGTGGTGGTGAATATAGAACAGCTGTCAAAGTCACCTCATCAACCAGTTTACCAAGCTCTTCATGGAACATGTCTTCAGTGATATCCAAAGCTGTAAGATTCATATCTACTCTGGTGCTCTGAACACTGAACTCGTCTTTGCAGGGAAACTGGGGCGGTACCCTCTCCTGTGATTGCAACATTATGGTGACATTACACTTGGATCGTGGTGAAACAATGCCTTTGAATGGGTGTATGACGTATGGTCGTACGCTGATCGACGACATCCTGAAGGCAAAGTAATCATCTGTATCGTTGGTCAGTTCAATGGAGCCTAGTATATGCTTGTTAAGCTCGAAGGGGAAATGCATTTCAAGCCGCTCAATGTCTAGCATGTTCTCCAGCTTGAGGCATTCTTCTGTGTCATTATTGATGTGCGCATCAGCATTGTCCATTTTGTTGAGATCTGTGATTATATCCGATATATTAGGCCTATCTGTTGGATCTGTATGCTTGCACCTTAGTGCCAAATCCAGGGATGTAGACACCTGTTTGAACCACAATTGTGTATCTATTGCTGATTTATTCCACCTGTGCTTCCATCTTCTCAGTACCTGCCATTTTCCACAAAAGAGGTTTAGAATGGAAACCAGATATCTAGTGTGAACGACCAGCTAAAGGATATATATAAAGCTTTAAGCAACAAAGGAAAACCGATGCCTCCATTTCAAACACGTCAAATCTTTTGCGTATATTCGAGGAAAAAAAAAACACGTCAAATCCCAGAAATATAACTGAATTAACTATGCAGCATAAACACCTATATATGACAAACTTATAAATGCTTTTATCTCATATACACAAAAGAGCAGGTCTACTGAAATAGAACCCTTGTAATCTAACTCCCACTGGAGGCTTACTGAAGATCTTCACCTTTTATTTGTTTTCAGGAGTATGGTCTTCACCCTTTTTCCTCTCAGTTAACATGAGACTTGTCCTCTGTTTTTCCCTGAGTAAACACACCCCCCACCCCCCAAAAAAAAAAAAGTACTACAGATTTCATTAACAGAAGAGGAGAAAAAGTGTTCTTAGGTTACCTTTTTTCAAAAAGGTAGAATTATTTATTATGTTAATATTATTGTGGCACCTTGAGATCCACCATTGTCAATTTAAACACAGATCTCATAATTTGATTTCTGGTGCCAGGTGTGCCAACAATCATAAATTTCTCAAGTTCTATTATCACTGAAGCACAAACCCATCTATCCGAAAATGGCTACATTATCTTTTACTCATAATATACATATAGGAAAAAAAAAATGTAGGGCTGTTCTTAAAAATGGGGTATAGTACTGACAGTAATCATTCTTACTTTTGTAATACATGGGTCCCCTCTACTTCCAGTCACCAGCTCTGTTATTATGACACCCAAACTGTAAATGTCTGACTTAGCTGACCTTTTTCCATGTTGCAGATATTCTGGAGCACAATATCCCCTGTTTAAAGGTGAGAGTTCGATACACTATGACATTAAAAATAAATTAATAGAGTAAATATGATAGGGAGAACAATGTATTCTCTAATAAATTTGTAGCTTACAGTGTTAGAAGACGTTCTGCACTCAAAGTATGTGATTTTTCATCAAGTCTTGATAGACCAAAATCTGATATCTTTGGCACCATGTCAGCGTCTAATAGTATATTGGCAGGTTTGAGATCCAAATGAATAATATGCTTTTCCTTGTGAAGATGATGTAAACCCTCGCAAAATCCCCTTGATTATTTGATAACGTGTATACCATTCAAGTCCCCTTAATTCATCTGCATGGGTAAGAGATGAAATAAGGGTAAGAAGCATGAAATGTTCCAGTATGTTAGACATGTTACACACAATTATTTTGATGGGGCGAAATGACGGTTGGCGAACGGGCGACAGGGTCGCCCCCGACAGGGCCACGACAACAGCGCCGACGGTGACCCCGCCCGCTGGAAAGAGACCGGATCAGAGCGAGTTGACCGCGGATTCGGCTGCATCTCCATCCTTCGTCCTGGTTGGGGAGGCTTCCCTGGATGAGAACCAGGATCGACGGGATACGGAGAAGGAGCCAAGGGACGGGGTCAACAAGCTCACCGCGACTGCTGCCGACGAACCCAATCAGGAAGAAACTGGCATCCAGTCCGGTGCGCGGGAGAGGAACGCCGCCAAGAAGGTGGTCAAACGACGAATCAAGACACCGCAAGCGGGACCAAGCTGCCAGCCTCAAGGCGTACGAGGGGAAAAGCAGGCTTTCGAGGTCAGAGAACCCTCGTGGAGGGCCAAGATCCAAACCAGTGCCCACAACCCAGAACCCAGAAACCCAACAGAGAGGAGGATTTGGAAGAGTTCTGGGGGCAATGGTGGTATTTCCCAAAGCAGAACCAAGATCCACCAGAACCACGGGCTAGGGTTAGGACCTTGGTTTGGATCCGCAAGGATCTGTGGGAGAAACGAGAGTTTGGGGTACAAGATTGTTATCCAGCCAAGCTGAAGGAGGGATGCGCAAGTAATCCAAAGAAATTGAGTTTCGCAGAGATCTTCTGGGGTGAAGAGAAGAAGAAGAGTTTCAAGCAAGCAGTAACTGATCCTATGGCTAATCGAGGGCGTGGAAGGGGAACTGGTAGAGGAAATCAAGATCAAGAGTGGTCAGATTGGGGAGGAGGAAACTGGAACCAGTTCACACCTCATCCATACCCTCCGCACCTAGGTCCCCCTCCTCCTCAGCAGTTCTTCGGTCCACCACCTCCACAGCAGTATGGCTTCTTCCAAGGTAACCCCCACCAACCTCCACCGTACTATGGACAGCAGTTTGAGCCAAGACCCCCAAGAGGAGGAGGTAGACAGGGTGCAGGAAGAGGTAGGGGATATGCTGGGAGGACAAACAATCAGCAAAAACAGAATCAGGAGCCAAGGAGGACTGAAACTGAACAAGGGAACTCTGGAACACAGAAAGCACCTATGGAAGTTGAAGATAAGGAGGAGAAAGCTCTGGACCCAAAGGACAATTTCATGGATGTTGTCTGCTTCAAGTGTGGACAGATAGGGCACTATAGCACAGCTTGCAGCAAAGCCAAGTGTTGTTTCATATGCAGGGATGAGGATCATGTAGTACAAGACTGCCCTGAATGGAAGAAAAGTCAACCACATGCTCAGTTTGTGGGCAGTGCTAGTAAGGGTTTGGGTTTCTATCACATTGATGTGGAACCTAAGGCAAATAGATTCAAGCACTGGAAAGGATTAGAGAATTTTGGAGTTTTGACAATTGAGCAGAATGACATCAGTAAAGAGGATCTGATTGAGCACCTCAGGAAACTGTTTGATGACAAATGGAACTGGCAGCTGAGAGCTGAAGGAGAATATTCCTATGTTGCTAGGTTCCCTCCACACAAAAAGGTAGAAAACTTGGTTATAGGAAAAGCTTCATTGTTTGAACTGGAAGGGACAGATGTAGTGGTCTCTCTGAAGCCATGGAATGGGGATGTGGAACCAGTCAGCTGGCTTGAAGAGGTATGGGTGGAAGTCACAGGAATACCACCAAAATGGGTTGATTGGTGGACCTTGAGAGATGTGGCTTCAAGCATAGGACTAATGGTGGAAGTAGACTGGACCACACTGTTCTCTAGCTTCTTTACATCTGCTAGAATTAAGATCAAGTACAAGAATCCAAGCAAAATCCCTTTTGAGAGAGTGTTTGAGTTTGGTGGAGGATGCTTCTTAGTGGCATTTAAAGCTGAGGGAGTAACACAGATAGGAGATTTACCTGCTCCAGAGGAAGGTGATGATGATGATGGGAAGGGGGATAAAGATAATGAAGAAGAAGAGGAGGGTTCAGAGGAAGATCTGCTAGGAAAAGAACTCAAAGAACTAGAGAAAAGTAGAGAGAAAGGAAATGCTGATGGGGGAAAGGAAAATAAGACAACAGGGGAAGATAAGGCTGAAGGTAGCAAAAGCAAATCTCAACCTACCAAGAGAGCCTTACTGTTTGAGGAAGAATATGAGAAAGAGATGCACATGACCAATAGCTTCAGCTTGCTCAGAGAAATGGAATTAGTGGAATCTGATACTGAAGATACAGAGAGGCAGGAAGACAAGGAATACAGCCAAGATGACTTTGAAAAAATCCATCTACCCATAGAATGGATCCAGAATCTGACTGGAGAAGAGAAGACTCTGAGTTTCAATTTAGAGTCCCAGGAAGGAGAAATCAAGGAAAAAGAAAAACAGCAAGAGGAAAGTACAGAAGAAGAAGAAATTATATCGACACAACCTACTGCAGAAGAAAGGTCAAAACTGAACAAGACAGAAAGCCAGAAAGTGAGCAAGAAGACCAAACTGAAGCATACATGGGGTCCAGTCTTAGCAGTAAGGAAAAGCAAGAGGTTCCATGATGATGGCAAGACTATGATGGAGATAGCTGTCAACAACAAGAAGATTCACAACTTAGAAATGCAAGGTGAGCACTCTAAGACCTTCTGTAATTCAAATTCAACTGCTTTAGCTAATATTGCATCTGAGATAGGAATTAGTCTCAAGGATGGAGATCCTAATTCAAATTCTGTTATAGATAGCATGATTGATCTAGATAAAGAGAGGATAGCTAATTATGAAAAAGTGACTAAGGAGCTGAATAGAAAAAAATAGAATTAGCAAGAGAAGAGGCTGATAAAATAGATAAAGATAAAGCTGCAGATGGCAATCAGGCAGCTGAAAGTAGTAGTACAGATAATATGGAGGGGACAAGTGGCCACTTGTCACTTCAAGTAGTTGAGAAAAGGCAGGGCTCTGTCTTAACAGATAGTAAGGGAGAATGGACTGAAGTTAGAAAAGGTAGGAAAAATAAAAAAGGAAAAAAATGAAAGGCCTTTTTTGGAATGTTAGGGGTTTGGGCCAAATTGGTAGAGTACAAGCTTTAGGCACCAAAATGAGAGAAAACCATGTGGACTTTGTAGGAATTACAGAAACAAAGAAAAGTGAATACAATATCAGCCTCCTTAGAGCTTTAACAGGTAATACCAAATTTAATTGGTGTTTCCTAAAAGCAAAAGGGTCAGCAGGTGGTATCCTGATGGGAGCTAATGCTGAGCTGTTCAACTTAGTAGTGGGAGATGTCTTAGATTATACCATTAGTGCCATGTTAACTATTAAAAGTACTGGTTTTACTTTTAAAGTGATTACAGTGTATGGATCCCCTTATGAGGAGACTAAACAGGCCTGTATAGATGAACTACACAGAGTAATGGAATCTTGGCAAGGTCCAATGATTTTAGGTGGAGATTTCAACTTAGTTAGGAAGATAGAAGATAAAAGTAATAATATAGTTAATTATAGATGGGTAGATGCTTTTAATGATTGGATAGATAAGTGGGGTCTCATAGAAGTAGAACTTAGGAATAGAAAATTTACTTGGACAAACAATCAGGAGGATGTGATCATGGCTAGAATAGATAGGGTCTTTATTTCAACAGAATTTGATGCAGCCTTCCCTCTGACTAGAGTTAAAGCACTTGATAGAATTCCTAGTGATCACAATCCCTTACTGCTAGAACTAGGTGATAACATGTTCTATGGAAAGAAAAGGTTTAGGTTTGAAAAATGGTGGCTCCAAGAAGAATCTTTTAGAGAAGTGATAGAAAAAGCTTGGGCAACTCCATGTCAAGCCAAGAACCCCATTGATGTCTGGCAGTTTAAAGTTAGAACTGTTAGAAGATCAGTAAGAGGGTGGGCCTCCAATCAAACTGCCCTTCTAAATAAAACTAGAGCTAGATTGTCACAAGAGTATAGTGAGTTAGATAAGGTTTTTGAGAATAGAGCTTTAGATGCAGAAGAGTGGACTAGATTTAAGCAGTTAGAAGAAGAGTTGGATAAGTTCTGGAGGATAGAGGAGATTAAAATTAGACAAAGATCTAGAGATAGAGATATTAGGGAGGGAGATAGAAATACTGCATATTTTTATGCAGTAGCTAATTACAGGAGTAGGCAAAAAAAGGATAGATTTCCTAGAAACACCTACTGGTCATGTCACAGACCAAAACGGGATGATGAAGGTAGCAGTAGATTTTACAAAAAAGTTATTTGCAAAAGAGGAAAGAGGTGATTTAAGACTAGAGGATAATTTTTGGGAAGAATCTCAAAAAGTGACTATAGACGAAAATAATTTTCTAACTGCTCCTTTCCTGGAAGAAGAGATCAAGGAAGCAGTTTTTGGGTGTTATTCAGAAGGGTCCCCTGGACCAGATGGGCTATCGTTCCTCTTTTATCAAAAGTTCTGGGAGGTTGTTAAAAAGGATGTGGTGGCTATGTTTGATGAGTTCCATAAAGGGAAGTTAGACATCTACAGACTAAACTTTGCCTTAGTAACTCTGATTCCTAAAGTAGATAATGCCTGTAATATGAAACAGTTTCGACCTATAAGTCTTCTTAATTGTAGCTTTAAGATGTTTTCCAAATTACTTACAAATAGACTAGGAAAGGTGGCTCAAAGATTAGTGGCTACTAATCAAAATGCCTTTATTAAAGGTAGATACATTTTAGAAAGTGTAGTGACTGCTCATGAGCTGGTGCATAGCATGGCCAAAAATAAAGAAAAAAGTGTGATTTTGAAATTAGACTACGAAAAAGCATATGATAGGGTTAGTTGGGATTTTCTGTTTGAAGTGCTCAAAACTAGAGGTTTTTCTGAAATATGGATAACTTGGATTAAAATGTTAGTCACAGGAGGTTCTCTTAGTATTTTGGTGAATGGAGAGGAAAGTTCAACTTTTAAACCAGGTAAAGGTTTAAGACAGGGGGACCCTCTATCACCCATTTTGTTTAACCTAGTAGGTGATGCATTTACCAATATGTTAGATAAAGGAATCAGTAAAGGTTTGATCCAAGGAGCTCTGAATAGTTTTAAACCAGGTGGAATAATCTCCTTACAGTATGCTGATGACACCATTTTATTTTCTAGTGCCAAACCTACTCACCTACACAATCTAAAGTATATTCTGATGTGGTTTGAGCAGATCTCAGGGATGAGGATTAATTTTCACAAAAGTGAATTAGTGACTATGAATTTAGAAGAAGAGGAAATCAAGATAGCTGCTGACATATTTAGCTGCCCTCTAGGAGATTTTCCTCTCAAATACTTAGGTGTTCCTCTTCATCACAAAAAACTAACTAGAGAAGATCTGCAACCTCTTGTAGATAAATTACTAAATAGGATTGCAGGTTGGAGGGGGAAGCTGCTATCTCTAGCTGCTAGAGCACAACTAGTCAAAACTTGCTTAGCTAGCATCCCAATTTATTTGTTATCCTTCCTTAAGTTTCCAAAGTGGGCTATTAAGATACTGAATTCACATATGAGCAACTGTTTATGGAATGATTCAGAAGAAGCACATAAATACCACCTAGCTAACTGGGAAGTAGTTTCTATGTGTAAAGAGCATGGTGGTTTGGGGATTCCAAATCTTAGGGATCTCAATATTTGCCTATTAGGATCTTGGCTGAGAAGATATGAACAGGACAAAGAGAAATTGTGGAAAGAACTCATAGATTTCAAATATAGGACTAGTGAAGTTAATATCTTTCAGTCTAATTCTGATGGGGCATCTCCTTTCTTCAAAGGATTTATGTGGGCTATTCAAGCCACTAAGATGGGTTATAGATGGAACATTGGAAATGGGGAAAAGGTTAGATTCTGGGAAGACAATTGGATAGGTAACTCTAGTTTAGCTGTCCAGTACTGGAATATCTATAGATGGGTAAATGAGAAGAATTGGTCTGTAGCCAAACTATGGGATGGCACTGATCTAAAGTGTACTTTTAGTAGATCAGCTGATCTACATATGATGGAATTATGGAATGAAGTTTATCAACTAGCTTCAACTATTAACTTGAACAGTGAGGAAGACTCTCTGATCTGGATGTTTTCATCCAATGGGGTGTATAATACCCAGTCACTTTACAAAATAATCAACTTTAGGGGTATTCAACCAATATACTCCTCAGCTGTGTGGGAAATCAAAGTCCCACCAAGAGTACAATACTTTCTTTGGTTACTCAGTAAGAATAAAATTCTTACAAGAGATAATCTAGAAAAAGAGGAGGAAATTAGAGGACCCAACTTGCTTATTCTGTAGTGAAATAGAAACTGTCAACCATTTATTTTTTGATTGTGCTGTAGCTAGACAGCTATGGAAATACATTTCTCAGATTTTTCATTATCAGATTGGTTCTTCTTTTGAATTCATTGGTAGATTTTGGTTGAGTAATAAAAAGCATGGGGTCCTGAATATAATTGCCTCTTCTGCCTTATGGAGTTTGTGGAAATTGAGAAACGATCTTTGTTT
Source organism: Hyparrhenia diplandra (assembly GCA_015847255.1). Taxonomy (NCBI): domain Eukaryota; kingdom Viridiplantae; phylum Streptophyta; class Magnoliopsida; order Poales; family Poaceae; genus Hyparrhenia; species Hyparrhenia diplandra. The sequence goes on along the minus strand of JADLZK010004915.1, from coordinate 212,565 downwards.
TCAGAGATCCCAGTGGACAAGCATGGCTATGCTTATCTACAAAGTAACAGCAACAGCTCAGAGATGGGCGATCCTATGCCAAGAGGACAAGAAGGAAGACTTGATGGAGAGAATACAAATGCTCAAGCAACAAGCTGCACAGGTGCTCTGGCTGCACTAGCCATCTCTGACGACGGTACAAGTATGATGTGGAAGCAAGAAGCAAGCCCTTTGCAAATGCTGATGATCTGAAACAGAAGTCGACGTGAAGGTGTTAAGTCAAGAAGGAGTGACAAATTTTCGCTACAGCTTTCTAGTTTTTCCTTAAAGGGTTTTGTATCTTGCTAAATACTGAGCCAACTGTGGTTTCGGGTTGTGCTTTCTGAACTTTTAAGATGGCTGAGCCATCAAGACGCTGTAAAACTGGATGGTTGTCTATTGCTATGCTAATGGACGGGGGCTTGGCCCTAGAATTCAAAAAAAAACAATTATTTTGATGGATATAAATAGCGGATAATTCTCTCTAACCCCCCTGTTGGTAAACTGCGTGTATGTACCAATTTTAGGCCATTTTGACTTGCAGTCTGATACTTAAATTAACCGTAGTTTCAAAGTTGGTGAGGAAAGAAAGGTGATGAATAAAGAAAATAGCTGGTCATAAAGGAAACCAGCGCATTTTCCAGAATGAAAGCTCTCCAGCGCTGACAGTGGCACTACGCACAAGGAGGACATGGACCAGCGGCGAAGAGCATGAGAAAGCCAGTAGTTTGAGGGTGCCTTACAATTTTAGTGGCCCCTAAGGGTTGTGATATTGTTTTCCTGCTTAAATGCAAGGCAGAGCTCCTGCCCTTTTCTTTGAAAAAAAAAATATGTGTCCTGTCATACCAGTAATATGGTTCTCCAGGCTTCCATTGGTTACATACTCGAAACAAAGCAATCTTTCTCGTATCTCAGCCATAATAATTTTTCCTGCCAGGTCTATTGCTTTTTCTTCTGTATGAGAACAGTGACCTAGAAGCCGTACTGTATTTTTATGTGCAACCATCATTAAGCTGGTAACCTCTTGATGAAACATCTTGTCATCAATTGTATGGTTGTTCAAAAGCTTCTTCACAGCGATAACCCGGTTTGGTAGGATGCCCTGTTTAAATTCTCTTGTGAGAATGGTGACAGCCAGCATTACATCAAAAGCTTTCTATTGTGAGGAAATATGAAGAGTGCTAGCCTACAATTAAAGATTAATTTACCTTGTAAACTAGTCCACATCCACCATGACCAATTTTCAACTCATCACTGAATTGTTTTGTGATGAACTGTAAAAACGAGAATTTTAGATTACATGGCTTCTTGCTTCCATCAACAGCGCACTCCAGGGCATCAAGTTCTATATACATGTCATCCATCCTAAGTAAACAGGGCATTTTCAAAATCAGTGAACCAAAAAAAAGTTTGCTTCTTGAACATAGCACACTTTAATTCATACATTGCTAGGTGCTCAAGTACAGTATTATACTCCCACTGATTTCTTGGCAGGCACAAAGAATAAGGACGTGTCTCCTAACTGGCAAAGCAAAAGCAAGGGCAGAGTAAACGATCTTGCTGTAAGATCCATAAAACTATGGGAACGTAATTGGATACCGTCAGAGGTTAACTCGCTGGCGCCTTCATAGATTAGGCACCTAACAAGCCCACTAACAGATCTGATCTGATCTGATCCAAGTAACTAACTAATCCTAGCCACTGTGAAACCAATCCTTAACTGCTATTGCCATGTGCCCAGAGGGCTGGGCCCATTGCTATTTTAGAAAGATATTGGGAGAATCACCACTCCCATTGTGTGTGTCGGGGGGTGCTTTCACCACACTCCCATTGCGGGGGTGTCGTGTGGTACAAGTGAAGTACAATTTGTGGCATAAATAAGCTAGGCTATACAATTATCATAATAGCCATAACACTCCCACAGCAACGTCCATCCCCATAACAATCCAGCCCCATATATAGCTACACCAGAACACAGCAATGTTCAAATTGTGGACAAACAGACTGATGTTAATTTGAGGTGTGGCTATGGCTATTGTCTCAAACACCACTCATTCAAGGATGCTAGAGAAATTCTGCTAGTGCTCAGTTCAGGTATCTAAGAAATAAGCATGGTGTATCTGAAGCTAAGTTGATAGTGATAATCAGCACGACTGAGACGGTGCACAGACTAAGTGCAGAAAACGGTTGGACGGCCGCTTGCGGACAGGCACGGACGGGCCTGCGGAAGTATCCGCAGAAGGCCGGGCAGACGGACACGATGACATGCGCAGCGCGGATGACCGCGTGGACAGTCAACGGCACAGATGTGCGCGCAATTGGACGAGAACAAGCATCTGCTGACGATGCAGCCCAAGCCCAACGAGCAGAGCAGATTGCCGATACAGTGACAGGCTTCACCGGAGATATGCAGAAGGGGCAACGACAGGCTGCACGCCCGCACCGACCAAACAAAGGAGATCCCAAATGGTAAAAAAAATGGATCATGGGTGGATTAGATTAGTCTAACCTTAACTCTAGTCCTTGGCTTTGGTACCATATTACTAACCTTAGGGATCTCATAAGATAGTTCCAATAGAGGAGCCTCATGCACAATTTGGGCCTATGCTAGATGAGCCTTGAAAACATTTGTCAAAACTAGCATTTGCAATTTGCATACCTGCAATCTCCGACACAGCTCCAAGAAAGGATGGCAGATTGGGAGTCTGTCCCCATGTGCTGCTAAGTTCAAAGAGTATAAGGATTAACCAATCATTTAATACAATAAGTTCAAAGATGCACCTAATTGCAATCTTGATGTAAGATTGTCGACTACCTACCTATCTATTTTGACACTTTTACCAAAGAAGGGTAATATTTAAATTTCAATTTCAAGGGATGCATTAATGAAGATAGCATACGTGTTGTGAATTCTGTGAAACACAAATCGCAATATTTTCAGAGGTTCTAAAAGAAATAACAGATATTGTGGTAGGCATATTTATTACATTGAATATTTTTAAATCCACCAGTCTCATTTGTAAGGTATGGAGAAAACAAATACTCAGTGAATAGAGCAATAATAATCGCAATTATATTAGGTGTTTTTCTTTCTTCCTATCTTGACATCAATTAGACATATACTAGAGGAAAAAAGTCTACATAACCCCTCAACTATTGAGGGTGGACTACTTCACCACCAAACTATGAAACCGGATTTTTTACCCTCCGAACTTTCCAAAATCGGTCAAATAACCTCCCAAGCGGTTTTGGGACGGTGGTTTTGCTACAGCGACAGTGGTTTTGCCTTTTTTATTTATTTTCGCTGAATTTTTGAAAAATCATAAAATAGAAAAACCCAATTTTGTTGGACTACACATGAGTAGATTTACACAGTGAACATATATTCCAATTAATTACAAAAAGCATAGATCAAAAGCTACAGAAAAAACTTTGTACTACGATTGGCAAGCCTCAGAGCTAAACATTATGCGAAAAAATCCCGGATAGTGTTACCTGGTCAACATTAGAAGCAACAGTTGTTTGAGTATCTCCTGGTGTGTTGCAAAAACCTGAGCTATTATCACCTCTTGAGCCTTCATCATCCCCGCCAATGTTCCTGATTGTACCAACAGGAGGAGAATTTTAGTCTTCTCAATGTTAAGGAGGTCTAATAATCAATGAACATCTAATCTAGTGATATATTATGAAGCAAAAGCAAAAGTCAATGATGTCTGTACTTTTCTAGACTGTATATCCGTTATTCTGTTCATGAAACTATTCGCTATCACAGGAAACTCTCATTTATACCTCAATGGAGTAGGTTGCCGAAGGGAGGGAGGCCTTGTGTTTTGCAACCATGGATGCATCAATAATGCCTTTGCATCAGGCCTTTGCATCGCATCCTAAAGTTATTTTAAAAAAGAAGTCAGACCATGTAACTAAAGAAATACAAAGAGAAATCTTCAAATAACATTAAGATAGAGAACCTTTTGGAAACATTGCCGGAGAAAATCGGTAATCTCAGGCGACAGTCCTTCTGGTATAGGTGGATGCACATCCTATACAAAATAAATAGTATACTCACATAGCACAATAAAGAGTAACTTGCAAAGATGAACATAGATTGAAACAGCTGTATGCAACCAACCTGAACAATACGGAACAGTGCAGGCATAGGTTGGAGATCATAATATGGTGGTGCACATGTCAGCAACTCAATTACGGTGCAACCCACACTCCAGATATCAGAAGCAGCGCAAACACCGGACATTTCGATGACCTAATGTAGTTATGTGTTGATAAGTTGATGAATGAAACTCAAATCCTAGACTGTACTAAAAACCTAATGTAGACATGTGCTGATAAAATGATGAATGAAACTCAAATCTTAGAATATACTAAAATGCAATTATATAATTTTTTATGGTGAAAGATGAAACGCCATAGTGACCATCAGAGCAATTAATATCATCCCATATATCTATCGGAGCAAATTAACTCAGTCCAGTTTTCCTAGTTGAATATGTAAATAAAACTCTTCAGCCTAAACTAGATATGTTTAGCAGGCTAAACACATCCTTTAGAAATATATACTTTTGTGGTGCCACTGGGATGTATTTGCAAAACCATGATCACCAAATATTGAAAATACATATAGGAATTCCAGAAGGATGTATCACATTGGTGTAAATAAGTTCTACTGACCTGATGATCATCTTCCCAAGTTCTAATCAATTTGTCCCCCACATAAGCAGACATTGTTATATATTCTATGAATTGGGTGTTCAACTTGATGAATTAATGGTTTGGTCAAAAAAAACTTGATGAATTAATGTCAAATTAGTGGTTGCCTTGCTCTTTGTTGATTCTACAGATTTTACATCCACAGAACAATGGAACCAGGCAGCCTTCAACTCATTCAATAGTAAGACAAAAAATTAAGACAATAAACTACTCCAGTATGCTAGGTGGGGACAATAATTCAGTAGAAACATCGTATTGAACACATGGTTAATCAATAGCCAACCTCGGGTGCCATCCAGTATGGAGTGCCAACCACAGAATGAGTGTTGATGTCAGCTTCAGTCAATTTAGTGGCAACTCCAAAATCAGTAAGTTTGACGAGGCCCTAAAACAAGCAGAGTACATAATGAAGATATGAGAAAACGTGTTACTGCTATGTTTCTATAGCAAGTTTAGAATTAAGGAGGGATACACACTTCATATTAACAATTCATGCTCCCAAAAATCTATGCTAGCCATTTGCCCATGATTTTATCTCTAGGGTGCCCTTTTATTTCTTTATTTTTCGCTGCATCAGCTATGTCACTACATGTTTTCATGGTTTTATGCTTCCAATTATGGTATTAGAAGGTTGCTTCCAAGTTCCAAGATAAGTGTCCTTGCACCTTTCAACATTCAGATTTCTAGGTGTTCCAAGTTTTTTTTTACCAAATTCAATTATTGAAACGAAGAAAAAAAGGGGGCAAATATATACAGCCATTAACCTCTTTGGTAGTAAGTATATTTGCGCCCTTGATATCTCTATGAATGACACCTTGTTCATGCAGATAAACAAGACCTTCCAACACCTGGTCACATAAAAACTTAAATCAGATGAAAATAAGGAGGAAAAAAAAGTTCTAGTATTGCAGTAACCACCACAAGCACCTGGGCAATGTATACAGCCACCAAAGATTCAGAAAAAGGACCAAATTTGTTTGGCTTGATAATATTGGCAAGTGAGCCATTCTCCACATACCTGTAGTTATCACTACGGTATCAGAACTTCAATGTCGATATTCACTACATGTATATTGTATACCTCCTCGTATCAACTATGGAGAGATTTTCAATGCTTACTCTAAAATAATATGGAGGTGGCTCTTTGTCGTCAGTGATCCCAGATACTTGACAATATTTTTGTGATTAAGATTCTGTGCAAAAAAACAAAAGATTTAGAGTCCCGCGTAAGTGCATAAAACAATCAAGATCCTGCTTTCAATTTCAGAAACAACAAAAGCTACTAAAACCAACTGCAAGAATAAATAGTTTTATCTTTCCCACCACACTAGATACTATTTCCAGATTTTATTACCTCTTATATATTATACATGTCTAGGGAGAGACTGGGTATGATGCACCAAACGATCAAAGAATGAAATATAAGCACCTAAAGTGTATAACAGTATATATATATTAGACCAAAGCAAGAATTTAGTGTGACCCCTTTATGAATTTTCATAAACTACAGCAACTCCTACCTACACACCAGTAGAGTATGCAAAAGATCTAAACATTCTGATTAAAAGGAATATACCAGAAATCGACTTGTGTGAGTTAACAGGAAAAATAATAGAGATGTGATTATAGCTGTATAACATAAAAACAACAAAACTTACTTTCAAAAGGTCGATCTCTTGCTGCATACACCATACCAGCAAACAAGAAGAGCATTGTACAGAATTGACATGCACAGAGACAATTAATTAGAACCCTAGGCTGCAGGAATACAAGAGCAATTGCGAAAAACAGTAATATTCACCAAAAAGAGAGGGAAATGTTTTAACAACAAGAGCTATATAAGAAAGTGATAGGGATGGTTATACAAGAAGAATGCAAAAAAAATGTATTGCTTCCTTAAACCCAGTGTTCTAAAAATACATCCTATGGTCCTTGATGACGATATGTGGCCAGGTAAGTCCAACAGTATGTCCATAGGGTAAATAAAAAACAACCAAAGTTGTTCTTTCACAAGCTCAGGACAGATGCATCGAATATGCTCCAAAGGACAACATTTAAACAACACATACACATAGATTTCAAGATCAACTTCAAGCGTTAGGTGATGCATGAAACCAATATCAACATGGTGAACAAGAACTAACATAGCAAACAATTCACGAAATTAAAACCAACACACAAAGTTCTATTTTAGATAATAACAATTTACATGATACATATACAACTATAGATTAGATTTAGATGAGCCACGTGTCAGCATACACATCCCTTTTATTTGCTGTCAATCCACTTATATGTACAGCTATGTAGTCAAAAGACAAATCCATCAATTGCAGGAAAGTTGTAGAGGTTTAAAATGTGATTGTTTGCTTGCAAAAGCATATAAGGCTGCAGTCACTATTATTCATGGTGTAGAAAGTACAGAAAATCTTTGTTCTCGTGAACAATGTGACAAAACATAACTTGTCTGTAGGTAGTAAATTTGGAAATAATATATTGCTGTGATAATCAAGCTAATTGTATCAAGAAAATGCAGTAGGGACCTAAAGTAGCGCTCCTTTATGTCATGACTCATGTTTTTATGAGATCCCGATAGAATATCATACTACAAATGTTTTGTGGAATATGTATCATATCTTCCACACATAAAACAATTAACAGGTCAAATGTTCCGCGGATCGCAATCAGCAAACGTATAACCAACTCACTACATGACCAACTAACATGCCAAAACACAGGTAACGTATGTCCTTGACTCCTGCTATAATTCCAAGTTCGAACCTTCCAAACAGGGAGCTTGCTTTACGACTCACATGAGCAAGCTCGCAGAACCTATCCCTAGGATGTGTGTCCAATATTTTTGAGGCGTCACCTAGGCGCTGAGGCCTACACCTGGCGCCACAGGACGCCACAGGGTTTTAGTAACGCCATATCGCCTAGGCGTCTAGGCATACCCCCAGCGCCACAGGACGCCGCAACGCCTCAAAAACATTGGTAGTGTCACAGCAAAACGTACGCTACAAAAGGGCGAGCTGCATAGCTCAGACTACATATTATAGCTGCACTGCAGCCGTTGTGTATTAGCTTCACAGCTCCCCTGTAACTACATTTCACGCAATTCGTCAGTTCCTGTGCATGATAAGTTAAAAAAAAACTCACCATTATTATGTTGAGATCCTCCTGCGGAATGTTCTCCAGCGAGATCTGTTTGACGGCCACGAAATCGCCATTGTCCAGGTCAAGCCCCTTGTATACGCGGCCGTACGCCCCCTTCCCTATCTCATCTCCAAGCATCTGCACAAACGCGGGCGTAGGCGCAGGCGCAGTGAGTGAGAGTAAGATAACCCAAAATTCGCAGCGACAGAAGACGAATTCCGCCCGGATCTGAGGCGGGAGGCGCGAGAATGCTCACGTATTTATTGTCGAGCGTCTTGGATTTGTGGAACTGCGCATTGTGCTGCCTCGACCCCATAACGTCGCCTCCTCCGTGACAGGACCCTGGCGCCGCCTGGCGCGGCGGGGCGGGCGGATCAGCAGTCACTGGCGGCGGTGTGGAGTCTCTCGCGAGCTGGCCATTAAGCTTTGTTCTAGGGTTTGGGTGGGGAAGGGAATTGGAGACGGGGCCACGGGACGAAGGAGGAAGACGAAGGCCGGAGAGAAACGGAAGAGAGAGACACACTAGAGGAGGGGCTTTTCCGCAATTCTCACTAATTTTTCGTCCTCGTTTCGATATTTTTCTGGGCGTGGGAAACTAACGGAATGGATCCGCTTTTATACCGGGGGCGGGTGTGGGGCCTTTGAAGTTGGCGGAGGCCAGGCCAACGAGGATGCTGCAGGGATCAACGGGGTGAAGGACTGTCAATTAGCTGTCATCGACTAGCATATCAGATCTGGTGCTGCCTCATCCATCCGGTGTCCATTTCGATCTCTTTTCGAACAAAAATGTGACATGGTTTCGTCACACGCTTGTGTCATGTATATCTCCAAACCCTTTTCGCTTTTGCTGTGTTACGTATATAGCGACGGAAGAACACCAACACATCACACTATTTCTCACTTGCTTTGGGGTTCTCCTTACCAACTTAGTTGTTTTTTTTTTTTTTGAAATAATAAAGCTATTTGTTTAGAATTACACCGGCTAATTTATACTTCAGTCTCTTAAGTTCTTTCGACTCTCGGTTTCGATTTTAGCTATTTTTTGTCGAGACCGCCTAGATTGGGCGGGAATTGACACTTCATTGTCGGTCGTCGGGGCGGTGGAGGCGGCGGTGGAGGAGGGGCAAGGCCCCGCTGCTATGCGGCATGGCCTTGCGCGGCGGCAGTAAATGGGGGGGCGCGCGGGAAGGAGAGGGAGTTGGGATAAATTTTCTTTATTTGCTTGTTGCCCGAAAGATTCTGCACCCCTTTTTTATAGCCCGACTAGTGAGACTTGTATCGCAAGCAATCTCTATAAAAAGGTTTCCTTATAGATTTGAATACCTTTTATAAACATATCCTATTTATTTTTCTAATAAGGGTCTTCCGTATAGATGGAATATCCCCTTGCACACCAAAAACCTAAGATAATCCTAGATAATTTCCTTCTTTATTTCCGAATTAATTGCCGAAGAATCCGCGGAAGGAAGGCGAGGCGCTAGCCACCGCCCTCGGTGGCGCCGCTACCGGCGCCCTCGGGCCACGCTGGTCCGTCCTTCGGGCCCTATTTCGGGTCATGACACTTTTTACGGTATTTGTATTTTCTATTCTACGGTACATACCAAGACTCTAGGCCTCCAGTTGAATAGAATAGATGGGATGCCAAAGACTTTTCTCTACGTGCAATAATTGGATATATATTTGGGTCGAATGTGATTAGAGAAGTGAAAACTTATCGCTTTAGAGCAAAGCGGCAACACCGGGCTTCGCGAGGCCACGCCGATCCTTTGCTTTCGCGCCGCTAGATCGTGAGATCACCGCCGTGGGTTCGCCAGACAAATTGCTCACCGCCGTACGCGCCGCCGGTTCTCGCCGAAGTTTTTGAGAGGGCGGCCGGGTATGGTCCACATGTCGCCAGCTCATGGGGGTCTATGGCGTGGTCGGCTTCGGTTTCTCCGCCGCTGTTCGTGTGCGCCGTTGTCGACCTCGGATCGTTGGTTCGAAGTCTCGCCGCTGGCGAGGTCCCGCCACCCCATGGTCAAGCCGTTACGCGCGGCGAAGATTGAGGACGGCCATGCCGCCGCCCATGCCAGGGATTGTGGGCCTGTTTGGATTGCGCCTCCCAGTAAGTTGGTGCCCGTGCAGCCATCCCGCCACAGCGGCCCCAAATCCGAACGCCTCGAGCCGCCAGGCCGGCCAAAAATTTGCCCGGGTCCAATCCAAACAAGCCCCGTGGGCGCGGGTGGTGTCGCCTTGATCAAACCCCCCGTAGGGTATAGTCCATATTAACAATGAAAATTTGACCGGTTTTTTTATGTGTCCAATAATTGATTTGATCAATACTATCGTGGTCTAATACCACCGCCACAAAGAATGTCCGGCTAATCGCGTGTCTCGATGGCCTAGCTCTAGAGACAATGACACAAGATTTATACCGTTCGGGGCAAATCGTGTTCCCTAGTCCAAAGTGTTCACTATCCGAGCTCAAATGCTAATACCGGGTGTGAGTACAAGCGGGTCGAGAGAGGGAGAGGGCTCCCAAGTCTCTATGATTGAGGCTAGTGCCAATATCGAGCGATGCGTGAGTGCGGTGCCGGGTGTTGAGACAAAAAACCTTGTTCTTCTTTTTTTTCTGCCTCAACCCGTAGGCCCTACCTCCCCTTTTATAGTCGGGGGGGCAGGGGACATGAGCTCCTCTTGGGCCGAGGACTTGGAGAAACGAGAACGTGTGTATAGGGTAGTAGATATGTGGAAGAGCTCTCGCGAGCTCCTAACGCGACCGAGGGCTTCCTTCGAGCTCTGAGCCGCCTTGGGCATTGAAATTGGTCGCGTGCACGCTGGAATCGCTGTTCGGACGATGGTCAAGCCGCCGCCTTGTCTCTAATCGTAGTTGAAGACGCCTTTTCGGCATGGGGATGCCCATACCGCCGATGGGAAGGCGTACCCCCGTGTGTACCTACGCCGACAATCGTGCGCGAGTCTGTTGGAGTCGACGGGGTATGGCGTGGTGGTGGTCGAATGACCTTTCCTCAGAGCCGTAGGCGCCGCATGGCCGCAAAGCATGTCGTGGACGTTGAGCTTGTCGGAGAGTTGTTGGCCAACCCCCGCACTGCAGCTTCTTCGAAGGCGTGCGATCGAGCTCTCTCTCAGCCGCCTCGCGCCTCGCCGCGGGAGCTCGAGCGGAAGTGAAAGAGGTCCCTGGGCGGTCACGCGACCGAGACGAGGGAGCTCACCGCCCGGAGACCTCGAAGGCGGAGCTTGAGCGATGGATCTCATCCGGGAGCTCGTTTTGCGAGAGCCCGAGCGAGGCGAGAGGCCCCACCCCTGCGCGAGAGCTCATGCGCCGTTAGGGACCTCACGAACCACCTACAGATGTCTGCCCGCGTGCTATGCTCGGAGCCGAGCTGGCGCCGGGTGGGTACGCTTAAATATCGATCCCCCACAAGTATTCCCCCGAGCCGCTTGGGGGAGATGAGGTCTCTCCCCTGCACGCTATCCGCTGCGGCTCGGGCCGCGGAGGCAAAAATTTGTCGGGATTGATGTTTGGTCGTGGGTGCGCCACGCACCGCACCGTGGTGTAGCCCCGCGAGGCCCGCGGAGAATGTAGACCAAGAGGCTTTTAGAATTTTCGCGGCTCGTCGACCCATTCCTCTCGCGATTGTTCGCAGGGTGGTGAGCTCAAGCTCAATCTTGCCTCGTTGGCCGAGGATCGAGTGCTCGAGGGTGCCATCGGATAGTCCAGTGAGGCTCGAGCTCGTCGGCTCGTTCGTTTGATCGGGTTTGGTGGATCAACCTCAAGTTCTGAGGGTTCAACTTCCGTGATTCTCGAGCCCCCCCGAGTCAGGGGGCCCGCCGCCTCGTCGACGAGGTTAGCCTCGAGGTCAATGTCGTAGCCCTCGGCGACCTGGCCACGACAGCCAAAGCCCCGAGCCCTTCAAGCTCGAGGCATGGGCCGTGGCGCCCGCTTTCCGTGGCGCTCCTCGCTCGTGATGTCCCGGGCGGCCGAAGCTCTCGAGCTAAAGCCGGCCTTGAACCCTAAAGCGGTGAGCTCGCGTTGCGAGGCTACGTTTTTCGGATTTCGGCAAGTCGACCGCTACACCGAGCTCTTGGATTTTTACCCGTTGTAAAAATAGCCGTTGAGATCTACCGTTGGGATTTTTGCTGTTGGTAGGGGTTATCCCATTAATGCGCGGCGGTCGCTTTACGGGCCAGAGTGTCGCTGGGCGTCGATTCGCGGTGTCGATTCACGGCGAGTGGTGCGTGGTGGGCTCCCCCGCGGTTTCACCTCGCCTTGCCGCCTCAGCCGGAAGCTCTCTATAAATGAGACGGGGGATCAAAGCGGATTCACCTTCCGTTTCTTGCCTTCCCCGCGCACAGGAAAGAGAGAGAGAGTTCGACGCCACCTCTCGCCCGTAGATCCGATCTTCCACCTCCCCGCCATCGCCGGCTTGTTCTCAGGGACCGGTGAGGTCGGTCGCCGACGGTGACGAGGGCGCTTGATCGGGCGTGGCTAAAACGGCCGGCGGGTTGCCGCACTGACGGCGGCGGAGGAGTGATCATCCCGCCGAGGACTACCAGACTCCCCATCCGCCACCGGGTATGTTGTCTCGCCGCGGCCTTCCACGTGGCTTGGCATGCCCGCGACCTAATTTCTTTCGCGGCTCATCTCGCATCAAGAGTCGAGCTCCAAAGACTTGATCGCCTAAACTGAGGCTTCGCTTCTTCGGCCTTCCATCCTCTCGCGAGGGTGGTTGGGGATTCCTCCCAACTCGGGAGCTCTTTCAAGCACCACGTCTCGAAGATCCGCCCATTGCCTGGGAGGAGCCCCGCCTCATCTGATCAGTCAAGGCGATGCAGCTGCATGGGGAAGGTTTGGGAATCCTTCCTGAGGACGACACCCCGCCGCCAATCCCGTGGAGGGAGGGAGGGTTTTACTCTCAAGAACGACCCCCTCCTTCCCTCTCGCCTCGTTCACCGGCCGTACCTTCTCGCGGGAGCCACTGCGGGCGCTGGGCGTCCGCATCGACAACACCATCGAGTGACGTGGGAGGCGGCCGCAGGCAAGATCAAGGTCAGACGCCGGGCCGACAAAGGAATCAGCATCATCGAGGCCTCGCTCATCAAGGCGGTGGTGCTCTTCACACTGAATCCTCCGGTGTGTGGGAGATGGAGGAGAAGGAGGACCCATTTTGTGGAACGCTAACGCCCGGGTTCCCACCGTCGCCAGTGGAGTTTTGGATGAATCAAGCGACGGCCTCAGGGTGAGACGCCGAGCTCCCCGTGATCCTTCCCAATCCGTAGGACTGCTACCGGTAAGTGTTCGCTCTTTGTCGTAGCTCATTCCTTTGCCGCCGGTTTTCCCTCTCGATGAGCTCGAGCTCTACAAAGTCAGCGCAAAGGTCCCTTCTGGCCTCCCAACCTCCCCAAGGGAGTTGAGGCCGGCTCCCGCCGGCGCCCAAGCCCCCTGCTCGGAGGGGAGGAGGCGGCTCGCCCAGCGGAGGCGGCGAAAGTATCGAGGGGCGGGCGGAGCCCCGCCGCCGAGCCGCTGGGTGAGCCCCATCGCCGATGGCGCTTTTCAGCCGGAGAGGCCGGGACCTGCCGGGGCCAAGTGAGCTCACCGCCTCTGTGGTGGCTTTGAGCGGGCGGCGCCCGCCCAGCCCCTCGCCCCGCATCGCACCCGCCCCGACGCAAGGTTGGTCGCTTTTTCGACGGGACTCACTCGTGGCTCGCGTGCCGAGGCGCAAGAAGAAGATGGCAGGAGGGTGGCCGCTGTGTAAGCTCTCCACCCTTCGTGTTGTTGTTGGTGTGTACCATGACCATAGGTATAACTTCCAAATTGTTCATGCCACGCGGCATTCTTCGTGAAGCCGCCCGAAGATCGGACGCAGCCGCCCGGCGCCAGCGGGCTCTGCCAGAGGTGACGAAAGCCAAGGCGCCGACCACGAGCTCGGGACTGAGCTCGAAAGCGCAAGGCGAGCTCAATGGTGGGAGCTGGAGTGACGACGGCGAGCGGAAGAGCTCGAGGATGATGGCGCCTGCTCTCCCTTCAAGGACATTGTCGCACCACGCCCGCCGGTTTTGGGGCCTCTCGTGTCCTGAGTCCCCACTCCGGAGCCTAATCGCCCCTGCGGGCCGCGTTGAGAACCGTGGCCGAGCCTCGGCCGGGAGCTTCACCGACGGCCCGGGGGGAGTCTTAGGCCGCCGCGAGCTCCTGGGCGGCGACGGACCTGAGAAGGCGGTCCCGAGGAGACCCCGGGGCCGCGAGGAGCGCAGTGGAGGAGAGCTCATGTAGGAGGCCCATCTCTCAAGCCGAGGAGGTCGCTTTACATCTCCGACGACGAGACATCAACATGGTGGCGAGACGGCGGCGGACCAGCTTATCGACGACTCGAGGATGAGACCGCCGAAGGTGCCGCCACTTCAACGCCGCCGCCACGCCCCGTGGCGCCGCTTCGCCAGTGGGGGCGACGGGGTCGACGGGCCGGCAGTCTGGTGGCGCCGTTGCGGCGAGCGCCCCTCCGCCACGCGTGACGCTGCTCCCGACTTGCGCCCGATGACGCCGCCGCAGCCTTCACCGACCGAGGACCCGTGTGCGGCTACGCCTTTGCGCAGGGTTCCGGGATCCCGCCAGGACGCCAAAAGGTCCCTCCTCACGCTTTTTCGAGCGTTTCACGCCTTTGTGCTCTTCGGGGTGCGTGACTCCATCCGGTACAACCACGCGCGGTTTCTCGCCGAGGGTCGGCGGCTTGCCGGGAGGCTTACGGAGCTGCGGCGCTGAGATGTGCGAGAGCCCTACGCGACACAACTCCAGCACCGGGTTCCTCGAAAGGCCGCATGGAGGATGTCGCCGAAGTTCGCTCGCGATGTGGAAGGCCGGGCTTTAGAGGCCCAGGAGAAGGTGGACATCGCTACGGCAGAGGCGCCCCGCGCCAGAGGAGGCTCGAGCTCGCGCATAAGCGCAGCCACAGAAGATGCAAGAGGAGCTCGAGTCTCTTCGCCTCGGCTTGACAACAAGGAGCTTGAGCGCCGGGCGCTTGAGCCGAGCGCTGAGTCCCTCGCGGAAGGACAAGGACGAAGCAGGTGAGCAACTCCGCCACCGCTGACGCCGAGCTCGAGGGTGAGTGCTTTGCCCTTGTCTTTTCTTGTCTTGTTTGTTTAGCTGCTCGGGAGGCTGACGCCGCCTACGGGACTTCACCCTACAACCGCAAAACTTCGAAGTTGTGGTGTAAACCTCGCGCCTGGAGGCGGAGCGGGTTTGGTTTGAAGCCAGAACTATGAGCTCGGGTACAACGAGCAAGAGCCCACGACGAGCCGTGGAGTAGCGGGCGGCCGCCTCCTCTTTTCGCTCCCCATGGCCTCGTGGCTTGTGTCTAACCGTTGTCTTTGTTTGCAGCCGAGAAGCAAAAAACCCCGGCGACGCGGAGGCCGAGGGCGTGAGTCGGGAGCCACGCCCTAAGCCTCCCTCAAGCACACGCAGCCTCAAGGCCGCAAGAGAGGGAGGCGAACCTCGGCAGCGCACTGCTGACCTTGTCGACGCGAGGAAGGAGCTCTGGGAGTTTCAGAACGCTACCGTTAAGGCCGTGGAGGAGGCCGAAGCTCGAAGCGCGCATTACACGAGGGCCTTGCGCCCCGCGGTCGAGGACGCCCTGTGGTGCCTCGGGTGGAAGACGGGCGACCCGGCCGAGCGGGTGTCGCCCTCCCCGCGCAAGGTGACAGAGGACGCCGCGGGTTCACAGGCGCTCGGGCCGCCATCTTCACCCACTACCCCTACTTCAAGTCAACGCTAGAAGACGGGTGGGCGCCGGGTGTTGATGATGCCGACACCGAGCGAAAAGTGTCGCCGCCGGGTCGCCACCGCTGAGCTATCCATCGAGCTTCTTGCTTGCCGAGGAGCTCGAGGTCTGAGTCCGGAGCGCCGAGGAGCCCGCAGAGGGGAGGAAGCCGCGCAGACGCCTTCCCGCCCCAACGCCGATGGACCAAAACCCGCCTCGACGGACGATAGGAGCTCGAGGCCCGGCCTCTTTTAGCCGTGAGCTTGCTAAGTCCTCGTAGTCAAGGCAAATTGTAAAAACTTATGGAAGCTCGTGGTGGTTAATGGAAGTCGCTTCCTCTTATATCGCGGTTCTCGCTTTCTACTTGACCTTGGTGAGCTCATGATTCGAGAGCTGAATGGCGGGCCATTCCCGCCGGGCAGCAGGCACGGAGGTCGCTAGGCGCCGTGCCATGCTCTAAAGCGATGAGCTCGCCTTAGTCGCTTCGGAACATTGTCCGAGCTAAGAGGAGAGAGTGAGTTCGAAAGTTTGAGCTTGTCGCCGAGCTCTAAACTCGTGAGTTTCGAGAAAAATGGTGCGTTAAAACGTGGGTGTGCACCGCTGCCCTTGTAGCCCCGAGCAAGGGCGGCCTTCGCCTGGCGAAGGCCTGGCCGTTGCTCGATGATAAAAAGGAGAGAATTCGAGATGCTTTGCACATATTTTTGCATCGAATTTGTGCTTTATTGAGTTCTCGCAGCTACAACATTTCAAATACACTTAGGGTAGAAGCGACGTAGCTGTTCATGTTCCATGCGTTGGTGAGGACTCGCCTTGGTGGTCCTTGAGCTTGTACGCGTCCGGCCTCAAGACTTGTTCGATGGTGAAGGGCCCTTCCCACGGCGCCGAGAGCTTGTGCTTGTCCTTTGAGCTCGACTCGACGCAGACGTGGTCACCAACGCCAAAGCTCGCCCTTTGACGTGGCGGTCGTGGTAGCGCCTCATGGACCGCAGGGTACTGGGCGGCGGATGAGGCGATGTCAATGCAGTTCGAGCCGACGCGCCGCCTTCGAGCAGCTGTCGTTGCTGTGCTCGTTGAAGGCCCGACGCTGGGCGAGCCGCACTGAGGTCGGGGGGGGAGCACGGCCGACTCCAAAGACGAGGAAGAATGGCGTTCGGCCCCGTATTCCCGCTTTGGAGTTGTGCGGAGACTCCATATGACCGAGGGAGCTCTACGAGCCATCTACGGGCATATTTCCGAGCCTACTGAAAATGCGTGACTTTACGCCCCCCGCAGATCATGCCGTTAGCCCTTTCTACCCGCCTCTCGCTGGTCCTCGGGTGGTCGACGGAGGCCGGGTCGACCCGATGCCGTGGTCGCCGCACCGCTTGATGAAGACCTCTCCCACGGTTGGTGCCGCTGTCGGAGATGATAGAGTTCGACCCCGAAGTGGTGGATGATGCCGTGAGAAACTTGACGGTCTCCTCCTCCGCATCGTGATGGGCATGACCTCGATCCACTTCGAGAACTTGTCGATGGCGACGCAGGAGGTGCGTGTAGCCCCGCCGTCTTTTTGAAAGGTCCCACCATATCGAGCCCCCAAAACCGCGAATGGCCAAGTGAGAGGGATCGTTGAGGGACCGCCACCGAAGATGCGCCTGCCTGCTTACGGAAGAACCGCAGCCCTCAGCCACGACGATTCGAATGGCGCCGCGACGGCGGTTGGCCGCCAGCGTAAGCCTTGACGGAACGCCTTCCGATGAGAGCTCGTGGAGCCAAGATGATGGCCGCACTCACCGGAGTGGATCTCCTTGATGAGCTCTTCCCCTTGCTTGAAGGTGATGCAAATAATGAGAACGCCGAGGCCCCACGCGCTTATAGAGTTCTTCCCCAACGAGGACGAACGATGGCCCTTTCGCGCCAGCGCCTTTGACTCCTCCCGCCCTAGGGGGAGCTTGCCTTCCTAAACCATAGGAGAAGCTGGATCCGCCGCGCCGCTTGGGGATCGCCGCGGGTCGACCTTGACTCCCTTCCGAGCGCCCCGAGCCGTCTGTGTTTGAGCTCGCCGCTAGGCGTGCCCTCGTGATGGGTGAGCGGCGGAGCGACCGATTCCATAGGGTCTCGACCGCGCTACCGGCGATCGAATTCGAAACCGCTGCTGTGAGCCACCCTGAGCCGTGACGACGGCTTGTGCCGCTCGTGCATGAAGACGCCCGCCGGACCGGAGGCGGTCTGATGCGAAGTTTGGCGAGGACGCCGGCGCCGTTGTTGAGGTGGCATGGACGTGGGATGACCTCGAGCAGGAAAGGTTCCTCGAGCTTCTGACCTTCGTGGTACACGATCATCTTTGGGTTGACGCAATCGAATCTTTCATGACTTGATTCTTTACAAGCCCGGAAGTCGCCCCACCTCGAGGTGCCGGACGCCGAGCTCGCCACGATGCGCAAGTCGCTCACCGTATTCTCGTACTCGGCCACGTTGTTAGACACGGAAAGTGTAGGCGGATGGAGTACTTCATGCGCACCTTGTTTGAGAGATGAGGACGAGTCCGACGCGCAGACTGTATTTTTACGGACCTGGCCGGTACAGCCCCCAAGACTCGACACGTTGTCGGGTCTGGGCGCCGACCCCGCCCACTCGGGCGATGAAGTCGCTTAGCCCGAGACTTTATGGCGTCTCCGGGGCATAGGTGATGTCGGCCCCCATGAGCTCGATGTCCACTTGGCCATACGGCCCGTAACCCTGGGCTACGGATGATCTCGCCAGCGGGTACTTGGAGACGACCGCGGATCGGTGGGAGTCGGCAGTGCTTGAGCTTGCGCCGGTGATCGCAAGAACGCGTACACGAAGCTTCGAAAGCTACGCCGTAATGAGTCTTGGTGTCGGTGAGGACTTCTTCGCCGATGAAGTACACCGGGCGCCAGATCTTGAGCGCGTCCCTTCTTCCTCCTCCCTCTCGACGACGAAGCGCGGTGCCCACCACCTTCGAGGTGGCCGAGATGTAGAGGAGGATTGGTCTGCTGGGTACCCTGCCGACGAGCACGCGGATTGGCAAGGAGCTGCTTTAGTGAGTCGAGGGCTTGTTGGGTCTCGCTTGGTCCGTGCAAAGCGCCGCTTTTTCAAAGAACTTGTAAAGTGGGAGGCTCCGCTCCCAGCCGGGCATGAAAACGACTTAACGCTGCTAGGCATCCCGTGAGCCGCTGCACGCACTCTGACATTTTTGATCGGCCCCATGTTCGTGATGGCGGCGATTTTCTGGGTTGGCCTCGATGCCACGCCGGAGACGATGAAGCCAAGTAACTTCCGGGGACCCCAAAATGCACTTTTTAGGGTTGAGCTTGACCTTAACTCGCGAAAGCTTGGCGAAGACCTTTTCGAGGTCTCGATGAGCTCTTTCGAGCGCTTTGTCTTGACAACGATGTCGCCGACGTATGCTTCTACGAGCTTTCCGAGCTCTTTGAAGACTTTCTGCATGCACCTTTGGAAGGTGGCGCCCGGCGTTTTTCGTGACCAAGGGCATTGTTACGCAATGTAATGCGCCGAACGGAGTGATGAAGGAGGTGGCGAGCCGATCGAGCTCGCTTCATTGCGACCGGGTGGTAGCCGAGTAAGCGTCAAGAAAACAGTGTCTCGCACCCGAGGTGGAGTCAACAATTTGGTCGATAAAGCGCGGCAAAGGAAACGGATCCTTCGGCATGCCTCGTTGAGACCCGTGGTAATCAACACACATTCTCCATTTCCCATTCTTCTTGACTAGTACGGGGTTGGCTATCCACTCGGGATGATACACCTCCTTGATAAACCTAGCGCTAAGAGCTTGTCTATCTCCTCGGTGATTGCTCGGCGTCGATCGTCGTCGAAACGCCTAAGCTTTGCTTCACCGCCGAGAGCCGGGTTTGATGTTCATGAGTGCTCGGCGACCTCGGTATGCCGGGCATATCCGAGGCCCCCTCCACGCGAATACGCCAAGGTTCGCGCGAGGAAGTCGACGAAGCTCGCCTCCTATTTGGGAGAGAGTTCTGACCCCACGCGAGGGTGCGCCCTTCTTCGCCGACCTCGACCTCCTTCGCCCTTCTCGGGCTCGAACGTGTTGCGGACCTTGTCGGCCTCGCGAGGAGAGCTCGTGCTCCCGCCTGTCGAGCTCGTCGGCCGTGCTCGTGCTGGCCACCCTCTTGAGTTCGGGAGTCCTCGGCGCCGGGCCCAGCCATCATCTTCGGCAAAGATCTCTTCGATCTCGATCGCCGCGTCAACAGATCGATCGGCCGCGGCCTCGCGCGGCGAGCGTGTGCCGACGGTGGAGTCGACGGTGATGACCCCTTCGCCCGGGGGATCTTGAGCTTGAGGTAGGTGTATGGGGACGGCCATGAACTTCGTGTAACATGGCCGCCCCAACAAGTGCGTGGTAGGCGTTCTTGAAGGGGGGAGTGTTGACACATGTTAACGTATACTTTTAATTGTCAACTAAACATGAAAAAGGACTAAAATATAATTAGATAACCTTATTAGGGGTTTCTACTAATGATTTCCACGAGTTTTGGTAAAGTTGTGATTTGCGGGGACTTAAATGTAAAAAACACTGGACCGGGCGTGTCATACCACGACCGACGCAACGTAATGCAATCCAACCCGAAACAAGTCTAGAAGGCTCGAATACACCCGACGTGAAACGAAACTTAACACCCAAGAAAACATCATCTAGAAGACTCCGAGGGAAGCCACGACGCGTCGCGAGACCCGGTGTGGGACCCACCCTAGGCCGCCGGTTCACAAGTTAGGGCCGCCGGCCCGCCCTGGTCCAAGCAGGCCACGCCCGAAGCTTCTCCAACCGCCTCTAAGACGCAATCTAATCCACTCGCTTAATGTCGGTTTGATCCGAGGGCTTACTTTTGTGGAGTACGAGTTGTATCCAAGTCCAACACCCGGCACCTCCTCCCTCGACTATAAAAAGCAAGCCCCCTGGCCCCGGGTTCAATCATCTCGCATCATCTCATACATCAATTTCATATCTCATCGATGGAGGCACGGCGCCGAGAATTAGATTAGACGGCTACAATGTAATAGAATAGATCTAGTAGAGAGTTAGGGAGAGCGGAATTGCGCTCTGTTCGAGAAGTCTTCGCCGCTCGGTATATCTTTGTATCTCAACTCTATTAGACTTTATGCCATAATTAGATCTATCTTTTCTAGTACTTTTATGCCTTTCATGTTATTGATTAGAATATAGTTGTTATATAATTGCATGGGATCTTAACCAGTATTGAGTGCTCTGGTTATTCATGATGATTAGAGTAGTAATTAATAGTGTGGACATGGTGTCTAGACTAGAGGTTACCTTAGATTGCACCCAAATCCACCTGATAGTTGTGGTAGCCCCTGGTAGTGACAAAGTCCCTCGACGGCCGACGTATTCCACCACGTTCGGATTGGTGTTGTAGGACCGTGGTCGGAGCTTCCTAGCCCCTTCTCATCCCTTTCCGCGGCTAGTGTTCTCGATGTCCCGAAGTGCTCTTATATGATCGCTATACCTTTTCATGCTTCGCTTATCATAGAACCAAAGTACTAGAGAAGAATACAGGAACCTAGATCTCTCCCGTTGTCCTCTCGACCTAGCTATCTATTCTATATTATAATATTCTCCTCCCCGGTTATGTGCCATTAATTATATATCTTATCAAATATCATTTACCCCCCTCACTTTAGTTTAGTTGGTATAGTAAGTTAGTAGATACATGATGGTAATTTATCATAGTCTTTACCCTTGCTTCCCCGTGGAAAATATAAATAACGATACTCTACGAAATACTCCCTGCAAAAGCTACAATGGTATATATATTCTCGCGCGCTTATGAACCCTTTATATTCTTTTTTTTGCACTTAATAAATACCAACGGGGAGCACCTCGAACGTGAGGACCTCCTTGCGGAAGTTGTCCGGTGCCAAGGTGACGGGAGATCGATCCGCCCAAAGGGGACCATCCGCTTCCCCTCACTACGCCGTGAATCGGAATCCGCGAGGGCGGAGTCGTGCCTTGGGGATGCCAAGGGCTTGGAGTGCGTGGATGTAGAGGAGGTTGAGGCCGCCGCCGCCCATCAACACCTTTGCCGAGGCGCTTTGGTGCCGATGATGGGGTCGACGACGAACGGTACCTTCCCCGGTACGGACGGTCGTGGGTGATCCGCCTTGTCGAGAGGTGATCGCCGAGCTCGACCACTTGAGGTAGGCGGGGCGTTGGGGCTCGGTGAAGAGGACCTCGCGGGCGGGTGAGCTTTTTGGCGACGCTTGGACTCGTAGCCGAGCTCCTCGGCGACCACGTTGACGCCCCTCGCCCCGATGTAGAGGTCACCGCCGAACTCATCGGGAGCCGGGCTGGCGTCTTTGTTGTCGCCGTCCTTGTCTCTCCCCGCAGCCGTGCCCCATCACGCGTGGCTTCTTCATGAGGCGGCATCCTTCATCTTGTGCTTGACCGGACCCTCGTGGTGCGGGCACGGTGCCTTGAGCATCTTGTCGGCGTTTCTTTAGGTGCGGTTCGTGCCACCCTTTGGGGCTAGCCTTGCGCTTGTCGCCACGGCGACGAACTCGTCGTCGCCGTCGCCGCGGGGGACGCTTGTTCTTCTCTTGCGGCCTTGGGAGCCACCCTCGGTGACGTCGTCGTCGACCTTGGTTTGCCCTTCCCGTGACGCCGGACGCAAGGCCCCCTCTCCCTCGGCGTGCGTGGCGGGTCGAGAGCTCCTTCACGGTCTTGGAAGCTTCGACGCCGAGTCATGGATGAGGGTCTCGCGGGTGGTGCCGAACGTGAAGGCGGTGGTGACCTCGGAGTCGAGGCCTCGGAGAGGTTGCTGCGGGCGCGTGATAGTCGCCAGCCCTCCCAGCTTCTCGCTTTGCACCTCGAGGTCCCACGCCGTGCTTTCGCCCTGGTGTAGGTGCTCGAAGTTGCCGACTGAGACGCCGCCAGTCACCCCCCAGGCGGATGGTGCCCTGGGAGGGTGCTCAAGCCATGACCGCTTGGAATCTGCAGCGTAGAGTGGAAGGTTCTTGGATGATGAAGTAGTTGTTGTCGGCGCCCCGCCCGGGCAAAACGAGGCGGTAGTCCTCGAGCCAGTGGCGTGGTCGGTCTCCCATTGTACCCCGCACCGAGGTCGGGCTGGAAACGAGAGGGAACGGGCGTCGTGGATGCGTGAGCCGAACGCCCTCGGCTTCCTCGAGCTTGGAGCTCGAGGACCGGGCGATCCCGGCTTGGGAGACGGCCGCCGGGCGCGCACCCGCGTGGGGCGGCTCTTGTCTTCGTCGCTGTGACGACCGCCGCCACGCTTGTCAGGTGCGGGACGCCGTGGTCGCCACGGTGGTATTTGGTCGCCGCCCCGAGGACGCTCTTCGCCCGAGCCTCCGCCTTGGCGCCGACATTGATGGTGTCTCCCCGGCGTCGCTGTTCTCGCCGACTGGCGCGCAAGATGGACTCAAAGCGGGATGCGAGGAGGCTCGTGCTCCTCCAAGAACCTGGCGGCGACGACGCTGAGCCGTCGGCCGCTGACCGCCGCCTACTGTGAGCCTCTTGAGTTGCTCGTGGGTCTCGCAGGCTCTCGGGGCCGGCAACGACGTAGGGAGCAGCCGCAGCGGCCGCCGTGCTCGGGAAGCTCTCGAACACCGGGCGGAGCTGCTCCGTCGCCCTCGCGCTTAATCGCGGTCATGGACCTCGCGAGCTCGGGCTCGTGCTCGTGATTGCAGTCCCCCGCTCGGCGAGGAGGGCTGGCGCTTCTTGCTGCCCCACGCTCGAGCTCTCGAGCTCCTCCAGACGCCTTGATGCGGTCGAGTAGCTGCTTTCGTGGCCCGCGCTAGGCGGAGTTCCGAGGCGTAGTGTTCGGAGGCGCCGCTCGAGTGGACTTCTTTCTACCGCACTCGGGGTGTGGCATATGTAGCACCGCGCTGGGGTCGCAGCCCATGAGGTTCATCCCGCCGAGGGCGAGCTCGAGCTCGTGGGACGCCGGTTCGCCGGCCTGCCGCCTCAAAGGAGCTGGAGGCCCCGCCGCCCATCGGGGTATCCGCATAGGCCGGCCGTGAACTCGTTGACCGACGCTTCTTCGCCGGGCGAAGCCGTAGGGGACGACATTGGCGGTGGAGAAGGTCACACATCGAAACGCAGCCCGCAGAGGCTCGCCCCCGATGTCGTGAAGGTCCTTGATGAGGACGGCAAATGTCCGCGGCGGCGTGATGGGGCTAACCGGGCGCTGAGGTGGAGTTCCCGCCCCATGCTCGCAGGACGGAGCGGTGGCGCTGAGGCGCCGATGTCCACGCCGCGACGGCGGTGAAGACAGCCCGGTGGGGACACCGCCTGCCAAGGGCGAGAAGTCGAGTGGTGCCAAGCGCATCGCTTGGCGCTGGGCGGCCGCCGGGCGTAGGAAGCCATCGGCGGAGAAACGCCGCACTAGCATCGCCTACCTAGCGCCTAACCTGTCGTGGGTCTAATACCACCGCCACGCAGAATGTCCGCACGCGTGGTTCCGGCGGCCCAAGCTCTAGACAATGACACAAGATTTATACCGGTTCAAATCGCAATCGTGTCTCCCTAGTCCGTGTGTTCACTATCCCGAGCTCAAATGCTCATACCGGGTGAGTACAAAGCAGGGTCGAGAGAGGAGAGGGCTCCAAGTCTTATGATTGAGGCTAGTGCCAATATCGAAAGCGATGCGTGAGTGCGGGGTGCCTGGGTGTTGAGACAAAAACCTTGTTCTTCTTTGCCTCGCTCAACCTCGAAGGCCTACCTCCCCTTTATAGGCCCTTGGGGGGGGGGACATGAGCTCCTCTCGGGCCGAGGACTTGGAGAAACGAGAACGTGTGTATAGGGTAGTAGATATGTGGAAGAGCTCTCGGCGAGCTCCTAACGCCAATCCAGGCTTCCTTCGAGCTCTTGAGCCGCCTTGGGCATTGAAATTGGTTGTCGCCGACGCTGGAATCGCGGTTCGACGGTGGTCAAGCGCCGCCCTTTGTCTCTAATCGTAGTTGGAAGACGCTTTTTCTGATGGGGATGCCCATACCGCCGATGGGAAGGCGCACTCGTGTACCTACGCGACACCGTGGCGAGCTGTGAGTCGACGGGGTATGGCGTGGTGGTCGAATGACCTTTCCCCTCAGCCGTAGTGCGTGGCGTGGGCTGCAAGTGGTATGTCGTGAGTGGTTGAGCTTGTCAGAGGAGTTGTTGGCCAACTCCCGCACTCAGCTTCTTTTCGAAGGCGCTGTCGAGCCTTCGCAGCCGCCTCGCGGGCTCGTCGCTGGGAGCTCGAGCGAGGCGGAAAGAGGTCCCGGGCGAGGCCCGACGCGCCGAAGACAGGGAGCTCGCCGCCCGGACCTCGAGGCGAGCGGAGCCGATGGATCCGCCCGGGGGAGCTCGCTTAGAGCCCAAGCGGTATGAGGCCTCGCTCTTGCGCCGGAGAGTCATGCGCGCTGTTAGGGACCTCACGAACTACCGACAGATGTCTCGCCCCGCGGTTATGCTCTGGAGCCAGGAGCTCGCTGGTGGGTACGCCAAATATCGATCCCCCACAAATACGCCCCTGCGCTTTTTTCTTCGATTGTGGAAACCCGTATCTTTATCACGCATGCTCGTCTACTGATAAAAATGCATTCTCTCCCTCTACCCCCAGCAGCGCATTATCCAGAATGAAAAAAGCTCCAGCGCTGACAGTGACCAGTGGCACTACGTACAAGGATGACATGGACCAGCGGCGAAGAGCATGAGAAAGCCAGTAGTTTGAGGGTGCCTTACAATTTTGGAGGCCCCCTAAGGGTTGTGATATTGTTTTCCTGCTTAAATGCAAGGTAGAGCCCTGCCCTTTTTATTTTATTTTTTTAAAAAAAATGTGTCTTGTCATACCAGTAATATGGTTCTCCAGGCTTCCATTGGTTACATACTCGAAACAAAGCAATCTTTCTCGTATCTCAGCCATAATAATTTTTCCTGCCAGGTCTATTGCTTTTTTTTCTGTATGAGAACAGTAACCTAGAAGCCGTGCTGTATTTTTATGTGCAACCATCATTAAGCTGGTAACCTCTTGATGAAACATCTTGTCATCAATTGTATGGTTGTTCAAAAGCTTCTTCACAGCGATAACCCGGTTTGGTAGGATGCCCTGTTTAAATTCTCTTGTGAGAATGGTGACAGCCAGCATTATTACATCAAAAGCTTTCTATTGTGAGGAAATATGAAGAGTGCTAGCCTACAATTAAA
This sequence comes from Hyparrhenia diplandra, assembly GCA_015847255.1. Taxonomy (NCBI): domain Eukaryota; kingdom Viridiplantae; phylum Streptophyta; class Magnoliopsida; order Poales; family Poaceae; genus Hyparrhenia; species Hyparrhenia diplandra. The sequence continues at coordinate 186,720 of JADLZK010004915.1, read as the reverse complement.
GATTAATTTACCTTGTAAACTAGTCCACATCCACCATGACCAATTTTCAACTCATCACTGAATTGTTTTGTGATGAACTGTAAAATCGAGAATTTTAGATTACATGGCTTCTTGCTTCCATCAACAGCGCACTCCAGGGCATCAAGTTCGATATACATGTCATCCATCCTACGTACGTAAATAGAGCATTTTCAAAAATCAGTGAACCAAAAATTATTTGCTTCTTGAACATAGCACACTTTAATTCATACTACATTGCAAGCCAACTACAGCTACTTAGTATAATGCTTTCGCTAACGCTACGACTTTATCTTGGAAAATACACAGGAAAATAACCAAACGATAATTTTTTTTCCATAGTTCAACTTTTACACAATTATATTTGAGCATGTATGAAATCCGGCAAACACCTTTTGCAAAAGAAGGCATAACAATTTTTCTGAAGTCTATAGCAAACAAGCAAATACATTTTTTCTCCCATGTTAAATTATGATTTTTTCCATTTGGTAGCCTTTTTGTTTTTCGTCCCAGCTCTTTTTTTGCCTAGAATATTAATATATTCTCTTTTTTTCTAAAAAAACATTGCAAGCCAAACAAAAGAAGAACTTAAATTCTAAAGCCTCATTTTTATTTTTTATTTTATTTTTTGAGAAGGAAATTCTAAAGCCTCATGGGAAATATGGGCCTTAGGGATCTCATATGATAGTTCCAATAGAGAAATAGAGGGCCTCATGGGCAATATGGGCCTACGCTAGATGAGCCTTAACAAAACTAGCATTTGCATACCTGGAATCTCCGACACAGCTTCAGGGAAGGATGGCAGATTGGGATTGCATCCCCATGCGCTGCTAAGTTGAAAGAGTATAACTATATAAGGATTAACCGATCATTTAATACAATAAGTTGAAAGATGCATGTAATTGCAATCTTGATGTAAGATTGTTGACTACCAACCTATCTATGTGACACTTTTACCAAAGAAGGATAATATTTAAATTTCAATTTCAAGGGATGCATCAATGAAGATACCATACGTGTTGTGAATTCTGTGAAACACAAGTTGCAATATTTTTGTGGTTCTGAAAGAAATACTGTAACAGATATCGAAGATGCCTGAACAACGCATGTAGTAATTGGTAACCGATGAGTGAAATGAAGTAAAAACGATTAACCGCGGAGACGGAGACCGTACCTGTGCCCGGAGGCCATCGTTGTCGGCCCTGAGCGCGTCGTAGGAGGCCCTGAGGTAGGCATAGTCCCTCTCGAGCTGCTCGGTCTTCCATCGCGTGCGGCGCTTCTGGAACCACACGGCAACCTGGCGGGGCGCCATCCCCCAGGAGGCGAGCCAGCTCGGCCTTGCGCCCCGGCCCCAGCTTGTTATCTACCTCGAAGCTCCGCTCCAGCGCGCGCAACTGCTCCACCGTCAGACGGCGCTTCTTCTCCGGTGGCACTGGCAGCTGGCCCAGCTGGCCCAGCTCGTCGTCGGACAGCTCGTCCACGAACTTGCCGTGTAGCGTGGAGTAGGGCCGCGGACAATTTTCGTCATAGTCCCACATGTCGCCGCACCACCGGATCTGACCGGACACGGAATCGGAGAGTCACTGACGCACCTCACGTTCTGCCGCCGTTGATCGCCGGCCGGCCGGCGACGTGAGCACACAAGATGGAATGGTGGACCGTGGACGATAACCGGAGCAGAGGACACCTCTGTCTTGCGATCATGGAGATGTAGAGAGTGCAAAGACGGCACGCGTTTTCAACATTTTCTTTGTGCGATACCTCTCCGCGTTGCTTGCTTTTTTGAGTGCGGCAGACTTTTTTCAACTGTGGGTCCCGCTCAGTTCACTATACCTGTCTCGGGGCCTCCGGGTGTTTCCCAACTTTTCTAAAAAAAAAATTCCATCGAAGCATTAAATGCATCACATATCTTCAAAAATGAGGTCGAAGAAATTCCATGGAGTATAGAGTATTGACTACCCTGACCTTCTTCCTCACCTCATTGCCATTTCTTCGGCCACCTGACTTGCATGGCGGGAGCAGCTGGATCGAGAAGCGTGTTTTTCACGGTCGCTCCGGTGAGCTTTTAGCCCATTGTTGTGGCAGCCGAAAGGAGCAGTCGACTCCGCAAGGCCCGTCATTCTATATTAGGGCTGTCCTAATATAGAATTAGTGTTAGTTTCTATCTTTATTAAATGCGCTGCCACATAAGCAAAATGGTGACCTGTCATGTTAATTATGGCATGCTAATTAATGAGGAAACAGAGAAAATCGAGAGGAAACAATTTCTTCCCCCACTTGGACTCTTTCAACAAGGAAGGAAGAAACAACGATTTTCGTGTTGTGAAGAAACCATTGGTTTCTATAGGTGGGGCCACGATGGGCTCGCCGCGTGCCCTCATCAGCACCTCCGTTACACGCTACGCCTTCAGACGCCGCCGCGCGTCCTCGTTGTCAACCATCACGTGAACTTGCGCCGCCAGTAGACCACCACGTGAACTTGCGCCGCCAGTAGAGACGCGCCCCTCTGCCTCACGAGCTCCGCCAGCCGCCACACGCCCCCCTCGTCAAGCAAGCACTCCCTACGGGTAACAACCCACCCTTAGCGTGCGACCTCGCAATGTTGGCACCACACGCCTACCCGTCCACAGTCGCACGTTCACCCCGCCGTAGGAGGTAGCTCAAGCACAAAGGGAGGAAGGGATAAAGAAGAGAGAGAAAAAGACTCACATTTATTAAACAAAGAAACTTGCATTGGTTCTCATGGTTTCTACAAATTATTTTTTACTGACCTGATCCTGTGGAAAAACATGTGTAGCTTCTAGCACTGGCACTGCCCTAATTGTGCCCGGCCTAAAAGAGGAGACCATCTCGCATGAGCGAGCGAGGGCTAGATAGTGGGGCCACGGTCGTTGTCGAGACTAGAGAGGCCAGCCAGTCGAACATGGCTACGTCCGACTACGACCGACTTAGGAGATGCCGCCCCCTCGGCCTTCTTCTTGGCGCGCCATTTGGGCCTCGCTTCGTCCCCGCCGTCCACCGCCCACTACCCACACTTTGGACCACGGTGACGCGGAGCTCGATGAACCCTAGCACGGCCATGGCGGCCTCCTTGTACCCCTCATCGACCCGTCTCTTGCCGCTACCATGCCATGCATCTTCACCGGCGAGCTATGATGCCCCCACCCTAGGACTGGCTCGGCCACCACACCCGCCACCAAGGCACTCCTAATCCGCCCACCAACCATCCCCAACCCCTAGCTTCCCTACCTCCCCTGGTCGGCCCCTTCCTTCTAAGCCTACCAGAGATGGTGACGAGGAGGGGGTGAGCTCGGAGACGGAGAGAAAACGGCGCTAGTGGTGAGGTCGAGTGCAGGCGCTAGATATGCACATGCGGGCGGCATCGGCGACGCCGTGGAGGCAAAAACGTGTTGGGCTTGGGCTGCATTGGCCCGAGTTGCATGGGGGAGGAGGAGAAGATAAAAGGTGGTCCGAAGGCTGCTACCTTCGGAGCGGAAGATTGTCGGGCTAGCTCTAGCTGATTGGATCGATCTGGCACGCAGAACAAAGCACTAAGGTATCCGCCTCCAGATGGCAAGGGTATATGTACCCACTGGGTACAACTGACCTATACCCGTGCCCGCGAAGAAAAATGACGTCCGTTAAAAAAACCCATGAACATTGACGGGTACAAATTTTCGCTCGTACCTGTGCCCATACGGGTAACGGGTACCCGCGGGTTGCCCATGCTCGACAACTGCAGGTTTCGTCTATATCACATAAACTCTGTTTGCCTTGTTTATATAGACTCTATGCAGCTTCAGGTGTGCTGAACAAGCGAGGTCGGACTAAAGTGCTTGCTGGCTGCTGGGAACTGCTAGCACAAGAGTGAGTAGTAGTTGGGCGCAAGAGGCCAAGCCCATAGGAGGACTGGGGAGCATGCCTCCCAGCAAGATGAGAGTAGCGGCCTGCTAGCACTACGACCCGCTGGCTAGTTGCACGTTAAGGAGCATGCATTTTTTGCTTAGGAGCATGCATGTTGTTTGTTTCATTTATTTATCTTCTTGCATTTTTAAGTTTTCTTTTCTAATTGTATACATTAAATCAGGTTTAAAAAACCCCATAGGTTTACTGGTTTGGGGACTATACACCTACACTCTTGCCGATAAACCCGATGGGTCTTGCTTTTTGTCCATTAACAAACCCACAGAAGAAAAACTTGACTCGTATTCTTACCCTAATAAAGTAAAAACAAAGGTTTCGGGTCTCGATACCCATTGTCATTTTGAATCCGGCCTGCCGGCCTGTAGTCTTCGTCTCCGATCGACACCCAAAGATGATGAAGAGAAAGCTCTACCTGCCGGTAGCTGCTACTACTACCGTTGATCGATGGGCCGGATCGGAGGCCAATCACCGACTTCGTGCATCATGTTACGCCATTCCATTTCGCGCGCCGGCCCGTCCGTCCATTCTCCACTCTTTATTTGTTGCCACTACCACGACCACGAGGAGCCCACCCGAGAAACGCACACTATTGGATGCAAATGCATGCTCAGAAAAACTTTGAAATGGCCCCCGCGTCGCCCCGCGGGCGACTTCGAGGCGGCGGCGCGGCGCTGGCCTCGCGCCCCCCCCCCACCCTCCCTCCCCGTCGCCGCCGGAGAGGAACGCCCGAGTCTGCGCGGACCTCCGGGATGGCGGCGGTGGGGCTACCCCACTCCCTTCGGCGCTCTCGGGCGGCGGAGATGCGACGCGCAGGCCGCCGGCGGCAAAGGCGACGGTCGCGTGCGGGTGCGGATCCGGCGGCCCGTATCGGATCCGCCCTCCCCTACCCGGATCCGCGTGGACGAGCGACGGTGGAGGCGCCATGTCCGACGGGGTACCGACGCGGTTCGCGATGGGCGGTGGCGCACGACGGATGGAGGCTCGAGGGCGCGGCAAGCGTAAAGGGAGGCGCACCGGGCCCCGCGAGGGTCGTGGTGGTGGCCTTGCTTGCACGCGATGTCGCGGCGCCGCTCGCATGGGGGGCGCCGTGATCGCGTGGGGGAACGGCGGATGCGGCTGCGTGATGGCTCCATGGGGGCGGCTCGCAACCGTGTCAGGTAGAGGGCGAAGGCGGACGATTCCGGTGCCCGGTGGCCGGGTTTCTTGTTCGCCAAAGGTGAGGATGGAGGCTGCGGGTGCATGACCGGTGGTGGTGAGATGGGGCTTCCTGAGGGACCATGGCAAAGGTGGTCAAGTCGTGCAAGGGGCCGTGGTGTGCGGCAGCCAGAGAACAAGTCTTCGCGGTGCGGGTAGTGGGATTGCGACGAGGAGTTGCTCCGAGTGGCCCGGTTGGCGGCGCGCGGTCCAGGTGTGCTTGCCATGCGCATTCGGCGGGGCCTTCACGCTTGGCGGGCCTTCACGCCCAAGCGGCGGTTACCCAAGCCGGTGGCATGGCTGGCGGGGTTTTCGAACGCCGCTATCCCCAAGGGGGCGCCATCTTCGGGAGCTAGTGCCCCGCCGGTGTCTCTCGGGTGAAAACCCCGCCCATCTCTCGATGACGGACGGGCGGCGCCATTGGCGCTGTACCCTCCTTTGGAGGCGTCGTCTCGAGACCGCGCTCAGTTTCGGTGTTCCTAGGCCACTTGTCTTTGACAACTTCGCTCGGTGGTGGCTTTTCCGCCGTGCGGCAAGCGTGAAGGGTGTTGGCTTCTTCGCTGGTGAGGAGGCTGCTTTGCCTGTCGGTGTACAGGGGTCATCTCTCGTTGTCGTCCCCTCGCTTGCGCGGAACGCGGCGGGCCGGCATTGCTGCTGCAATGGCTTGTCGCGGTGCAGGACTCGCGTCCTTTGGGGCGGCGCTTGCGGCAACGGTAATGGAGACGACTTGGCTTCTGCGGACCGCGGCGGGTCTTTTCAGCATGGCGGAACCACCCGGTGTGGTGCAACGTCAATTGATGGCGCAAGCGACAACCCCGGTCTACTGATTTCGACGGCGGCGGCTTTTGCTAGGAGGAGCTACGACGGACGCCGTCGACCTACGGCGGCGGTTTAGGCTGCTTCAAGATGATCTTCGTGGGTGGGGCATCTTTGCTCGTCTTGACGGATACCTTTGAAACGTGGCCTGAGCATGGAGTGTTGTGGCGGGCGTGGCGAGGGCCCCGTGCACAAGTGAGGAGTCCAACGGCGGATGCGGCAAGGCCCCGTGCGTTGTGGAGGCCTGGTCTCGGTGTTTTCATTCCGTCGGATGGTGACTTGGTTGCAGCGACACTACGGCGAAGGGTCCCACGCGGCGGTGGCCTTCTCGGTGTGGTGGTGTCCGCCCCTTTGTGTATCTTTGGCGCTTGGGCTTCGTCGGTGGCTTTCGACGACCGCATGTGTGCGGTTTGGGGGTGGATGCCGCAGTTGCCTCTGTCTTCTCCGCCCGCTGGGTGTGTATACAAGCAAAGCTGTGTTGTGGTCCCTTCCGACCGCCCGATGAGTGGTTACCCGCGTTGATGTCCCAATCCAACCGAAAGTGAGTATAGTTAGGTTTTTTACTCTCTTTTTGGCGTTGTTGTGTTGTGTTGGTGTTGTTTTAGTTGTTTGACCCAATCTGGGATTCTCCTTTTAATATAATCGGCGCCTCTCCTCCGCCGATTCGTTTCAAAAAAAAAAAAAAAAAAAAACGCACACTATTCAATTACTAGACAGGCCGCATCCATCAGATCAGTGGACGATATATACAGTACACTCCCTCAATCAAAATTATTCTCAAAAAAAAAAAAAAAAAAAATCAAAAAAAATCAAAAAAAAAAAAAAAAAAAGTCAGGTGGGGTTTAGTTAGACTTAGATTTATGTTTCGCAAAAAAAAAAAAAAAAAAAAAGACTTAGATTTATAAAAAATATTTTTATGAAAATATATTCCATGATTATCCGATAATACTGATTATACACCATAAGTATCAATATTTTCGTATATATTTGACCAAACTTAAAAAATATTTGACTTATCAGACAGTGAGAATGATATTCTTCGTATATATACCTCGACCAATCTCCAAAACACAGTGCAATATGTATTCTAAGTTTGGGCAGATTAATTAAGTCACATTTATTTAAGTTTTACTAAGTTTAAAGAAATTATATATAGCATCCATATTTATGTCTCTAAATAGTTTTATTTTTATTATAAATAAAAACTGTTCATGGTTAATCTAATGATGCCATGAAAAAAAATTGTTTAGGTTACTCTAATGACGTGTTTATCATTAATTAGCTGCTTCTTTTTTTTTTTTGGGGTCAAACTTGAGTTGGATTAATATAACTTAACTTAAAAACAAAAAGCAAGCTAGAATATATTGCACACTTTTTAATTTGGGTATCCAAGACAACAAGCAGAAATTAACCACACAAAGAATATGTTAAGTATAAATAGATGCCCTGCATGTTACAGTCTTATCATCTTTTCCCCATATACATACGTACACCTTGACACGGCTACGTACGCCACCAGATCGATCGACCAAGACGATGCATGTAAAGACTGCAACGCACTAGAGCTCACCACCACAATTATTTGGCATGCTGCATTGTCACACAGATCCAATGCAAACAACTACTACTTGATTCACTCACACTGAACTGAACTGAGCCAAGGGTAGTAAACTAATGATTAATCACACACAACACGAGACAATAATCCAACAACTAAACGGCCCACTAATGATTAAGTGATACGGTCGGCGGCGGCGACGATGATGCCTGCATGCAAGAGTAGTCTGTTTGTTGTATAGCTCGATCGCCGCCGCCGCTGCCAGCCACCACTGTCGTCGATCGTCGCCGTAGCTGGTGGACGGACGGTGGTGGCTGGCGATTGGCGTCGGGTCACACGGCTGTGGCGGGGACGATCTCGATGACGTCCGGCATGGCGCCGTCCGGGTTGGCGGCGGCCATCCTGCGGGTCTCGGCGGCCACGGCGGCGTCCTTGTGCTGCTCCTCCACCACCTCGATCCTGTGCACGCCCACGATGGGGATGGGGCTCACCGACAGGATGGCCACCGTGTTGGGTGCCAGCTCGATCACCTGCCCCTGCACCTGCACCGCGCCGGCGGTGGTCGTCGGCAGCACGGCGTTGTTCTTGGCCGGACGGGGCTTGCGGTACCAGAAGTAGAGGCCCATCTGGACGCAGCTGAAGAAGAAGCCGCCCACGTTGGGGTACTGATGAATTGAAATGCATTCAGATGATTCAGTTAATGATCATCATTGATCAGTTGTTTCAGTTTCAGACTTTCAGTACGTAATAAGGACTAATTTAAGCTCCAATATATTGCTTCTTACCATGACGAATGGGTCCTTGGTGAAGAGGCCATAGCAGAACCAAGCGACGGCGCTGAGTGTGAGGCAGAAGGAGAGGCTGATGGGCAGGAACTCGACGCTCTTGGTCTTGACCACCTTGACGATGATGCTGAGCGGCGCGACGAAGACGGCCATGGAGAAGGCGAGGCAGACGCTGCCGAGGAACTTGACGCGGTGCTCGCCGCGGACGACCAAGAGGGTGACGGCGACGACGAGCGCGAACGCCGCCACGTCCAGCAGGAAGAAGTAGGCCAGCGTGCGCAGCCTCGCCTTGCGGGGCGCGTACACGAGGTAGAAGACGATGTAGGCCGCCTCCACGCCGCAGCCGAAGGCGTTGATGGTCAGCAGCGGCCGCGAGTTGGTCTTCACCAGCGCGTAGAAGATCCACAGCACCGAGCTGAAGAGCGCCACCACGTATGGCACCGAGCTGAACCCGCCCGTCGACTTCTTGCGGTACACCTGCAGGAACGTCGTGCTGCATACGCATGCACCCGATCTATCTCATCATCATGAAAAACACAAGTCTGCTGAAACGAGGAAGGAAAGCAAGTGCTACTTACACTGGTGCGAGGAACACCAGGAAGGAGATGATGTTTCCTGCACAAATAAAGGAACAAGATAGAATGATACGCGTCAGTATGTCATTTTTCAGTAAAAGTAGTAGGAATTTATTTATATATATATTCTTCATCCATCGATCTATGGCGTACAGTACAGATGGATGCATATATATGCACTGAAAACCACATACAATGCTTCCACCAACACAACAGGGAAGCGTACGTGATGATTAGGTTAAGGAAAGGCTAATATGGCAAAGGCTGCAAGCACACGCCTTCCTCGCTGCTCAACCAACATTAATTCCAAACAAGGATAGATAGAGCACATATAGTACTGATTCTTAGATAGTGCGCGCGTCGTTACGTTGTGAGCTGTTTTGCAATTTCATTTCGTGATCTAATACCCAATATAAATGGATCTAGTATTACAAACCCTCAAGAAACATATATATCTATATATGTATGTATGCATCTGGTGCACTCCGCCTACCATTCTTCAATGGAAAGGGTTGCTATATACGCCTAGGCGATATGCATAGCTTCTAGCTACAAATTAACACAAGCCTACTATTACTGATGCACTACAAGGCTATATAACCTGTGCCATGCATGATCACAGCCAACGAATTCAAGAAAAGGTAGATCAATGGATACGGTGGAGCATCAGAAAGTTATAAAGAAGATGCTGTGGTCGTAGTAGTCTTTTTAACTTTCTGATGCTACATATTCAACAACAAAAGGGATGAAACTGCTAGAGCTACATATATTCAAATATTTTTTTGATCGATAATGGACAAGACTGTTGGTTGTCCTGTGTGAGCTGCATGCTGCCTAGCTACAACAAACGGACAATGAAAGGCGTGTGTGCGCTCTACAGTGCAACGGCACAAACGACGGGTTTGAGAAGGATGGATCGAGAGAAGTCATGCACTCGTCATGTCGGAATACAGGTGCACAAAATCTAGCAGAACGTAGTACTACGACACGAGAATGAATTGAAAACCACAAAAATGCCGTGTCAAGATCGATCCCATAAGAAGAAATAAGAAAATCAGCAGGAAAAGGCCACATATGGACGCATCTAGCAACACGAGAAGCGTATGCTTGTTGTTTACCTGCGATGCCGGAGAGGGTGATGGCCGGGTGAGCCATGGAGAAGAGGCCTCCTGCCATTGCTGAAGACGACGGGGAACAGAGAACACAGGCGAGATAGTTAGGTAGCTACTGAGGCCGGCGGACCGATCGACTACCTTGGAGAGAGATCAGAGTGAGTCGGCTTCCTTCCACGATGGAGAGGAGCTACTGCTAAGGTGGTGATGTGTGTGTAGTGTGGTCTGGACCCGAGGATGGGCATGGACTTATATAGCCGGGCGCTGCCCCTTTTGCCGTTTTGGAAGCTAAGGCTGGCAGCCTGTTGATTGGTGCTGTCCAGTTCGACATTGTTGGAGAGAAGACGGAAGAGAATAATGGTGTGGTACATGCATGTACCAGCAGGTCGATCGATCACAGTGTCATATACAAGCAATGGTGTATCTAACTGCACTTTCTTTGCAGTTCATCTTTTTATATATTTGCACTCAGAATATATAGATGTATATATATACATGACATGCATGGTAAGATTAATAGATGACACTCTAGTACTGTATGATATTTATTTGCATCCGAAACATATATTGAAACAAGTCCACACAGTGTATGCCATTTTCATTTACCACTATAAATCATGGTGCGCGGTGTATTTGTAGAAATATGTATAACCTTCTGCAAAGGCCTAGGCAACATTGTGGTGCTAATTACAATCCTAATAAAATATAATTAATATAAGGTTTACATAATGGCATAACCAATAGAAAAAATATAATTAATATAAGGTTTTGTAGATGTTAAGTTTGTGGACCCATTATTATCACTCTTTTTCCTTAAACAAAACCCACATAAATCTTAATAAAATTGTAAATAATCCCCTTACTATTAGTTTATTCAGTTTGTTGATCGAGTTTGTTTTCATTTTCCTCTTGTATTCTTTAGGCACCTATTCATGTACCATTCCGTTCCATATATCTCGCCTACCATTTTGTTCCTTTTTCTGGCTTGTTACATTAATGCTTAATGTATCTTTATGATAGGAGAGATAAATACATATAGACCTGTGGAGCAAGATACATGCACCGCATATATAAACTTATGAAGGTGGTGGTAAGTACATAAATATCCTCCCCAGCCCTAGAATATCTTCAAGTCACAAAAAGGGGGGGATAGAGGCCGGTCGATACAGTTAAAAGGGAAGCAAAAGCAGGCGGCACTCTCCTAGGTCATATCTAAGTCATATAAGCTAGAACCAAGGTTTAGTTCAAGGTTTTCGTACCATCTTTTTTTTTTGAACCAGAGGCCGACAAGACATATATGCATTGACTGGTGGGGTAGGGTATATAGCCATACGAAAACATCTGTCGAGTTCTCTGATGGACACCGTAAAGTGACTTGATCAATAACAGTACTGACCACTGTCCTCCACTGAGTGAGAAGCTAGTCGTCGCTATATGGCCTACTGGTGTGATCAGGCTAGCTTGATACGATGATTGGAGGTAATATGTACTCCCTCCGTCCCTATTTGACTGTCGTTGTTGGTGTTCGTCTGTTGCCACAACTTTGACTCGATTTGTACAAAAATATATGCAACATTTATATTTCCAAATAAATTTATTAAAAAACTAGACGAAAAGGTCTTTCCGATGATACCAATTACTTAACATAAATATTTATATATTTTAATATATAATTGCCGGCAGTAATGTCTCGGGAAGCGAGAATGACAAACAAAAAGGGACGGAGAGAGTAGTGGAATAGTACTAGGCTATGCACGCGTACAGGCTACCAGAACTGCCTGAACAACCGTGTGAATTTTCTAGCTTGAGCACACTGTGTAATGTTACTTTCTACAAGAATGTGACGGGATTGGCAATGATTATGACTCAACTATTCTCAAATAATGGATTATATAGTTGCTTGCTTTCAGCGACATTATATAGATTTCCCTGTATTTTTGTAAGAGGTTTTCAAACGATATACACAAAAAGTCACGCTCTGCATGCCTTACTGAAAACCCATGCTGGATCAGAGTTTTCTTTTTCACGGAAGCTGTATAATACTCCAGTGTTTTATGAAGTTGACGGCCTCTTATCTTATCGTCTTATATATGCGTGTTGCAATCCACCGGCCGGCGTTTTCCTGAATTCTAGCTAGCAAACATGGTTCCGGCTTCCTTTTCACAAAAGAGAACATGGATCAAGGAACAAAAAGATCTTCTGTCCCCTATTCTGCCCAAGAGCCCTGCAATCCAGAGTTAGTCTTAGCCCCCTTCAAGCTCAGATTGCACTTTTTTTTTTTCTGAAAAAGCTCAGATTGCACATTAAAAAAACCCGGTCGGGTGGGGAAAGACCGCCCCACCGGCATTGTTCTTAAGAAGAAACCTCGGTTTTTCTCGGCCGAAAAAATCCCGAACCCCAGTCCCACCCCGACACTAGGAGCTTCAAGCCCATGGGAACTACGATCCTCAATCCATTTTGAGAAGACCGGGGCCGAATTACACCAACCCTTGAGCCGGTATACCAACCGAGCCCCGAGCCGGACACCGTAACCCCTGGGCCGGTATACCAACCAGAGCCCACAGCTCGATCCATACGTGACCTGGGCGAGCTCTTAACTAGTGCTTTGGCACACGGACTGACGAGAGAATTTTTTAACCACAGCCTGAAATTCGCCTCCCACGGAGATTCGAACTTCGGGATCTGTGGAGTGCCGCCGAGCATCCTAACCATTAGGCTAGGACCCCTTTGGCTCAGATTGCACATGCAAAAGTACACATCAGATTGTTGTCCTTCTTTCAAAATTTTTGCATAGATATATACTAAAAGACACTTTCTAGGTTTGTTTCAATCTCATAATTTATCATAGCAACAGCTGCTCTTGAGGCAGAAAACATTTGTCAAGATTGGAGAAATATGTATATGCACCAACAAAGTTCAGATGAATTACGAAAAATCGGTGCTAGATTGCTTAAAAACAAATACATTTCTTGAGACAATATCGGAGAAACAAAAATGGCATGTAGTTCTCTTATACACAATGGAACTTGGAAGTGCTGAAGGTTTTAGTAATTAATGGATGGTATTTTTTAGTAACTATAGTTTTATTCATCTAGGGAATGGAAATGTGTAGAACTACTAAAAATATCTTGTCTCAGAAATAGATTTGGAAACAATAATAAATTCCATACTGTCAATAAAGGCAGCAACAAAATGTTTTTTAATAATTAACTAATGCAAAGGGTGCCTCGCCGTTTTTAAGATATTCTTGTAGTACTGTAGCTTGCAAGCCACAGCAAAGATGAACTAAATTTGTTGTCCTATGTTGACTAAATATGCACCGGTAGTACTGTAACTTGCAAGCCACAACAAAGATGGACTAAATTTGTTGTCCTATCTTGACTAAATATGCACCTGAATTTCTAAATGTGAAAAATGTAACAACTATTCGGCAAATGTGAAAAATGTTGTTACAACTATTTCTTTCAAACTTAGATGCAGGAATTTGATGTCCATCTTTGTTGTGGCTTGCAAGCTAACAAAGAGGCTGTAATGATTACCTCTCTAAAAATGACACTATCAAAGTCCTGCCTTGCTTGGAGTTTCATGTCCAGGGGTTTAACTGAAGATTCCATTGAATATTGATTAAACTCCATCATTGCACAATGAATGGACATTCGAAGAACAGGTGAAAGAGGTCCTATCTTGACTAAATATGCACCTGACTAAATGTAGTTTGCAAGCCACAACAAAGATGGACAGCAAATTTAGTCCATCTTTGCTGCATCTATGTGAAAATATGGTCCATCTTTCACATTTATTTGCAAATGTGAAAAATGTTGTCCTACCTCTTTTGCCTAATATTTCTTCATTTATATGTATAAAACTGCTGAAGAAATAGGTGGGCGAATTCCGTGAGCGCTATATCTATATGTGTCGTACCTTAGATCAGGGTTTAAAATTTCGGACCGAAATTCCCAATAATCGGCGAGATTCGTTTCTATCGGCCAGGCCCTGTCGTTCCGATAATCAGCGAAATTCAAATTTTGAACAATTTTTGTTATTTCTTTAAATTCAGTTTGGACATCTTTTGCAGCGAGAAAACCCGATAATCGCCGAAATTCCCGATATTCATTCCATCGCTGGGCACCGATTTTTTTTTTGCCGAAACGATATCCAAAACACTGCCTTAGATGCATGCATGTTTATAAACTTTCTTTGGAATTAAAGAATTACTCATGTTCTAGTTCCACCCACTTAAGGTCACGTGCCCACGTCACCTTTAGAGAGTTGGGATTTTTATGTGAAAATTCATTTCTGGCAGGAATGGAGTTTTCTTCAGTTTGAAGCATGGCTAAACAAGCAACTTACACCCTTGATATGCCTGCCCTATATATATGAATCATGCGTGCCATGAATTAGAATATCAATTGATGGGTATACTCTGTACGTGGATCCGTTGATGATTTGCTCACTTTCACTAACTTTTTCTTCTGCATCTATCTGGAGTTACCTCCCCATCATGAACTTGGAGACCGAGATGTGTGGTGCGTAGTTACCCCGTACTGCAATTTAGTACGTACCAATGGTTGGGATATGAAAAAAGCAGGCGCACAACACAAAGAAGCAACTAGTAGCAGCACTACTAGCCCTCTGGTCAATGGTGCATGCAGCTTAATCATTAGCTGGGATTCAGGCTTCGTTGCTTGTTCAAGAAGAACACAAAAAAGATCCTAAGTCTGATAGAGTACCAAATGGAGATTCAGTGATGCTTTACATAAAGAAACTAAAACTTCTGTCTATACAAAATGAAACATCGATCTGCACTTTCAGTATATATAGTATCTCAAAGGCATGCAATGCATTGACAAAGTGGCCAAAAGGACTTTTGTGAATATGAAGAGAGAAAAAAAAGGATCAGTAAAAAAGGCTACCATGGTTGACCGAGTGCTCCCCGTGATAGGGACCTATCTTTATTGAAAGGCATAAGGAAAGCACCTACGTACAAGCTGATGTGGAAGTCCACTCCACGGTGGCATCCATGGGTGCCACGTCGTCACACCCTGTGTGTGTGCTTGCCTGCTTGGAATGACGAGGAGCCGGGGAAAAGGGTGCAGGCTGCAGAAGGAATGAGGGATGATCATTCCAGTTGCTTTTTGGCACTTGCGTTGGTGATATGGAGAACAGCACTGCTGGATCTCATACAACATAGATGCATGTTGAGATGCATGCAGGCCCCATAGCCACGATCAAAGAGGATCCTGTATACAGCATGTTGCAATGTGGACTATGTACATCTCGCACTAGCTTAGCTTGTTATTAAACATTAATACAATAGTATCAAATTCAGTATGCACATGCATACAGGCATACAGCAACTAACTGTGTGCATGTTGTACTGCACAAACATTCCAGTGTACTACGACGTTCAGTTTACATGCATTCAGCACTGGGTTTCTTTTTCTTTGATTTGAAGGCTATAGCTTTTTGTCTTTTGT
This sequence comes from Hyparrhenia diplandra, assembly GCA_015847255.1. Lineage (NCBI taxonomy): Eukaryota > Viridiplantae > Streptophyta > Magnoliopsida > Poales > Poaceae > Hyparrhenia > Hyparrhenia diplandra. The sequence continues at coordinate 171,261 of JADLZK010004915.1, read as the reverse complement.
TTTTGTGGATCCTGCGCGGTCGCAGTAGAGAGATTGGTACGTTATCGATCGTCGTTGGTGGAGAGGCACACTATTTGATTTGAAAGAGATATATAGATGTGCATGCATGATTAACTCTGCATAGAGACGACGAAGCTATGATTCAGTTGGGCACATTGTGTGCATGCTTATTTGTTGACTAGAAAAAGTAAGTTGTTCCATTATTCCATGAGATCGAAGTAGGGGTCTGTTTTGCACAGCTTGCAACAGCTTCATGAACTGTTTTCTTGCCAAACACTACTTTCCAAATTCCCTCCCACTCTCACAAAGACATTAGCTGTGATAAAGCTGAAAAAAAGTAGTTTATCCCCTTTCTCATTCATTTCTCTCTCATATTCATGCATGGAGCGTTGGTAAAGCCATTTTGTAAAATATTTCTTTTTCAAAACAGCTGAGCTTCACCTTGAGAGTTTTCTCGTAAAGTTGTTTTCTAAAAAAACAACCTCACTAGTGAAGCTGAGCTGTGACAAACCGGACCTGCGTATTAATTAAAGTAAAGTTTGGGAGGATTCTAACGCTACTCCAAAAAAACATACCACTCCCCAGTTACTACTTCATGTCAAAGACAGGACAGTGACAAGCACCACCTTGCTGGAATCTACAGGGATTTAGAAAGACCGTATATTTTTTCTCGGATATGCAAAAGGTTTGCGCATCTATCTTTTGCTATCTTTTTTTTAGAATGAGATTCTTAAATAGATGGCCCAACAAAGTGGCCTGCATTATATTACCTGATGAAACTGGGTTTGTTATATATTAACACTAGCTTGCATTAACCATGAATAGAACGCACGATCTTGAGCTTGATGAAAGAGTGAAAGGTTAATAAGCCGTAGACAGATGAGAGAGAGACAGATGGCGATGGGTAGTGCGTGGGTAGGGTGGTAATGGTGTGTCCATTTGCTGGAGGAGTGGGAGGGATAAGAGAGATGCATGCTCCATCGGGCGGGCAACTTGGATGGTCGGGCCAAAACCTGCAGAAGATAATTTTACTAGTGGTGCTCCGTGCTCGCGATCACAGTGCCGATGCAGCCCCGCGCGGTCGTAGTAGTAGCTGTAGGCCTGTAGCTGATCTGGACAACGACATTGGAGGCGATTAGGGGTCCTTTTTTTTTTCCGATCCGCTTTACCCTTTCTATCATCGCATCTCATCTTCAATCCCAGCCGATCCTCGTGACCCCTATAATGCATGGCTGCTGCTTCACAGCGAATATGACATCTGGCTAGCTCTCGGTGCCACTGCCGCCATTGCCCAATGGCCAATGACACTGGAAGCTAGCAGCACCACAGCATTATATTGCTCGCTGCCTCCTGCCTGTTGGCTGTTGGGGATACAGCTCTGCACGGTTCTCTTCTCCCCCAGCGAGAGTAGCTGATGAGTGAGAGGAACGACGGCCAGACGGCCCGTATCTTGCAGAAAAGAGGCGTCGACGATACATGTCTGTAGACGCTAGGATATTTCTCCCCTGCAGACGAAGCAAGTTGACCAAAGTTACGGCCGGGCATGCAGGCTGCTGCAGCACTAGCACAGCTAGCATTATTAGGCCATTAACGAGTCGAGATCTATGTACCCGGCCACCGCGAGCAAGTCCAAGTAGTGAAAGTGCATGCGTTGTTGCGTGCACTGCACCGCCGTCCGTGGCATTGGAGGCGTGGGAAGGGAATCCAATCATGGCAGCAGGCATATTCTTGCTGCTTGGAACTCATGCATGGATCGATATATTTTCCCGGGCGGCCGGCAATCTTGCTGAGACGCACAACCACACTCTCTGATCAGGAAAGGAATAAACTGTACTTTACAGACCATAAGAACCGTGCTTTACAGTTTACAGACTATAAGCGAACTGTGTACTTTACAGACCATAAGGCTTAACCTACTGCACCAAGGTACATGTTTAGGCACCGAAAACACAGCTGAGCAGTCTGATCATATCAAACGCAACAGTGCGTGGACGCCACACATTGGACCTTTATTTACCTTTCTACATATACGTTCTTAATCTCTCAGTAGGCCCGACGACACTAACTGGATTCAGTTCAGATCGACAAGATGATGCATCCACCAATACGACACCAGTAGTAGTCGAGTCGAGTCCTTACAATCCCAGCTTGCATTGCACTGCATATATTTGCATGGATCCAGACGACAGGAGGACGAGGCGCCGGCCACCGTGCGGCCACCACACCCAAACAGTCGAAGCAAGCCAGCCAGTTGCCACTGCCCGCCATTCCTCCCGGAACTGGAGCTAGCGAGCCGCCCGGCCTAACGGATCGGATCGGATCAGATCGGCAGCAACGACCAAACGGCCATGGCGCTAGCTTTCGCCGTGCACATCTCTCGAGTCTCCCCGATCAAGCTAACTGAAGCTGGTGGCTGGTGGCTGGTCCGCTGGTGCATGCCGACGCGCGGCTGATGTGGCCATTGTTGCTCTCCTCTCTCTGTCACCCAGAGATGCAGTGGCGTGGTGGTGCGCATGCATTGCAGCTAGCTGTGTGCGTGCGTGCGTGCGTGCGTCCACGCCGGCTGGCTCTGGATCGGAGGTAGATGAACCAGCTACTGGCAGGGGCTTCATGCATTCCATTATATGCATGCAGTGCAGTGCAGGCTTCCTGCATATCCTGCCACACTGCCATTGTCCTAGCTAGGTCGTAATCTTATCCTGCAACGATCGACAATGCTGCCGCCGATGTGGCCACTTACATATATGATATATGCATGCATGCTCTGGTTTTGTTTAGATGTACGTGGATCCATATCATCCATGCATATTGTGCATTATTAAGAGGGCAGCGATATCCGTCGCGTGTACGAGGTTTCAGAGAGGTAGCAACAAGTTGTGGCTGTGGTTTGTGGACGACAGCGTAGTTGCGTCGTGTCTAGACAACAGCTGCTACGCCAGCCACAGCCTACCAATCGTGGAGAGCCCAATCATGCGGGAACAAAGTTTGAAAGAAACTCATAACTGAATCACCGAGGGTATGCAAGCACATGTGATAGAGTACGTAGAGTACGTGGTAGTAGGTGCATATATTCTGTATTAGTAGATGTTAATATAATACTCACTTGGTCAAACAATCGATCCAAAGTTTGTGTTTATTAAGTCAAACACATACTAAGTTGGACCAAATTTATATAAACAAAAGGAATAATATTATGACATCACATTACCATCATTTGATATACATTATATTATTATATTTACAGTTTCCCACTTCGAAGTGACATGTTACCATTCTTCTATCTAGAAATTTAGTTACACTTCTCCTAGTATATAGCACATGGGAATCTCAAAAGGATACATTTAGTAGGAAAAGTGTATGCTAAATTTTGAATGCAAAAACACTTCCACATTACTAGGAGAAGTTTTAAATTCTGGTTGTGGTTGCTGACTTTCTTTCATCAAGTTTATACTAAATTTTGAATGCAAAAATGAAGCATCAACCAAATTAAATCTCTTTGATTTTCTTGTTTTCACACTGATCATAATTGATTAAGTGATCTTGTCTTGTCATTCATCAATTTAGAGACCCATTGGTTAGGGTTCAATTCAGCGCTCTTGCCGCCCTTTTGCATTTTGTTAGTTTATAACGCACCCCCACACACACACACACACCACCCACCCACCCACCCACACCCCCGATCCCCCAAAAAATCACAATGTAAATTTCACGCCTCTACGAGTGAAACGTTGTTAAGTCTGAATAAGTATGTATCATTAATCTTATAAAGAGTATTTATTAAGCATATGTATCATTAATCTAATAAATAATATTTATATATTATGCATCATATTTGTTAGTAATTTCTTGTATATGTTTGGTCAAAGTTGAGATTGATTACTAACCCCTCAAGAAGCGATGTTTACATTCGTTTTTTGGGACAGACGGAGTATAAGGAATTTCTAAGGCATTATGTACCCCTTGTTTTTAAAAAAAATACAAGTCACGAATGAATGAAATACATATTTAGGTGTATGGTGTAATTAAAGCGTTGAGAGTCGGCCCCCACGGCCCCTCGGATGATGTAAAGGAGTTTTCTCACTCGATCGGATTGGCAACCACTTATATATAAGGAAACATAAAAATGTGAAGAAACAAAGAGAGCACGTGTGCTTAATTTCGGAATCACATCAAGTCTTTAACGGAATCCCGGCAATAGTGCTTAACTTGGGTGTCAAACTAACTAACTTGGTGCTCGCGCGGCAGATCGATCAAGATTGGCATCGTATCGTATCGCATCGCATCGCATCGATTCCAGGTACTAATTTCAGTTACTTACGTGGCGTGGGCGCCGGAGCAAGCACCGACGGATCTAGTCCAAAACTACCCCAAATCTATACAAAGAATGCAATGGAAAGATACTATATATTCTTTCAGTGCTCTGCATGTCAGTTTGTACGTTGCTTGGCCGTCGGATCAGAGGCAGTCGTTCTCGCATGCAATTTACACACATGGTTGCGGTCGATTCTGATTAAAGCGAGAATAAAGTGCGGTGTGTGGACGAATACTACGATCGACATGCACCTCTACAATGTACACACATGCAGCGGTACGTAGAAAACAGTGTGCAGAGTGAAGCGGTATGGCGGTAATGGTATCGTATCCGGTACGATACGATACGATAGTAACGATACGATACGATACGGTTGAGTCAGGAGGAGACGCCGTCTGCACGCTGGCCAGCACCAGCAAAATGCATGGATGCATGCAAAGGAGCGAGGCCAGCGGTCACGTTGTTGCGGGCCGGGCCGGGCCGGCTTGGTCGGATGGAATCGGAAGGAACGGCCAATGCAAGTTGGGCCGGCCGGGCCGCGCCGCGCTCGCCCACCTTTGTTGGAGCAAGCTTAGCTGTTGCTCACTCCGGTGGAGTCCGATCGATCCTACCGCCTGCCGGGGGTGCATGGATCATCGGCAGGTTTGTGTGCTGTAACGCGTCGGCCCTGACGAGGCTGCTGCTGCAATTTGCATTTGTGTATGTCTCCGCTCGATCACTCTCGCCCACTATGTTCAGAGAATGAAGAAGGTAATCAATCCTAGGGCTTTTGCTCTGCTCGATTCTGGTTGCTACACTACACTACATTCGACCGCCGCCACAACGTGAGAGAGTGAGGTGCGGGAGGTGTGAAGACAGTCGGCGAATTCGCCAGAATATTCCCGGCCGGGCCGCGTAGTACGTGTCTTTGCAGTCCGGCAGGGAACAGCAGTAGCACTACACTATCTCGTGCGGCCGGATCGGAGTAGTAGCAGCTGGTAGCTTGTTCCTGTCGTCAACTAGGGCTGGCCGGGTACGGCTTAATTAAGCGCCGCCAAACACACTCACTCACACCGGCCTGGATCGCAAGCTGGAGGGCACTGCGCGCATGCATGCCAGTCGATAGATGGAGCCTGGAGGCCATTTGATCACCGCACCATATGGATCATCGATCGATCTCATCCAGCTGCAATCTCCTCTACGTACTAGCTAGTTTAGTTTCATTGACGAGGCACGCGCAGCTGTACGGACTGCTGTAGGCTATACCTCGATCTCGGTCCCACCCGGCCATACCCACCTACTACTACTACTACACACACCTACACAGAGATCGTGACCGACTGCACGCACCACTGCCTCTGCCTGCCTGGCCACCGATCGATCGAGAAGCCGGCCGGCCGGGGGTCACCCACCCCAGCAGCAACTCGCTCATCTCTTTACGGCGGGCGGGCATGTTTGGTGGTTTGGCTGGTGAACCACCACTTGGTACGTACGGTCCCACGCACCGCGAGCAATGGAATGACGACTCGATCGGTCCCACACACACTCTCTCTCTCTCGTCTCGTCTTCATGCAAGCAGCTTCCAGTTCGTCGTCATGGACACGACAGAACGTACGTGTGCCTATGGGTTCCTTCGTTCCTACTAGTTACAGTGCGGTGCAAGCTAGTGCAATGCAACAGGAATATCTACTGTGAGTGGGAGTGGGAGCAATAGCATGCACGCGCACGCGGTGGTAGTTGCTAGTGCGATGACGAGCTGCTTGCAGCTCCGATCCCTCGACGGCGGTCGGTCTTGCAAGTCACACTCACACACACAGGCTACCAGTACAATTATTGCTTATCTCAATGCAACTAGGCTGGCTGGGCGACGGTCGGGGAAGCTCGACGGAACCAGCCACATCATCAATTCATCATCGACGACCAACCAGTAGCAGCAAACCAAACCAAAGCAATGCAATGCAGTGTCCGTGCCAGGCTGATGCCACCCCCAGCCAGCGACGCTGCTAGCTGCTCCTGCGATTGCGACCTGTTGACGCCTAGGCCGCTCTGCTCTGCTACGGCGCACGGGCCGGCCATGCGGGCTGGCACTGGCAGCCAGGCATTGCCCTCCCTTCAGCATATTCAGCATTGCAGAGATTTGGTGTCGTTGTCGATCGGGGGCGCTCCAGGCCAGCAAGCCCCCACGGGTTCAGGCGATTCCTGCTGCGATGTGCCGGCCGGCATTGCAGAGAAGACTCCCTGGGCTGCGCTCAGCCGCTCATGCAACGATTTTCCTTTTGACTAATATTTCTTGATGGAGAAGTAATTGCAAATCTATCATCTGGTTATAAGAATTGTAGACTGGAAGGGCGACAAATATCTATCGGCATTGTTCTTATTGGACCCATAGGCTGTGGGTGGAAAGCCGATGGAACCCTGTCGGCCGGCTACGAGCCGACAGAGGCCCCTGCACTTCGGATTCAGCGGCTACGCCTTCCTTTTCCTTTTCTTCGATTCGAAGCGAATTGTAGTCGGGGGTCAACAAGCTACGCCTTCACCACGAGATTCTTGCGATGTGCAGGCATTGCATTCACGATCCTGCACAGACGCCGATCACGCCGGCTGGCATCGCATTCGCAATCTTACAGAAACCACTTTGCTACCATGACACGGCACCAGGCCTGCTGCCTGCTTGCTACTCCCAGAGCCATCCCTGGGGTGCGCTCACCAGCTCTTGCAACAAGAGTAACCTCTAAACCAATTTCTGAGCAGAATATGATTCTTCTACAACAAGTATCATGCCCACCTCTTCAATACATACAACAATGCCAAGCATACAGACCAGATTTCCAGGTGACTTCACCGTGGTTACACCAAGACTAATCTTACATGGGGCTACCCAGATGCCGCCACTACGAGTACCCAAAGCACAGCAGCGATGTGGCAAACCAAGCACAGCATCCGTTGCAACCTGATAATAATTTAGTTATTATATACAGATACTTCAATCAATTTGTTAAAACACCCAAACAAACCAAGACAGCAGCAGCAGCAGGGATCTGATGCGCTACCAGGGATGAAACAACGACAGCAAGCTTGTGTTTAGGGATTACAATGATCCAGGGCCCTGCCAGGGCCCTGGCACACGTGGCAATAATCACATGGCAGTTCACTTCGAGACATCACCACCATCGCCAATGACCCACCTCGAGGCACACAACTGAAACACACCATAGTTCCTCTTTTTTTGAGCTAACGTGTGCCACTCCCGGCCACATTGTTGCTAGCTTCAGCGGTGCGGGCATTAGCCATTTGCACCGCCGACCCTTCAAGTGCATCTCCTGCTCTCTGAACCCAACTTGACTGCCTTGAGTGCATGCCAGATCGGCCTTCCACAAACTCTGCTGGGAGATCTCTGCTCAGATCTGGGGACGCATGGGCTACTCTGCCCTCTTTCTCATCAAACATGCCCCGAGCCCTGCTTCCAAGTCCCTGATATCAGCTCCCGTCCTTGGCTCGTCCCAGGGTACTACTGGCTTCCTGCCCATTTCAAGATCTCCCATGGGCTTGCCCATGCTGGGGCTCATGAAACCTCTAGACTGTGAGCGGGTTTGCTGCAGCCCTTGCTCTACTGTCACCCTTGCCCGGAAATTGTTCTTGAAGGGGAATAGCAGTGCAGAATATCTCTAGGAAGTTGTTCAGAATACCTCTGTTATATGGGTTGTCTCGCCGATCATAGCGATACCTGAAATTCTCATATGTTGTCTACAAGGGAAAATGGGTAAAGGATTAGCTACTGAACTGCTGTTGCAGCATCAATGAGATGAGAGTTGGAATGGACGTTGGACCTACCTGGTTAGTGCTCATCAGGTATAAATGGAAGACAGATAAACCACCGACAAACCATACACAAAGAAAGCAGTAGATAATCAGAACAATTGAAGCTGGTGTCTTCAACAAGGCCTTCCAAAGTGACAAATGATCAGCGTCTCTAATCTTGATCACATACACCCAACAGAAGGCAAATACATACAGGCAGAGCAATGTTGTTGAGAAGACAAACATATAGAAGAACCGATAATTACGCTGCACAAATACACATAGAAAATTAGTCAACAAAAAATTTTAAAAAATGAAAATGTAATCACAAAGAGTAGCTCTGAATATCAATTCAAGTGTACATGCACAGCACACTCGTTCTAATATAAGGACGCCTATAGAACAGCTTTGAGTAACTTACCAGTCCTATGCACTGGCCAACCCATGGACAATGATGATCAAACCGTTCCACACAGTTATTGCAAATGGAACAGTGTGAGCATCGAGGTGGTCGGTACAGCATGCAAGTATCGCAATATTTGACCCGCACACTGATCCCATTTACAACAACTTCTTTTGTGCGAGGCAAAGCGAAATTGTTGTGGAGTCTGAACTCCCATATCATTGATCCCATCAATGGATTCAGGTTCAGGTGGATGAGTATTACGAGGTATTATACCAGGATCTCTACCAGAGGTACAAAGAAGCAGCGTCAAGTCCTGGTAAAAGAAAATATGTTCAGCTATATATACACTTGCAAAGTAAAGATTTCCATGAAAATAATAGACTAATGAATGATGCAGATAAGCAAGCACAAGAAAAGTGTGTTCTTTTAGGGTAGAGGTAATGGCTGAAGATCAATTGCTTATGGTAAGTAACTATGTGACTTAGTAATGGAGTAGTATGCTTACATAAACGGTGAAGACAACCACTACTACCATCACTGAGATTCCCCAGCTATCGGGGAAATCATTTATAAGATGCCTTGCAACAAACACACAGAAGGCAACCACTGGTGCGATGATGAGGAACATAGTGAGAAACACAGATCTCACATCAGGCCCAAATATGAATCTTCCCTGCAAGAAGAATTCCTGCAAAAGGCAAAGATAAAATGTGAAACACCATCAACAAAGGCCAAAATACTGACTTGCAAGAAACCACAGTAAATATGAAATACTGGTTTGCACATAATTCAGATTTTCATCAGAAAAGCCTATGTGCACTCTGTTAGCTAAATAAACATTGGACTACTAAACAGGCAATGGGATGAACATCTAGCAACGGTTGAGAACAAACTAAAGAGAAAACATATTCTCTTCACAGTTAAGCTTGATAGGGGTTGCAAAATGCAATTGAACTATGGACGATACAGAAGTATATTTGAAAACTTGTGAAAACACATAGTTTCAAGCCAAAAGTATATGGAATCAAACAATTAAACATATCATGATGCCAGGCGGCAATGCGAGTTATGGCGAGTCAACCCCTTCCAATCAACTAGGCGGTGATAAGGCGAGGGAAGGTCACTGCCATACCAATCTAGAAAATAGCAATAGGATAGCTGAGGAAAAAGGAAAAGAAACAAGAAAAAATAAGAGGAATGGGTAAGAAGGGGCTGGCCCAGCCCATCGTCCAGCCCACCCAGCCTCTACCCTAATGTGACCTATATGGATACATCAGATGGAGACCAGCGCTACCTCCCTTCCTCAGCGCAGCTTGCTTCCTCTCTCATTCTCCAGAAAACTTCTCCTTCCTGTTTCTTCCTCACAGCTCTACACCCTGAAACCAAACATTGCTGCACCGGCTGGATGCGGCTGACCGCAGGAAGTGCTGCGCCAACCACCAGCGCCGGAGATAGCGGGGATGGCAGCAGCTGCAGGTTCTTGGCCTTGCTTGCCCTCTACCCTCTCATTCTTCCCCAGTTCTCCCTTCCTCTCTTGTCGCTGACTTTTGGTAGTGGCAACAGGGACGCCCAGATTTCCAGCACCTTAATAACTATGGCCCCCGCTCATGAAAACATTAGCAACAGCCAGAAAACTATTGATTCCCCGGTACACGCATGGGTCAGTTCGAACAATGCCAAATGAAATGCTCGAGGAAAAAAGGTATAAAACTGTAACAGAAGATTTGAAGCGTACAAAACAGAACAATGTATGCATCCATAGAATTTCAACTTTAATGGACCATGCTCCATTCCAGGCTTTATCCTATGGGTTCAACCTGTTACCTTCTTACTTTTCTGATTCCTAACGCTGCCACTGGCAATATGCTGACAAGGGGATCAGGGTACATCAAAGGTTGACTATAGTTCACATGACAACTAAGAAAAGTGACCCCAAATTAAGCCTTTCACATTCCAGGCTTTATCCTATGGTTTAGACTTTTGTATAGATACCCATTTCATTTTCCACCAAAAAAACTCATAAGCCATTTCAGACCCCTACTAGTTAGGCACAATAATGAAGATCCAACTGAATAATTCCCAGCCGATGCCATCATATAATCGCAGAAGGTGTACCAGTACAAAGCAACTCTAACTAAATTTTACTTAATAATGTCCTGCTCAAAGAACAATTCCTGTCATATAGCTACTGAAAGTTTATCACAATGGAAGGGTATAGCTATATGGGTGAATGTGTATAGCCATAGTCACAAAGTTCCTGAGTCAACGGGGTCGAGGAAAGTGGTACCTTATTTGTGAGAGGTTTTAAAGGCAAGGTCAAAACCATAGTCACAAAGTTCCTGAGTATCTGGGTTGAGGATGACGTTCTGAATTCAAGGGCCTTGCTGCCTTAACTCTGTTTTCTGTGACTATGGGTACAACTATGTGTGTGTGTTTTTTTGTAACAAGGACCTACATTTGAAAGGGAAGCTAAGAGCTCACAGGATCGTCGTCCAGGGCTTGAGCTAGTACTAATTGGTTTCCTGATTATCCAATGGGGACTCGCACACAAAATCCCCATTCCCTCGTGTTTAGCCTGCATACCGGGACTTGCACAAAAGGAGCTAGCTACATCCCTAATCAAGCAATCGCCCGACAGCGCAATCGGGGCAGGGAAAAATCAACAGTGACAATTCCACCAACGTCTCATGGATCACTGCAGATGGGGGAGAGGGAGGTGATGATGGTAGGTAGGTAGAGATTTCTTACGTTGCTTCCCCGCCAGACCTGGTAAACCCTAGGTTGCTGCTCGCCGGCGCCGCCGGTGGGCAGCGGCGGCACGTACATCCCGACGGCGCCCGGGGGCAGGTGCCCGGCCCCAGATCAAGCTCCTCCTCCTCCTCCCTCCTCTCTACGGCTGATTTGTCCCCCAACCAGCCAGCCAGGTAGGCAGGCAGCCCTCCCGCGAGCGAGGCCTCCCCGACGTCCGCACGGCGGCGAGGAGGAGGCGGGGTGCGGCGGCGTGGGACGCGAGGAAGAGAGGGGAAAGGTGGGTGGGGGCTGGCTGGGGAGGGAGGGAGGAGGTCTCCGCTCCGGGTTAGGTCGCGGGTGGTGGGCTCTCCTCTCCTGCCTCCGGGTCCTCTCCTCCACCTCGCTTTGGGACGTGCGCGCGTGTCGTCTCTCGTCTCGTCTCGTCTCGTCTCCGTCTGCACCTGCGAGCGCGCAGGAGGGTGGACGTCTCGGGGTGCGCGTAGCAGCAATTGCCGTGGGCAGCGCGCGGGCTGGCTGGCGGAAGTGGTGGGACCCGGATGTTCTTCTGGGGTCGTGGACCGACCTCCCCTGCTCCGCTGCAGTTGGGCCTGGGCGGCTGGGCCGAGAAATCGGACTCAGATTCAGCAGCGTCCCAGTGATTGTCCTGTTGCGACTAACAGCTACTGTACGTAGAGCAAGTCCAAATAGAGCTAAGTATTTGGCTTATAGCCAAGTTATAAGAGCCAAGTTATACAATGGTTAGGGCCCTTTAGATTGGATGCGAGTAAAAGGATAGGAAAAGGAATTTTACAGGAAGGGAGGTGATATCCTATAGGATTTACTGTAGCTGATCCTAGCCTTTGGTTGAGTACGGGCACAGCAGAGGTGAAACGCAGGAAATAGCCGCCCACGCGTGACCATTGGGCCCCAGCCAACTTCTTTTTTCCCCAAAAAAATTCGGCCAACATTATCTTCTTCCTCCGCCAAACGCACGCACGCCTCGTGGAGCTCGGCCGGGTCCATGACCGCCCTAGGCCGCCTCAAGCGGCCCTGCGCCGCCCCAAGGTCACCGACCGCCACAACGCCTTGCCGGAGACGCGAAGCTCGTTAAGGGCTCCCGGCGGCAGACTGCGGGTTCGTCGCCGCCGCCAATCCCGACCTCGCCCGGTGCTCCCGTCGATCGGCGCGGAGCCGCCTGGCATCTGTCCTCCCGCCTCCACCACCTCCTCGCACCGCAACAGCCCGGCGCCCAGCGCGGAGAGGTCGCGCCCGCATCCGTCCTCATGACTCCACGCCGGTCCACCAGCGGCGCCTCCCGTCATGGCCGCCCTCACGTGGCGGCGGTTGAGGGCTGCGCCGCCTCCCCATGGCCCCGGCAGAGCACGGAACCATCCGAGGGGGCATAGGCGGCCGCCGGGCGTCGCCGTGGGAGAGGCGACTCGGCGGATGTGGGATGACGCAAGGCGGAGCAAGAGTTCACGGGCGCGTGGCCATGGCCGCTGCCCCCTCCGGCGTGGCCGACGTCGCGGCTACCGGATGACCGGCAGCTCGGGCGCGGCGCGGCAAGTAGGCGTCGAGGTCCGGGTGGCCGATGTTGTGTGGATGATGTCGCGGTCGAGGTGCGCGAGGGGCGACGAGACGCTCGGCGAGGCCCGCCGCGACGGACGGTCGATTTGCTACGGGCGAGGAGGAGGCACTCGGCGGTCACGGCGTGTCCTTGTGGCGGGAAGGACTTCATTTCGCGCCCGAGGATTCTTTCCATCCAGCCGACCTCATGCTTTGTTTCCCTGAGGAATGGGGCGTAGGGCACCGTTTCCTATGGAAGTTTTCCTCCGTTTTTCTCAATCAAAGGGCGGGGAAGGAAACTTTCCTATCCTTTACCTTTCCTATGTTTGCCCCTCAATCCAAAAGGGGCCTTAGTCTTCTACTTGGCTCTAAACATTTTTTATTACTAAGGCCCCCTTTGGATCGAGGGCAAACATAGGAAAGGTGAAGGATAGAAAGTTTCCTTTCCCGCCTTTTGGATCGAAGAAAACGGAGGAAAAATTCCATAGGAAACGGATCCTACGCCCCGATTCCACAGAAACAAAGCATGAAGTCGGACTCGATGGAAAGAATCCCTCGGCGCAATGAAGTCCTTCCCGACGCCGCACCCGCCTCGTCCCTCCTCCTCGCGCGGGCGCCGCTGCGCCCGTCGCCCCGCGCACCTCGACCGCGACGCCGGCCACCCGGACCTCAACGCCTACTCGCCACGCTGCCCCCGAGGTGCTCGTCCGGCGGCCGCGGCGCCGGGCACGCCGGAGGGATGCGTAACCAGAGCGCCCATGGCCACGCGACGCAGAGCGGCCATGACGGAGGCGCGCCGGGTGGACGGGCGTGGGTCGGCGAGGCGGGGACGCGAGTCCGACCCCTGCGTGCTTGGGCGGCCGGGCGCTGCGGAGAGCGGAGGTGGGAGGACGGGCGCTTGGGCGGCTTCGCCTCGATGTGGACTTGGGAGCGTCGGCGAGCCCAGGCGGTCGGGATTGGCGGCGGCGACGAACCTCCCACGGTGGAGCCGGTTGCCCCGACGAGCCTGCGTCCTCCGGCGGCGTTGTGGTGGTTGGCGACCTTGGGCGGCGCAGTGGTGTGTGTGTGGAGGGCGGAGGCGAAGAAGATAAGGTTGGCCGAGACTTTTCTAAAAATATATGTTGGCCGAGTGGGGCCCAATGCTCACAACGTGGGCCAGTTGTTCTCCTGGCCTTCCTGTGTTTCAACTGTGGTGTGCCCGTACTCATCCAAAGGCTAGGATCAGCTACAGTAAATCCTATAGGATATCACCTCACTTCCTGTAAAATTCCTTTTCCTATCCTTCCACTCTCATCCAATCCAAAGGGGCCCTAAATAGTTTCATTCTTTCCTCCTCCTCCTCTCACATACATCTCTATTGGGACCCACTAGTTATACAATGGTTAGTCTTCTACTTGGCTCTAAATATTTTTTTATTACTAAATAGTTTCATTCTCTTTCCTCCTCCTCTCACATACATCTCTATTAGGACCCACTATTACCTATGCATCCGTGTCCAGCTTGGTACTTAACTAGTAGCCAAGCTCTCATATCTCTCCTCTCCTCTCTCCTCCACCTCAGCAAAAATGATGACTAGCTTGGCTATAAGCCCATTATTATACTCGCTCGTATAGGCTCCACTTCCGTGAAGAAACTGCAAAGATGTGTGATTGGGTATGATGGGTCACCAATCACAAAACATCAGCATACAGGTGATTGGTTTTCCCATAATACTTGAATGAAAATATGAATTGCCAATCCCCAAATATAAGACTGCTTTTCCTATACTTGATGCAAATGTATCACCAAACATCACATAGAAATTTTAGCAGAATGATCCGTAACAAGTTGGTTGGTGGTTAACCAACCATTCACCGACCAAACATCTCAACCATGCACACTTCAGCGACAAACGAACGAGACAAGCCAAGGCATCTGCGAACTACTATCTGGTTCAGAAGTGCATGCAAGAGCAGATGGTACATAGCATTGCCATAGCATCATCATCTACAGTTCAGACTACCAGGAACATCTCTCAGACCTCAAACCACAGGTTCCAGCAGCATCTTATGGCAACACAATAATTAGGTGAATAAATAAAGGGACAATCCATGAAAATCAAAGGGTAACAAGGGTTCCATCTGTACTACTGCAACTGCTTCGCACCGTCTATTCCAGAAGCCTGCTCTGGAACAGGGATGCCTGCCGATACAGTTATAGCCCCGGTCGAGCTCATTTGTTGCTCGAGTTGCCTTCTTCGTCGTAGGTAGCCCGGACCGCAACATTCCCTTTCATTGTTTCTCACCCACTCCTCATGGTATTTAGGATCATAAGGAACAGCTTCACCATTTATGAAGGGTTCTCCTGAAACAGGAAGTAGAAGGTATCAAAACTCAAGTGGAATAGTGAGTCCATTCACAGAAATGTACTTTCAATTCATCAACAATACAAGTTGATCAAACATGAGTGGTCATAAAATATGGCCACCCACAATTTCATCAAAAGACATAAAAAAGTCTAAAATGGTTTCTCAAGGCATACATGCATAGTAAGTTGATTAAACAAAGGGTGTGTGGTGAACTGCTATATCTCAAGTTACAGGTTCTTACATCTGTATTGATGTTTTTCAAGATGACGCAAGAAGGAACACGTAGATACGAGATGCAAACCATGTTATATCACCTAATAAGATAATTTAACGAATGCCTTCATTATATTATACCCTAAGGACCGATATCTTTTGCATCACAGGAAAAGGAAAATTAGTGGGCAGAAAAAGTTCATAAAACAGTTTGTTGTTTGGACACTAGAAAGTTTGGACACTAGAAAGTTTGGACACTAGAAAATAACTTGAGAAGTTATTCACATTTTCTCATATAAATAATTAAAGATTTAAATTACACAATTTTAAAACGCAGCTGCTGCATATTATGTACAACAAGCAAGAGATACATAATAATGTCAACAAGCAACAAAGAGAATGTGAAAAAAAAAAAGGCTACAATTCAAGAATAATGAGCAAAATTTTGTACATGACCAAGAATATGCAAATAATAATATATACATAGTCTATATACTTGGATAAGTTATTAGTACCTCCATAGTCCTTATTTTTCACATCCTGGTATGAATCAGGGATAACCCAACGGACCTTGGGTAACTCTGCAAATGATTAAGAGGCATAAATTCCAAAGACAAACATTTTATGGTATTAAAACATGAATTACTTCCTACTCCTATATTAATTAATGGGATCTCACAAATACCTTTCAGTTTATAAGAAAGTTCCTCAGATAAAAGGGCACCAAATGCGAAGTAATGACGAGTCGACACTGAATATATCTTTTGCCTAGCTTCTTCATCACTGAAACAAGGAATTAGTTTTAAATGCAGGCCTTGCAGAGACAAAATGAGGAAAAAGAACTGCATTCAATCAACAAAAAAAAAATTGCACAAGTATTAACAAGTCTAAAACTCTAATGTCCTAGTCACACAAAAAAGAACTACACCGGGATCAAATGAAAGAACAAATACGAAAATATCACACAGCAGCAGATCAGTTAGGCCCTGGAGCAGGGCTATTAGCAAGTGGCCATTTGGATCCACCTATTAGCTTCCTCAAACCTACTAATGAAACTAATAGTTTTTTTGAAACATGTAATGAAACTAATAGTTAGCAGCTCCCTTGCTAATAGTTAGATGGTCTATTAGCAGGTCTGTTTGGATCTATACTTAGAACTAATTTGAGCTGCTAACAAAGCACTAGTGGATCCAGGCCCTTAGTTGAGTCCGGTTTGGATCTTCTATCTAATAGCTAGTACTCCTTCCATTCCAAATCATATATTGTTTTAGCTTTGTCCTTAGTCAAACTTCTCTAGCTTTGACCAAGTTTATAGAATCGAACTAGATTTATTGGATACACAAGACGTATTTTGATTGTGTATTTATTTGATATAGTAGATGCTAATATATTTAATTTGGTCAAAAGTAGTCAAATTTGACTTACAAAACTAAAATGGCTTACTTGGAACATACTCTAGTTAATAACTTTTTATCAGCTACACAGTTTATTTTGAGCTATTAGTTGGGCTATTAGCTAAATTATTTGGATCTAGTAGTGCAGATTTTTAGCTGCTAATAACAGTTAGTACTAATGGATCCCCTATCACCCAAGGGCACAGACTCCAAAAAATATTGTCCAGTGACCAAAAACAAAATCAAAATGCATTTCAAGATGAATGCCATAAGGCCCGCATGCTAGTATATCAATAATACCAACAGATCCATTCTGATCAAGCATAAGAGATCCAACGATCGAGTCGTAAATCGTAATGCCACCACATCAAAAACTCTACTCTTAGCACTCTTTGATGCTACAACAGAGCTCTTTTTATCAGTCCTAGAAAGAAACACATCGACAAAAACTAAAAAAACAAAAATTAGCGATATATACCTCCCGACGACTTGGGCGAGGGTCTTAACATAGATATCGATGATCTCGTCGCGCGAGATATGTCAGGGTTGGTGGCGTCACCAGGCGGCGGTTCCATGACGACGAACCAGTGCTCAAAATCGCACCCGTCGTCGAGGATCGTCTCCTTGGTCGGGCATCTGCTCCCGTTCTGCGACGAGTCCAGCAGCGAGGACGTCGCCGGCTGGGTCGCAAAGCACCGCCCCCTGCGCCGGGCACTACAGCCACCGCAGACCTCGCCGAGAAGAGGCTCGCGGACGCTGCGAGCGGACGCACGAGGGTGGGTACGCTACGGGATGCGGCGCCGCCGCCGGCCTGGAGCGCACGGGAGAGGAGGAGGAGCGCGCGCGACGCCGACGCCATAAGGGGAGACGAGACGGCGGAAATGAGGGACGACGCCGCGGGGGCGATCAAGGGTTTAAGGCTCTTCGGGGCCGAAATATCAGAAGGTCCGAGGCCGCACATGGGCTTGTTGGGCCGTGAAATCTCGAATGGCAAATGTTGCTGAAACTTGGCCAATTTGCTAAAAAAAAAAAAAAAGGATTGTGAGCGAAACAAATCTCATAATCATCCTTTTCAATCAAAAATGAAAAAAAAAAGAATCTCATAATCCAGCTACCAAACTGATGAAATCGAACTACATAGGATGCCATGATAGATTTTGTTTAAATATAAGCTTATCAACAGTGTAGTAAATTAAGAACTGAATTGCATGACCAAAGCGGTCAGTTAAACTGGCAGAACGGGTACAGATCCAATTTCAATCGGTTCAATCACACTTTAACACGTTGCCAAAAGTACATTAAACTCTGTTGGATCGTTCCAAGTGCTAAATGGAACCTCAAATCAAAGGAAAAACTTAAGGCAATTGACTAGGCAACAACTTTGAGCGACTGGACACCTCACAGCATCTCAAAACGTTTGGCAATCAGCACGCTCATGTCGAGAAACCTCTGGGCGCAGTTGGTTAGGCAGGTTGATTCCCCAGAACTGAACTTGCTTCCGGGAGCACTGGTGATGCACACGCTCGTTAGCTTGGCAACCATCTCGTTCATCATTGCCTTTTTGCTGCTCTTACTGCAGTGTTGAAGAAATTGAAGGGGTGCAACAGGAGATAAACATCATCAAGCAATGGCCTTTTAATTTCTTGATATGCAATGAGGATGATCTTTCATAAAATCAAAAAGGTACAAATGTGATTATATGAAATATGACATTTCACATAATCACATTTATGCCCTTTTAATTTTTATGATAGATCATGACAATGGTTCGTAATGCAATGGAACCACCGCTAAGGATTCATGACGCGGCAGTAGTGCCAGGGCGCCTCCTCCCCATGGGTGCGCCTAGGGCAGGCCGAGAGGCCCAACGCGTCTTGTGGTGGCGCCTCCTCATTGGGCCCCAATTGGCCCGTTGTCTCATTCGGGAGGTACGGCCTATGTTGGACGCATCGACAGAGGGTTGAATACAAATTCGAATATTTGATTTAGAGATTTTTTTTGAGAGATGACATGTTTCAAAAGCTACAAAGATCTTTAGAAGTCATATTAGGGTTTTGCCCTAGCGGTTTTATGATAATGTAATTTAGGGTTTTAAAGATTTGACATTTAGCTCGATCGGGTTTCTTTCTACTCGAGGAGAAAGATAACAGGGAACAAAGATTTGAGTTGGAGATTGGACTTAGGGTTTTCAAGAAAACTATTTGAGATCAGATCAAAACCTAGGGTGTTTTATAAAACACTTTTAAAACCATTTTGCACTCAAAACACTATGGAACGACATGAATGTTTTATTAGTGATTCTATAATTTGTATTTTAGAAAATATTTTTTCTAAATGGTTCTATACTTGCTAACTAAAAAAGGGCGACCCAGTGTCAGAGGGCTTCCCGACTTCTTGCTGGGTCCAGGGAAGGGTTGTTTTTAAGCGCCACCAAAATAAAACTAGGGTGTTACAATTCGATAGGTGACCTTCGCCTTTATGAGAATTAGAGCCAGACATAGCAATCGATTGATATTTTTCTTCCCCACTGAATGTGTTGACTTAAAATTGGGTCATGCCGACACATGAGACGGTCGAACATGCAATATCCAAAAGTGTACCTTGCATCATTGGCACGATAAATAGGAAGCTCTGGTTTTGAAAACCATATGCTTTAGTTCCATTGGAGAGACGACAAAGACCATTGAACACTCACCCAGGTGAGGGTCCCCATTGTAGAAACCACACCTTGTCTTGCTATAGGATTTGTAGGCCACCTAGAGCACCTTCAAATGCCATCAAGACAAAAGGGGGAACATGATCTAGGGTTTGAAAGAAAAAGGTAAAAGGATACAGATGTGATGATTTCGATCAATTTGCATACCTTCAATCGACCGTGTCCCTTAGTACTTTTAGGATGGCAAGGGCTTGCTTGTGAAGAATTCAATTACATCAAGAAATGTGCTCATAATCGGCTCGAATCCGACTTATGAAAATAAAGACTATAATGTTCGGTTTCCCCTTGGTACCGATTTCATAATTAACCTAACTCTCTTACCCAAGTCTAAACTGATATATATGTGCATTTTGGATGGCTCGGCATGAGCTACGCAATGGAGAAATCAAATTTGCGTTTGCCGAGAGGCGCTCCTTTTTCCTAACATGCCAATTCTGATCATCAACAATATTTGCACAAGAAAATATAAATTTATTTTGAGCTACTGGTCCATGACACAGCATAAGTAAGCAGCTGGTTGGTACACTGAGTATACAATGTCATATATTACTATTGGACGAGGGCTGGGAAGGATCATATCAATATATGTTTAGGCGGGATCATTGTATCATTGCCGGATCGGAGAGCCGCAGTTGATTTGGCACTAGCATTGAAAAAATCCCTGACAGATGCCGTCATAGTTGTCGCTGCTTTCAGTGATACATACTTGATTACAGCCGACATCATCTATCAATGGAAGGCATGTCCCTTTATAATTGGCGCTTAGGTGGTCAGGGCAAGATGCCGACTCTGCATGGTTCAGATTCAGGCATAAATGGATAGTTATGATACAAATGTCGAAAGGCGCATCAAACTACTTTTAGCAAAAGATCTATCAAATGACATCACAGCTTGCAACATGTAGTTCATCATGCATGTGTATTTGTAGTTTTGTACATACCACGAGCTGCGAGGACGATGATTAGGAGAACAATGGAGAGATTTATTTGCCAAGGTGCCATTATTGCTTCTTATTTGATGGAAGTTAGTACGTACGTTGAACAAGACTGGGCAAGCAGATTTGTTGAAATCGAGTTTGGAGAAATCTGGCAATCACTTAACTAAGAGTGAGCACATGTATAGTTTTATCAAAAAATATAAAAAACATTACTACCCAACGGCAGATCCAATGCATTAGCTACTAAGAATGCTAGAAGAAAACAACTCCAAAATTTATGGACGCAAGCATGTGACATACCGTTAACAGCGATGCCTGCTCTCGAGTCTCGATGTATGCTGCACGCAGCACGCAACGGTTGTCCGTGACTCTGTGTCCAAAAGAAGCTAGATGGAGAGAGCGAGAGAAACGATCATGATGATGCAGATTAAATGATAGATGAATAATAAATAGAGTAGTGTACCGAGTATGCTCCAACAATGCAGCGGCAAACACTACGTGTCGATGTCATTTGTGACGTCAGGTGGATTGGCTTTGCCTGTTTGCAAGTTGCAACGATAGCGCCTCTGCTAGCTGGCTGACAGATCAGAGAGGTACGATGCATTGCTTTGGATACAGCACCGTACCCGATCTGCTGAGGAAAATGGACACGACGACAATGAGGTGAGGGTGAGCGACAGAGCGAGCATTGTACAAGAAAGTCAAGAACTGAGCATAGCTCAGTTGGTGAGCACTCCCGGTTGGGAGGCCACCGGTCATGGGTTGAATCCTCCGGACGCATGATTTCCTACAAAAAATCCCCCTCGCCGGTCCCCGTGCCAAAGCATGGTGTGAAGGCCGACCCTTCTCACGGGTGCGTGGGGCTCCCATGTCGTCGGGCGGGGGTTCGGGGTTTTCCAGGATCCGGTGAGAAGATCTTCTTCTTAATGAAATACGGGTGGGAACATCGTTCCCCCTGTCCTCCCGGTACAAGAAAGTCAAGAACCAAGAATGCAAATTGTGTTAAACGAATTCTAGATAAATGTTGTGCAATTTCGGGGCAAATGTCGAGGCTCGGCGTGTATGTACCGGTAGCATAGTCTCCAACGACCCTCGCGACCGCAAACACTAGGAGATCGAATAATCCGGTCCGGCGGCGGGCGCGGACAGGCGATTATGGTTTTTCCGAAGCTAACTTCCGGGGACGACACTTTTCTAGCCGCACATTTGGAATCTTGAGATGTGCACTTGCGTGGTGGGTATAGTACGCGTAGTTATACGCCCATGTGCGCAACGGCCGCATCGTCTTCCCCTCGGTACTCCTTCTGATCTCACTACTCCACAAACGAGGTCTATCCTCGGATGCAAAATACACTAGGATTGTGAATCTGAACGAGAACCGGGATAAAGCTTCATTTCTCTAGGTTCACGCCAACAACCGGACTAATGGTCTCAGGGCGACGCGCCCCTAAGGCACTCCTTGGTCCGGTCCCAGCGCATCTCCCTCGCCGCCATCACCTCCGCACGCCGCCATCACCTTCGCCCTTGCCTTCACCTCCGCACCTCCCTACCGCCCGGCGCGCCTCCCCCGCCGCCGAGCTATGGTGTTGCCGGGAGCTCATGGCGGCGGTGCCACCCTTCTACCCCCCTCCTCCCTCCCTGCCCCCCCCCCTTTTCCATTCAGCCATGACCGACGAGCTTGAGCTCCGGCCATGGTGCCCCCGCCCTCCACGCCGCCATCATCTTCGCCTTCGGTGAGTTTAGATCGAGGAGGAGAAGGAGGAGGAGGCATAAGAAGAAGACGAGGTGGCCTATTCTCCGCCGACGCCCCCTGCTGGAGGCCCTCGGGTCGCCATGGAGAGACAAACGGGATGGGCGGGCTCACGTGTATTTGTATTTCTTATGCAAAATACATGACTTTTTTTATGGCATATTAATACACGAATCTCAAAGCAAATCTTGTGGCTAGAAAAATACCTGCCGGAAGTTGCCTTCGACATATGGTTAGGCGCGGACAGGCGTGTTGACATCAGCAAAGACGGTCGGCCAGCGTGCTTACGTGTAGCCCCGCTAATGGGTCGATCCAAACCATTTGGTACTTTAGAGTTGCATGACATCAACAGTATCTAAGATCTAGAGTTGCATGAGCAAAACGTTCGCTTAAACTTCGAGGGGCAGGTCTACAAATCCGTTTTCAATCGGCTCAATCACACTTGAAACATGTTGCCCAACGAGGCAATAGATATAAAAGATATAGAAAGTACATTAAACTCTCTATTGAACCACCACGCCCCGCGCGTAACATCCTATCTCTCTAGATACCCCCTCGGGTAGATCCACCTTGAGGGAAACGTGGATCAGGTCCTTCTTTGCATCGTTCTTCCCAGCTGTATCCTTCACCTTGGTAATCCCGTCACTTTCGGTGTAGTACATTCCGTCGTCTGAATCACTTCCATCGTCCCGAGTCGCTTTCTTCAGCTTGGTCATCCGAGTCCCTTCCGTCATCCGAGTCGCTTCCTTCACCTTGGTTGTCCGAGACGCTTTCTTGGCCCTGTAGCCCGGGCCACCACTAGGGTAGCCGAGATTGCCACCACCATGGTGTGACGGTCCAGTGAGGTTGTGTCTCACCCACTCCTCGTAGTATTTAATATCATAAGGAACAGCTTGACCATATATGAAGGAGTTTCCTGAAATAGGAAGTAGAAGGTATAAAAAAACTCGTGGAATGGTGAGTCCATTCACAGAAATGTACTGTCAACAATATAAATACGATGACAGTCACAAAATAAGTTGTCCAAACATGGGTAGACACGAACTATGGCCACACATAATTTCTTCACTAGTCACAAGACATATAAAAAGTCTTAAAATAGCTCCTAAAGGCATATACATGCATAGTTGATCAAGCAAAAGGAACCTTGTGTACTGTGTAGTGAACTGCTATCCCAAGTTATTATGGGTTCTTATATCTGTATTGGTATTTTTTTCAAGATGACGCAAGAAGGAACACATACGTGATGCACACTACCGAAACTGGATATTTTGTGAGAGGAACGCTTTTCATGAGAGAGAAAAATGAACACTCATGAAATTAATATTTTCATGAGAGTGATATAAATCCCTTACGAAAACATATTTTCATGAGAGTACTTGACACAACGTCATGAAAATCAGTTGTTTTCGTGAAGGTTTACTCTCATGAAAATACCAAAAGTCTCACTAAATCCATTCGTGAAGGTTTACTCTCACGAAATACCATAAAAACAATCATAAAAATATTGATGCAAACTTGGTGGTAATATACATTTGTGAAGGTGAACTCTCATGAAAATACCAAAGTCTCACGAATTTCATTCGGGAAGGTTTACTCTCACGAAATACCATAAAAACAGTCATGAAAACATTAATGCAAACTTGGTGGCAATATACATTCGTGAAGGTGAACTCTCATGAAAATACCAAAGTCTCACGAATTCCATTCGTGAAGGTTCACTCTCACGAAATACCACAAAAACGCCATGAAAACACCGATTTGCATTTACTAAGAGGTGCTCCTTTATTCCTAACATGCCAATTCTGATCATCAACAATATTTGCACAAGAAAATGTAAATTTATTTTGAGCTGCTAGTCCACGACACAACATAAGTAAGCAGCTGGTTGGTACACCGAGTATACAATGTCATATATTACTATTGGACGAGGGCTGGGAAGGATCATATATCAATATATGTTTAGGCAGGGATCATTGTCGGATCGGAGCACTAGCAACGGCCTCAATCTCAGAGCCACAGTCGATTTGGCACCAGCATTGAAAAATCCTTCACAGCCTCCGTCATAGTTGTCGCTGCTTTCGGCAACACATACTTGATTACAGTCGTCATCATCTAACAATGGAATGCACGGACCTTCAAAATTGCCACTCAGGTGTGTAGGGCAAGATGTCGAGTCTGCATGGCTCAGATCCAGGCATAAATGGAGAGTTATGAAACAAATGTCAAAAAACGCATGAAACAACTTTTTGCAAAAGATTTATCAAATGACATCGCCGCTTGCAACATTTAGTTCACGCATGTGCATGTGTACATACCACGAACTGCAAGAACGATGATTAGGAGAATGATGGCAAGATTTATTTGCGAAGATGCCATTGCTGCTTATTTAATGGACGTACGTTGAAGAAGACTGAGCAAGCAGATTTGTTGAGATCGAGTTTGGAGAAATCTGTCAATCACTTGACTAAGAGTGAGGACATATATACTTTTATCAAAAAAATATAGAAAAACTATCACTACCCAATGGCATAACCAATTCATTAGCTACTAAGAATGCTAGAAGAAAACAACTCCAAGATTTATGGACGCACAGCAGGTGACATGTGACGTACTGTTAACGACGATATGCCTGCTCTCGAGTCTCGATGTATGCTGCAAGCAAAGTTGTCTGTGTCCCTCAGACCTTCCAAAGGAGATGGAGAGAGCGAGAGAAACGATCATGATGATGCAGAGTAAATGGCAGATGAATAAATAGAGTAGTGTACCGAGTATGCTCCAACAATATGCTGCGGCAAACACTAGGCCTCGACGTGTACGTGTACCCGTGCGCAGATGGAATATTCCGGTCCGGCAAACACTAGGCCTCGACGTGTTGACATCAGCAGCAAGGTCAGCGATAATTTCTTCACAAGTCACAAGACATAAAAAAATATTAAAATAGCTCCTAAAGGCATACATGCATATATACCTCCCGATGACTTGGGCGAGGGTCTTAACATAGCTATCGATGATCTCGTCGCGCGAGACGTCAGGGTTGGAGGCGTCACCAGGCGGCGGCTCCATGACAACGAACCAGTGCTCAAAGTCGCACCCAGGCGGGTATCTGCTCCCGTTCTGCGACGAGTCCAGCAGAGAGGATGTCGCCGGCTCGGTCGTCGCAAAGCACCGCACCCCCGCGCCGGGCATAGCCACCAACGCAGACCTCGCCGAGAAAGAGGCTCGCGGCCGCTGCGAGCGGCCGCACGAGGGTGGGTACGCTACGTGATGCGGCGCCGCCGGCCTGGAGCGCACGGGAGAGGAGGAGCGCGCGCGACGCCGACGCCATAAGGACGAGACGGCGGAAATGAGGGACGACGCGGCGGGGGCGATCAAGGGTTTAAGGCTTTGGGGCCGAAATATCTGGAGGTCCGAGGCCGCACATGGGCTTGTTGGACCGTGAAATCTCGAATGGCAAATGTTGCTGAAGCTTGGCCCATTTGGTAAAATTTTTTTAGGATCGTGAGTGAAACAAATCTCATAATCCTCCTTTAAATTAAAAAAATGAAAAGAAAAAAAGAATCTCATAATCCTGCTTCGCCTCTTATGCGAGCTTACCAAACTGATGAAATCGAAGTATCTAGGATGCTACAGGTATATGCCATGATAGATTTTGTTTAAATATAAACTTATAACAGTGTAGTAAATTAAGAACTGAATTGCATGACCAAAACGGTCAGTTAAACTCAGGGCAGGACGGGTACAAATCCAATTTCACTTGGTTCAATCACACTTTGACACGTTGTCGAAAGTACATTAAACTCTGTTGGATCGTTCCAAGTGCTAAATGGAACCTCAAATCAAAGGAAAAACTTATGGCGATTGACTAGGTAACAGCTTTGAGCGACAGGACGCCTCACTGCATCTCGAAGCGCTTGGCAATCAGCACGCTCATGTCGAGAAACCTCTGGGCGCAGTTGGTTAGGCAGGTTGATTCCCCAGAGCTGAACTTGCTTCCGGGAGTGCTGGTGATGCATTTGTCCCAGCACACGCTCGTTAGCTTGCCAACCATCTCGTTCATCATCGCCTTTTGCTGCTCTTGCTGCAGTGTTTCAGGAATTGAGGTCAGAATTTTTGACATACAGATACAGATGACAACACGCATGTGCATGCTAGCTCAAATACATCAACTGGGATACCAAGGTTAGGTTCAAGGAATGCAACACGAGATAGCATCATCAAGCAATGGGGGATTATGTGCCATGAAACAAAATTGAAGGTTCAAATGTGAAAATGAACAACTTGATATCTCTTGGTATGAATGCAGTCAATCCATAACATGAAAATGTTGGGGTGTTTACTTCCTGACTCCTTAAGTTACTACATACAGATACAATAAACATGCATTGACAGAGTAACACTCTTGCATATCGACGAAAAAAAGTCAAAAAAACAACATCATCTAAACATACTTGGAGAAGCAGTAAATGATTTCAAAATATCTATTATCATTAAGTAACGGTATGAATTCACGATCTTTAGCAACAAATCATATATGATATACTCTCCAGTAAATGCTGAATACAATAACCATCAACAACAAAATTTCATTCCCAAATGCAAACATAGGAAATGATAAATCATGCTGTAGTATTGCTATTACAGCTATATCAAATATCTTGCAATATCCAAAATAAACAGCCTGATTGCTTGTGAAGGAAAAAATAACAAAAAGAGAGGAATCAAGGAAAGAACTGAAATTGCAATACATGGCTAGCAAGGAGGAAATCAAGATATCAAGTAGATGAAAGCTTAATATAGCACATGCTTTATAATATGAAGCAGTAGCTCAACAGAACAGTGAGCATGGCATAAATTTAAGGTTTAGGATTACTCTCTAAGAGCTGAAGTGACTAATTACAACATCCCCTCCTTAGGTAGCACCAGATTGACATTTGCTTGAGTTATTATTTTAGTTAACACATTTCATCACTACAAACCAAACTATGCAAACCTACATTGAGAGCGGCTAGCAAATTTCACAGTTGGCATCTAAACTTTGCATGATAGCCACAGCTAAGCCTCCATAAACTTGAAAAACCTCAGCCCCTTAATATGCTTATATGTGCAAAGTAATAATACTTACTTAGCTAACAAAACTGCAAGTGGTCCAAACTAGCTAATGATCCGATGATCAAGAGGATCTGGCTTAATCAAATATTTAAAACAAAACAGAATCTAAATTTCGAGTTCTTATAGGTCACGGGGTAAGACAACAGTCAAAGCTAAGGGAGTAGGTTCTGTGCCAGATATACGATCAGAGTTTGTTTGCAATTTTCAAAAATCAATCACACTAAGTGCCTCTGCCTCAAGTATTAATATTACAATAATATGATGTACTGACATACCCTCCAGATAATGAAGCATTTTACCACTAGTTCAATGGATACAAACACAAAGAGTCTAATTCACTGAGCTAACAACAAACCCTGTGCAGCTAATTCACCTCTGATCAAAATGTAAAATCTCAAATCTACCTTTAGGAATCATCTATCAGGCTAGCAGAGCACCTGAACAAACCAAGATCACAATATTCAGAACCTAGCAAAGCTAAGCTGAAAAAAAATTAAAACCTTAATCGGCCATCGCTAACCAAAACGAGAATGCTCAGAACCAAGTCAAACCACCTCGCCCTGCTCAGAACCAAGTCAATCACCTCGCCCCCTTAATCCTGAGAGGCTTCAGATACAAACTGATTGCATAACGAGACAGTACTACAGCTACAAAAAAATTGACCATCCCCTACACTGCACATGAAGCTATAACACGGAAAATTATACAGCAGCACATCAGACCGCCATGAATCCATGTCCGACCACTGCAACGAATCGGTGCCCGCGAAATCAACAGCCGCAAGCCCATGGTAAAAAAGCAGAATTCGGGCCTTTACATGACGACAACAGCGGCAGCAGCAGCGCACGCCCGCCGATAACGCATCACGATTCACGAACGGGAGGAACAGGTTCTCACCTGAAGGAATCGCTGCATCTCGGGGTTGTCCATGTCGCCTCCGTCTGCTTCTCTCTCTCCCCCTAAAACCCTAGCTCGGTTTTTGCTTGCAGAATGGGATGGAGATGCCGCAGCCGCCGCCGGCTAGTACTAGTATACTTGTGATGATGACGTCACGATGAGATGAAAGATGAACTCACTCCGTTCTCACTGGGCCGAAAATTTGTCCCGACCCAACCCAACCCACTAATAATAAACAGAGCAGTACGGCCCAAGTAGATTTTTGTTCTGGGCTGTCCTCAAACGTTACTACAGGCCTTTACGAAGAATATTCTGTTTCCCTCACAAAAAAAAACGAAGAATATTCCGTCGGTTGAAACGGAATATGCCTTCCGAATGAACCCCGGAACGGTCCGCGAGCCGTTTCTCTCTCTCGTCGCTCCGCCCGGCGGCGGCGGTTGCGGGTCTAAAAATATTCAAACACAAGTAGCATTCGGGTTGGGACACCAGCGTTGCCGAATCAGGAAACGCGGTCGGGGCGGGGCGGGGCGGGGAGCCAAGCCAAAATGGCGCTCCCGGCGCGCGAGCGGCGGTCGGACTCTGCCGGATCGCGGCGAGCGCGTCGTCCCGTCTGCGGCGGCCGGGCTCTGCCGGATCGCGGCGAGCGCGTCGTCCCCGCCTTCGGCGGCGGCCTCCGGCGGCGGGAGGAGGGAATGGGAGCTGCCGTTCACGCTGGCGGGGGAGCAGCGGGGATGGTGGTCGGCGGCCACCGCGGGATGGGAATGAACTCGGTCGGGGCGCCGCCGGGCGCGCGCGTCGGGGCCGCCAGGGAGCGGGAGAACACGCTGCTCTCCTTCGGCCGCGCCGCCGCGCACGCCGCCGTCGCCTTCGTCGAGTTCGATGTCCAGGTGCGCACCTCGCTGTCTCGTTTGGGACCTTGTTCGGGTTTGGATTGAGCTTGCACTTTGCACTTTGCAGTTACACCACAGCATTGCGATGCGAGAATGGTAGTACGGAGTAATTGCTAGGTAGTGTGCGGTCGATAAAAAAATGTGGGCGGCTAGGCCGTCCTCCCCGGTCCGTATCGCAATAATGGATGCAACTTGCAACTGCCACTTGGAATTTGATACTTGGGTGTTGTGTAGCATATATTATAGTTGCAGTGCGTTACTCATATATGTGAAACCATTTCTGGCTAGCCAAACAAAAGCAAGCAAATAAGCAAACATGTGCTGGACTGGATTGTGAAACTGATTAGTCTGTGTCATAATCTGGCAATTTGTGCGCATATTGCGACTTCAGTTTGAGTCCTAGTAGGATGATACGGTACACACGTTTGCACCACAATGATGGTGGTGGACTGACTGTAAATGTTCTCCTGTGCTGAAGTTCTGCATCCGGCGAGTGTCAGGATTTGAAGGTGTTCGTTGTCAAATACACAGATACTAGAGGTGTTTCTGTTTAAGTACCTGTAGTACTGACCGCTAATGTGGTGGTCAAAGGTATGATTAGTTAGAGCATTCTCAATGGCAAGCACCTGCCAAATAAGTGTGGGCAGTTGATAGAAGCATATGTGTTATTACTGTGTGCTATGTGCCTTTCTCCAATTTAAGTTATCAGTGTAGTTCACCTGATTGATTCCTCTTGAACAGTTTGCACTCCGTGACATTGTCCATGCTGTCTCTGAAGTATGAGTTTATGATGACCAGACTGATCATCTCGCCACCTCGTTTACAGGTCACAAAAGATGGCTGCCCAATTATCTTCCATGATGACTTCATCCTAACACAAGGGATTGTATGTTCCTTTTACCCTTCCTAGCTTTGTTTCTGTACTGTCCTGTTCATCTATTGTAGGGAAAAAAACTATTTACTTAAAGCTGATTGTTGTTGCATGCTGTGTAGGGCGTTGTACATGAAAGGCGTGTTACTGATCTTCTCTTGAAAGATTTCCTCTCTTATGGGTCACAAAAAGAATCTTGCAAGGTGCCATACCTTCCTGCTATTTGTTTTTTTTTTTTTCATGCAAAGTCCATGAATGCTTGCTCAAGGCACTGATATATTCACTGTCCTTTGCACTTGCCTTTTAGGTCTCCAAGCCTTTACTTAGACGGGCAGGAGATGGTAGAGTCCTTAACTGGAGTACAGAAGAAGATGATTCTCTTTGCACATTGCAAGAGGTCTTCCAATGTGTCAGTCCTCGCCTGGGATTTAACATTGAGCTGAAGTTTGATGACAACATTATGTATCACAGGAAAGACCTTGAGTGTGCTCTTAAAAGCTGTATTGCAAGTACAGTCTTCTTCCCTACTTTACAAATCATATAGTGCTTAGTACAGTATCGATTGATTTGCATCCAGTCTATTCACATACATTTCAGCACTAAGAGGTGATGACTGATGTTGATAAGGGTGTCAAATCATTTTGGCAGGTTGTTTTTCAGTATGCTAGGAACAGAACAGTCTTTTTCTCATCTTTCCATCCTGATGCGGCACAGATGATGCGGGAACTCCAGAGCTTATATCCTGTAATCTTTGAAACTTCTGTTTTATGTCTGAAATTTAAAGTTGCTTGTCAGGTTTCCTCAATTTGTAGTCTGTAGCTAGTGTTGCAATGGTTATGAAATTCATTCATAGGCAAATTTCCAGTCAATCTTTAGCACATCAACTTTTCAAGACACAATCTGATTGTGAATAAGCTTTCCATCGTTGTATTCTAAGTGCACCGTTGATAATACTATATGTAAAATTTAAACCAAATCTCTGCTGATATTTGATTGTATATAATTTAGATCCAATTTAGTGTATGGTGGAATTACTGTTGAATAAAAATCTTGCTAGGCATTGTTGAAGTATGAGTGAATGGGCCATCTTTCACCCATAAACATAAGCTTTTTGGTTGTTTCGAGTTTGAGTCTTGGCAGGCTCAATTAAATAAATAATTGCAGCCCACTCCTATTTCCACGTTTGAGTAAATGAGGTTTGGGCTGAACTGGACAACATCGTACTAGATACATCTCGACTTTCAGAATAACCATCTACGTCCTTTTCCTTATTTTGCATTAGTTACTTTTCCGAACTTTGAGTATAATCATCTACGTCTATTTTGAAATTAGGTACTTTTCCTAACAGAAGGAGGGACATCCAAATACCATGATTCAAGAAGGAACTCACTTGACGATGCCATCAGGGTGTATGCCTAGAGCATGATCTGCATGGGATCGTGTCAAATGTGAGAGGCGTTCTCAAGAACCCGTCTGCAGTTGTCAGAGCACAAGAATCTAAACTTGCACTTCTCACGTATGGGGAGCTCAAGTAAGCAGCATATCATTATCACGTTTATTGTGTCTGTCAACCATTGCCTGTCCACCAATCATCTTACTGTCTTCCTACGAACCTTGGTTGCGTAAATTCTCAGTAACGTGTCGGAGGCAGTCTACATCCAATACCTGATGGGCGTACATGGCGTCATCGTTGATCGGGTGGAGGAGATCTCAAATGCTGTGGCGGGTTTCGATAAATCGGACCTCGACCAGAGTGGTGCTGGTGTGGACGAAGCAAAGCATCAGGCCTTCTCGCAGCAGCAGCTGGGGTTCTTGCTCCGGCTTATACCTGAACTGATTGAGCAGAAACATTAAAGGTACACCATATATACCCGAGTGACATCCCAGTGTTGACCCTCGAAGCAGATGGGTCAATTCAATTGTTGTCCTGATAGGTCCAGTTTGACAGTTTAGTAGGAGGTATACTTGTGTTGAGTGCATACACGATTCTGTACAGTCTAAACTCGATTCCTGTTGGTACAGCCGACCATGGAATGTGGTCTTGTTGCAAGTAGGTTCACCAAAACAGTTCAGCAATGCACTGTTACAAGATTGTAATTCAGACATCCAGTTTTTGTCCTTTATTACATCAGGCTTCGGAATGCAAAGAAAGCAAGAACATGCATATATGTGAGTCGCTTTCTCTTGAGTCCTAAGGAACTGGAGCTCTGCACGAGCACGACCGTGTGTCCAGCGATCAGAGCCAGACACTGGCACTGCAAAGGCAAAGCATTAGCATTATACTAGCAGCTACGACTAAGATTTAAGCACATGCAAGCACTGCACGCTCAGGGGCGTCTCAACGGTGCTCAAATAAATAGGCTAGAGGAATTTATTGGCTATCAATGACACTTTACAAATAAATTTAGCTAGATGAGGTATAAAAATAATATAAAAAGTAACATGTTGATTGGCTATCGAGGAGAGAGACCAAATAGCTAGCGACTCTCAAATAGCTAGCGACTAATAAATATCTAATCTAGCCCTCTCTCCTAGAAACATCTCTCTCACATAACTCTCAACTATAGTGTTTATTTTTTCTTATTTAGATGTCTCATCTAGCTAGCGATTTGTAAAGTGACATTTGATAGCCAATAGAATTGTTTCTAGCAATGATTTGGTAACCATTGAGACGCCCCTCAGGAACTCCCCTGCTTGATCTGGCTACTGCCGACCTGAGCTGAATCATTGGTGCGCCACCAATTCAGTGCTCCACCCGACCTGATCTCCATCCATGTGGCCCATCGGGCCTTCCCCACGTGCAAAAGTTGTCTGCAGATGACTCGTCGAGCATGCGAGCTCTGTCAGCACAAGGGAAAGCGAGCACTGCACTTGACACTCTGAGTCTGAGATGAGAAGCTCACCCTCCTTTCGCCCTGGCTGGCTGCCTCTCATGCCTTTCTCTTCTCCTGGACGGACTAGTCCTGGCCATTGGAGGACCGAAAGATCTCAAGAACAGACAGGCCTAACACCTGAAAAGGATCAAACAGCCCATCGCTATCGGAATGCCCTACCCCTCTACCTGATCTTCCCCGATCCGTGATGGGCAGATTGGCACAGGGCAAGGGGAGAGGATCAGATCGTTGGCAGACGGATCGGATGGCAGCAGGGTCCCCCAGCTGCCCCTGAGACAAAGGCACCATCACACCACAGCCTAATTCTGGCATCCCTGCTTTGCCTAATCTGTCTTCCCATTACACATATAGGCAGCAGGCGGCTGGGTCATTGCACTGCGTTCTTTAAAAGGCAATTAGCTTTTGAGTGATTGGAGTTACTGTTACCTTTTTTGACTGAAACTGGAGGGGTCAAGACCCCTACAGGTGCCAGTGGTTAATTAAGATGAGCATTTCTCTAGCATGGCTGATCCTGTCACTGTGGATGGATTGATGGATCGAAAGGAGGCAGTGGTGGCCAAGAGTCATAGAGTTGCTTCATGGCCAAGATCGCCATACAGGTTTAGTCATCGGAGGCATGCATCCCCACTCCCTCCAAAGGCATCCACAGTGGGGCTGCACTGCAGTAGAGTATGCAGGGACTGAGAAAGCAACATGAAAAGGGGAAGGGGGTCAGAACGAAGGTGCGTGCAAATGTGATGCAACATGCTTTGAAGAAAAAAAAAGGGGGCATTTTCAGGCTTTAGCTTTCACTAATGGTGGGTGCTGCTCAATTCTGACGTTCACATTGTCGTGCTGATTGTGGGTTTTCAACTCTTGCAGACTTGTGTGATGCTGGATTGCCGATGCCGTTACGTCACGATATGGAGGGAGGAGGGTTTCGTAGCTGGAGGTGGCTTCTCCATGGAGGAAACGCCCGGTATTTTTTCCCCAGCCCAGCTCTTCTCCACAAGACTGGTCCTCAGTCACCTAACTGCTGATAGGTGGTAGTTTGCTTGCGCGCCTGTTTTCTGCGAGATTTGAAAGTTTTGCTTTCTGTTCAAGGAACAACAAGCTAAGCTAGCTAGTGACATCACTTCACACTGAGTGTGTGATGATAGACTTTGTCAACTGAAACTACTCCCTCCTGATTTCAGTAGCCCCACAAGATTCGCGAGTTAATCCAAAACATGCTGAATGGGAATCAGCATGAGGTCGCGTGTTGTTGAGCCGATATCGGAGACAGCAAATCGACGAAAAGAAATGCCGTCGATCGCCGCTTCTTTTTCTTCCCTTCTCCTGAACCTGCCTTGGTGCTGTCAACCATGGTCAAGTTGTGGATTCTGTCAACAATATTTGCCTAGTGCTCGCCTCAAGTGCTGAAGGTGACATGTTGCTTGAGCAGTCCAACTTCTGCCTAACCCTGTCCTTATTTCTGATATATGATTACATGTACACATCATACTATTCAAACTGTTGTCTTGTACACAATTAAAAACTTCATTTCTGAAATTGGATTTCAGGTTTATCTTGTATACCTACTAACTTGAAAAATGTTCAATTCTGACATTTCAAAGATGAGCAATTGGTACAGATGGTATGGAACAATATCTATTGGCTAGTTGACCACGAGAAGATCGTTGTTGACGTATTCTAAGCAAAAGCAATTCAGATGAGGTGGGTAAGAAGGATACCTTACATTAAACATATGTTAAGAAGTGTAACTTGAATACAAAGCTTCTTTTTAGGTATAGAAGCTGAAAGAGCATATTAAAACGTTTGACCCATGTTTTTCAACTATGCACTGAAATCAAATGTGACGTATTTGGCAGGGACAGGTTCAGAAGCTCATCTCCTGCGTCAAGGAAAAGGCTCCCTTACCCAACTTTGCCCCCAATGAACTAAAAGCTCTGTGTTGACCCTGCATGTCAGCATAAAAAGTATACCTTGTCATGAATAAACATCAATTATGTTTTCAAGAAAAAGAATATTTTTTATGTAAAAAGAATATATATTTTTTTACCCTAGGTACTAACTCCTAACAATTAAGTTACTCTGCTAGGCATTACATTGTAGCCTTGACTGTTGCACACTGATGGAAATGGAATATAGTGCTACTTTATGATGCATCAGGCTAAGTAATAGCTTCTGGAAATTGAATATAGTGCTACTTTATGATGCATCAGGCTAAGTGATAGCTTCTGGTGTTGCACAATTGACTCTGCCACATGTTTAAGACTGTGAGAGCCTAATAATTCAACAATGGTGATTGGTTAGTTAGACAGGATCTCCAATTTTCTACTGAAACCGTGTTAGCAGAAGAAAACCTAGTCACCATGGTCCATTTTTTAAGGCCAACGAGAATCACAACCTGCCAGGAGAGAATCCCAATCTGCTTGACAACTGCCTCGGAAACTTCAGCCTGAACTGACAAACTATTATAGTATGCTAGGCAAAACAAAGATTGGCATCTCTAGGACATAGCATATATTCAGCTTGCACAAAATTAGAAAAAGTTCACCTCTTTGTAGGCTTGTAGCTGCATGCTTCTCTAATTGTTTGATAGCAGGATCAAAAGTGTAGCAGGAGATTGTATGAAGATTTAACATGTTTTAGAGTTTAGACTCTAGAGCAAGGAAAAGAATGTGGCAACTGGCACCAGAGTATTGAGAAAGAGCTTCAGAAAGGATTGCTGAAAAGATAACTGAACTTTCTCCAGCTCTACTTGTCACCACCGCATATTCTACTCCCAACCGGAAGCAATCCCCTTGACCAATCCAATCAAACTATGTGTTGGACTGCACATTTCCCTCTCTATAGATCAGATAGCCAAACTTTTTATGTTAAAAAATGATGGAAAAACTTTTATTTCCCCTGTCGTTTCCTTTGCCTCCATGTCTGAACATAGGATGAGCAAAAGGTAGCCGCAATTTCAGTTATTATGGGGAATGGCCGGAGTTTGTAATCTGTACTCCTGGAATCGTGTACGTGCGTACTTGCCATGGTACTTTTCTTGCGTTGCTTGCATTGCTTCATGGTTCTAGAATCTACAGTGTTGGATCTAGAAACTCATGGGGGGGATTATGATATTGGCCGTCCGATTCGAATTCAACGACTCAGATAACCTTGCGACGCTCGTATCACCATTTCCTAGAATACACAGACTAACAACGTATGATCTGTCAATATGCACTACAACTCTTGCATAAATCAAGTTCTTATTTCAAAAGGGTTCTAGTCATGTTCATGCTATGCTATGAGCTAATGATGTACTAATAATATATAATGGTCGAGAAAGAGGGATTCAACTGTAATTATATATGTTGCTTGTCCTGAATTCAACCTGTTTCATTTCATGTATTCAGAATCAAATGTCCTGTTGATATGACATTTGATTTGAATTAAGTTAAATTAAAATATAAACGTCATTTTCATGTGTGGAGCTATCACTTCCACGCAGGACAGCATGCATGAGGTTCAGATAAATGGGGATCCATGAGGCATTAGTGATGAGAAAGAGTCCTCCTATCTGAAGAAGAAAGCTTTGCAGCACGGCAACTTCCCTAAAAAGGTGAGTGATCTTTTGAAGGCTGTGGAACTGAACCATCGCTAGATCGAGCAAATCGTATGTATATGATAAATAATTTTGTCGTCTCCACTTTTCAATGGATTCCTGGTGCTGGGTGATGCTATATTATAACTGATCTCTGTTTCGTCATTTGCGTGGTGAAATGTGTTTGGAACCGGCCTGGGGATGAGAATTCAGTTCTGGGAAGCGTAAGGTTCAGACTAACTGAAATCGATGTGAACAGAATGTTTGAATTGCTTTTGTCCATGCATTCATTTCAGAAATCCGATTTTCCTTTTTTTTTTTATGTCCTGACGCAGACATCTTTAGAATTACTTTTTCAGCCCCTATTGTGCTATTATAAAACCAAAAAAAAAAGGATTCAAAAACAGCATTACAAAAATATGTAACACTTAGTTTCAAAAAAAGATAAGGAGCACTAGATTTGCATAGAGGTACGAGTAAACTTGGCTAATTGTGCCAATTTGTTTGAGGTCCTAGCTCATAGAAGTAAATTCGGTAAATTCGACGGGGCACTACTGCAGCTTCAGTTGATTATTTGAATAAGCAAGGTTCACAAAACTTTATTGCCTCTATTTAAGTTTTTTAACCATCAATTAAATAT
Organism: Hyparrhenia diplandra; assembly: GCA_015847255.1. NCBI lineage: Eukaryota > Viridiplantae > Streptophyta > Magnoliopsida > Poales > Poaceae > Hyparrhenia > Hyparrhenia diplandra. The sequence goes on along the minus strand of JADLZK010004915.1, from coordinate 134,238 downwards.
ATGGTTTAGTTTGAAGTAATGGGAAGTCTTTTCATGGTACCATTGGAGCGGACCGGACAGGGGCCAAGGTCCAATTGAGCGTGTTTTGTGGAACAAAGTAACGCGCAAAGGGAAAGAGGAGGCATGAAAAAGACTATTTTTTGCCTTTGCTTTTTCCAAGTCCCTGAAATTTTCAGAAAAAAGTTCTAACAACGCAAACTACTGTTTAATGATGGCAGCACGTCTGTTTTTTCGTCAATCTGTCCTTGATATGTCTAATACCTGTCTGAGCATTTGGTGTAATCACTTTTAGCAACAGGAGGACTTTGCTGATACTGTTGGTAACTTTGTTGCTCACTTGCTCTCAGTCACTCATTTAGCTTTGCAGAGTTTCGTAAGATCAATTTAGAGGGACCCCTCTTGCTGAAATATCTATGTATATATGGTGACTGAAAAACATATACCATTCCCTAGAGAAACATGTACCCACATTTTCCACCATTAAATACAAACTACAGTAGTATGCCATAAAAATTTTCTTCTAAATTACCAACATTCACTCAAAAAAACTATGAAATAGCCGTAAAGTACACCTTTGTGAGTCGTGTGAGTCTTCCATGGCAATGATCCGGTGATCGAGGGAGTGGCAACACAATGATCCGGTTTTCCAGTGAGCCGGGCCAAAGGGGATAAGCGACCAATGATTGGCCCTCCTTTTCTTCCAATGAGGAGCACAATAAAAACCTCTTTGCACGAAATAAATAAAAGCAGAGCAACCAAAAAAATAAATAAAAGGATAGTAGAGGCGGTGGGCCCACCGAGCACTAGGTAGTGTGCCACTGGCTACACTACACTAGCTGTTTTGTTTGGCGTCGCTGTCCGGCCGGCGTACAGACATTTCGCGTCACGCTAGAGTGCAAGAAAAACTAAACGTTGGAGAGGGTAGGGGTGGCGTTGAGGTGGATCTGGTGTAAGCATGCCATCACTGCACCCTTTTATTCTATTCTTATTTTTCTAGTGCCTCTCACTTTATTAATTAGCGTGTGTTTTTTATATTTTTGGTCCAATATATGAGGAGACTTCCATTAAAAAATAGATGAGGAGACAAGAAAAAATATTTCGAGTATGTTGTGACAATAGCTGTTGTTCGTTCTAGTACTAAATTATTTCAAGTTTAGTTTGGAATATAAGGAATCATACAGCGCGCACTGTCCGTGAGGCGCTAAACAATGGGCATTGGGCTGCAGATGTAACTGGAGCACAGACGGATGAGTTCATTTGTCTCTTCGAGAGAATGGAGGATGAACAGCTCCAGCCAGACACCCCAGACCATCTAATCTGGAAGTGGCGGGAGGTATACTTACTCTGGCTCCTCTGCCTACAACGCTTTCTTCCACGGCAGGACACCGATGGCATGAGATTTGGAGAGCGTCTGCCACGCCCAACGTGAAGCTCTTTTGTTGGCTCACATTGCACGGACGCCCATGGACTACCGAGCATCGTTGGCGTCATGGGATGCAATCTAGTGCAGCATGTGCTCTATGTTCGCAGGAAGACTAGTCCATCAACCACCTTCTAGCCACGCGCCCACCGCGCGTCGAAGGAAAGCGCATGGAACAAACAAGCTTAGCAGCATAAGGTGTGTGCATCCAACCAATGACCGTCAGGGGGCGGAGAGATAGGGCAGCTTGCCGGCTTAGTTAGCTACAGTGCCAAACAACTTTGATTGCGGTCTCCTTGTTCAATCCATCGCTAAATCAATCAGGTTGGATCAGGTTGCTACACATCGGAGGTAGCTTTTTCAAGATTCTCTTTATAGACTAGGACCTTTTTACATCTTCTTCTCCTGGTTGGTGTTTTTTCCCTTGTGCTTTTGGTACTTTTTCTTCTTTCAAGGGTCCTTTTGCACTTTCCATCTGTATATTCTTTTTGCTTCTATAAAGTTGCATGCATCTTATCCTATCTTACCTTGCCTACTACTGTCCTTTCTCTTTTTCATCCGTTATGAGTCTCATTCAATCAGCTTCCAGTTCAAAGCAACCCCCTCCTACTCCCCCGAACCCCTCCTGATCCTCCTCCAAATATTCCTGAAAAAAACTCTTCACCAGAGATTGATCTCGCTAGTGCTATTCAAGCTCTTCAAATCTCTCCTCACAAATACAATGAAGATGACATCCAAACTGACTTTGGCCTTGTTATCAAAGTTGCCCCAACTATCCCCTCCAGAAGTGTACCGCTAGAGGCCATTAGAGAAGATATGAAAAGAGCCTGGGCAGATAATTATTTGGCGATTCATGAGGTCAAGGAAAATTTTTTCCTTGCTTTTTTTGAGAATCATGAGAAAATGGTTTTTGTTCTTAAACGTCAACCTTGGATTGTTGGTCGAAGGGATGTTCTTCTGTTTGAATGGTTTGATCCTTTGAAGCATCATAGTGATTATCCCTTTAAATTTCTGCATGCTACTGTCAAACTCTTTGGAATTCCTCACTGCTTGAGAAACCACTCCTTTGCTGCTACTCTTATTGCTAAATTTGGTTTTCCTTCGGATTTTGATCAGATTTCTAGCATCAACTTCAATAGAGATCCGCTTGCTGTCACTGCTTTCGAGTAAAGTTGGATATCTCAAAAAAAGTTTGATCGAATTAAAATTGCTATTTCTCGATACGGATTTTATTTCGATTTTCATACATTATGAGAAGATCCGTAAGATTTGCACTTTTTGTGCCGGTTTTTTCCACAATGTTAACCACTGTAAATCGAGAGAGCTTGTTCTTCTTCAAGCTGGCTCTCCCTCATCGGTTCCTTTCATTATTCATGGTCCTTGGATGACAGAAATTTCAAAAATTCCTTTTGACCAAGTCAAAAACCAAATTTCTCTCTCCACTGCCAAACCATCATGCCAACAGTCCTTGATTCACATAGCCAGGCAGCAATTTTCTACCGCAGAATCCGGCTTTCACACCCCCACCATAACACCGTGCCTCCTATTAGCACTATTCCTCTTTTGACCACCCGGACATCCGTGCCAAACACTGCAAGGTCTGGCCCTCCTCCTGGCTTTTCGGCCCCAAATCAGCTCACCAGCTGTCGCATTGATCAGGCACGCTCGCCCAGTCTTCACTTATCTGAGAGTGGTGCCCACCATCGATTGGGCCCGACCGATGATTTGGCAAATCAAGCCTCAATCGGCTTGGGCCGAATATGATGGCCGGAACACAATGCCCACCTCTTCGCCATGGGCCGCCCCACTTTCGGGCAATGCGCCAAGGGCAATGCGGTCTTTTAGCCTATCGAGGACACCACGGCTCCTCCTAACCTAGTCGCCACTCCTGCCACCGTCGCCAATCATTCAAGGAATATCCAATTCTTTGCAAACCTAAACCTCTCTCCAACTCACACCCAACCGTCCATCCAATTCTCAAAAAATACCCCTGCTCCATCCATGGATGCATATAAACAGAGCCTAGAAGAGGGGAAAGCCACTACCTTACGTATGAACAAGCACAAGTGCCATTGATCCGCACAAGCATTCGAACACGCAATCTCATGGAGTTCCCAGTTCTTGCAAAGCAGCATGCGATGTTCCTTCAATTATGGTGTGCGAATCTTCGCCGGCGGCAAAAGAAACGATACAAAACTCCCCCAGCTAACGGCTCTTCCTCGCCTTGCTTATTCCCTCGGCCCGGCCCGGCTCAAAATACAGACCTCTCGCCTTCCTAACCCTTCTTCTTCTCCCAATCCAATCTCTAGCCAAAAAACACCTCAAGAGCTGAAGGAACCTCACAAAGGCGGTGGTGGGTGATGGAGATGGAGGATCCGGAGAGTGGGATCCAGCTCTCAACTCGGGCGGCTTGGATCCTGCTCTCCAATGCGGGATGAGGGAGACGGGCGAACCAAAATTCTACAAAGAAGAAGGAGCCGGAGGAGGCGGAGCAAGAGATGCAGTCAACGTTCGGATCCAAGGCAAGGACATGGAAGCGGGGAGGTGAATCAAGCTCTCGCCTCATTCAATCTTGGCAACAACAGAAAGCAGGGGCCAAAAGGAAGCGTAGGAGGGAAGCTTCAAGGGGACGAGCCACTCGCAGAAATCCTAGAAGAAACAAATTGCCTCGGGAAAAAAGATCAACCGCGGCACCCACTTGTGGGAAAAGAGCGCGACAAAAGTGCCGGCATACGCCGCTCTTACTCGTCCCTTCCGAAGAACCCCCAAGAAAGGTCCCAATTACGCGGTCGAGATGCACAAGAAGGTGAAGGAAGGCGTTGCCTCGGGCCTCGCCTCTCCTCGACGACAGGGCCAACTCAAGCTAGTGTCGGCCAAAGTCAAGAGAGCCTACAGCCTACTTCATATCTCCATGGGAGTCGGAGATAGTTTCAAAAACACTCAAAGCAGCTTATCCGAGCGGTGATTTGCCCGGGCAAGAGTCGCAATCTGGGAGTCGGCCCGGGCCGGGCAATCCTCACAATCCCATATGGCTTGCTCACCAACGTGCAATACCGAGTCATCTCAGGCTCAGGAGGGTGGACAGCAGCACGTGGATGACCAATCTGATCTGGCACATCTGCTGCATTGTTCGAGGATTCATCAGACTGTGGATGACGGGGAAGTGGGTGGCAATTTTATTCATGGGCCCGATAGAGTCAACGAGAACAGGGGAAGGATTCTGGGACTTTCAAAGATCCAATCAAAGCAACCCCGGAACAGAGCCATCACATTCTCCCCATTCTTTCTCATCAAGGTGAAGATGGTCTATCTCAAAATTGAAAGGCGTCGGCGCCCAACCCTTAAAAAACCACGAGGCGCCATGAATCTATCGGCGTGGAACCGTCAAGGCGTTGGCGGGAGCCTTGATGCAAACCAAAAATGAAGCATCTCGCCGGGATCATCACTTTGCTACTAGTGCTCGTGTAATTTTTATTTCAGAAACTAAAACTTCTAAGTTTAGTGCTAGCCAAGTTACTAGTAGGTTTAATCTTGATAAGGCTTTTATCGTTTTCAGCAAAATGGTCGGCCCGAGGTTTATGGTTGCCGCCTAAAGATGATGATGTCGATGTAGAAGTTGTCAAATCAAGCCCTTTCTTTATTTTTGCCGCCTGCTTTTTAATAAGCTAGCCTTCAAGAAATTTGGTCTTCTCATTGCATCTATGGAGATCCTCATCAAAACAAGACCGGATGGATATGGAGGAATGCTCGTGATTTTGTTTTTATCGCTCAAGAATTTACCCGTTATTTGTATGGGTGATTTGAACAATATCATGTCTCAGAATCGAAAAACGGGGTCCTTGTCCCGTCAATGCTAGAACTATTTTGAACTTTTGTTGCTTAGTGAAAGATTGTGGTCTATTTGATCTTGGTTATCGTGGTCCAAATTTTATACCGACTAATAAGCATCGCAATTCGTTTCCCACGTATGAAAGGCTGGATGATTTCTTGCAAACTCGAATGGTGCTCTTGCTATCCAAATACCTCTGTTTTTCATTTACCTATGTTCAGGAGTGACCATTGTCCCATCCTAGCAAAGGTCGAGTCCACCAAACGAAAATTTCAAAAGCCTTTCGTGGTTTGAAAACTGGTGGCTTCTCACGTAAGATTATGAGAAAATTGCTAAATCAAGTTGGGAGAAATCTTATAACAGGCCGCTTCATTTAAAAACCCATTTCTTGGCTAAAGACTTATGCAGGTGGAGGAAAGGTAAGCCGAAAAATTCAGAATCTGCTACAACAAATTGAGGATCAACTCCGGACCTTCAAAGTAAACCCCGTGTAAACCAAAATTTTGACATTCAAAAGGAGCTTATTATTCAACATGAAAATATCCTCTCTCAAGAAGAAGCCTATCATAGACAAAGGTACAAAAAGAATTGGGCCATCCTAGGTGATAGAAACACTAGCTTTTTCCATCAAAGTATTATTAAAAAGAGCGAGAAGAAACACTATCACTCATCTTATTAAACCCGATGGCTCTTTTGCTACTACTAATGCCGATATGGCTCGGTGGCTAATGATTATTTTGTGGAGCTCTTTTACTTCATCTAACATACGGTACAACAACAAGTCAAGGGAACTCGAGGCAAAACAACATAGATCAATTAGCGTGAGATGATTACACAAATTCAGTTCCCGCGTAAGATGAAATTCACAAAGATTATCAAGAACATGCGCAATAATGCCGCCCCGTGGCCCGATGGGTTTAATCTTTGCTTTTTTCAAGTCATCCCGGAGCCGGGCCGGTAAGGATTTGAGCAAAGTTGTTAATGATTTTTATGAAACCGGTTTACTCCCAAAGAGAATTAAACAAAACTCATATTACCCTTATTCCTAAAATCCAAAACCCCAAATCTCCAAAAGATTTCGGACCTATCAGCCTTTGTAATGTTATCTACAAGGTCATTTCGAAATCTCTAGCCGACGGGATTAAAACCATCTTCCCCACATTATTCATCCCACTCAACAAAGCTTTTTATGAAAGGCAGACACATTGCTACTAACATTATCCTTGCTCAAGAAATCATTCACTCCTTTAATCTCAAAAACTGGAAACAAAAAGCCTTCCTTCTTAAAGTAGATCTTGCCAAGGCTTTTGATAGGATAGAGTGGTCCTTTATTACTCGCAGGCTCTCAAAAACAAGGTTTTACTTGATAAATTCATTTCCTTGGTATACAATTGCATTTCTACTACTACCATCTCTGTCCTGATAAATGGTGAACCTTCTCCCAGCTTCCACCCTCAAAGGGGCATTAGACAGGGTTGCCCTCTGTCCCCTTATCTTTTCATCATTGCTGTAAATGAGCTTTCTCTTTCTCTTCAACATAATGCAGCAGCTAGAAACATTCATGGTATTACTTTAGGGCCAAACTGCCCTATCATCCACTCCATTCTTTTTGCGGATGATTTAATCATTTGTGGCCGTGCAACTAAGGATGAGGCTATAAGGATCAAAAATGCTCTAACGGATTTTTGTGCAGCTTCTGGACAGCAGCCAAACCTTGCAAAGTCTTCTATTGCTTTTAGTGCCAACGTGGATCAACATAACAAGGAAGAGGTAAGAAATATTTTTCCCGTGCGAGGATCTTACTCCTAATGCCATATATCTTGGTCACCCTCTTATTTTCAAACACAAAGACAGAGCGAGAGCTACAAAATTTCATTATTAATAAATTCAAGGCCAAACTAACAAAACTTAAGGCTCACAAGCTTAACCATGCAGGCAGATTGGTTTACATTAACCTCGGTTTTGTCCTCCATTCCTATTTATTACATGACCACTATTCTTTTCTCTAAGAAATTTATTAAGAATATAACCTCTATCATAAGCGGATCTCGTGGGCCAGTGTTTCGGATGAAGCCAATCACAAAGGCTTCCATTTTAGATCGTGGAAAGACATTTGCAGGTGTTGAAACAAGAAGGTGGCCTAGGAATCGAGATCTGCAAACGGTAAATAGAAGCCTTCTTTTAAATGCTTTGCATGGAAGATTGCCACGAATAAAAAAACTCTTTTCCCTCGTCACACGGGTTCTAAAGGCCAAATACCATCCAAACACCACTTTTTTTGGAAAGCAAAAACAATCATATCCAAATAGCTTTACGGTCCTCCATCATGAATGTTAAATACATACTTCTTAAATCGTGGTTCAATCCGGATACAAAAAGGGGACTCAAGCATTTGGTCCACCCCTTGGTGTAGTATCCGGGAAGAAATTCACTCTCACATCCAAAATCCCAAAATTTAATCAAAAGCTCCCCGCAAAAATCTCTCGACCTTTGGAACCCAAATTCTACTGATTGGAACACCGCTCTCATACAACAAATCTTTGATCAAGAAACTTCAACCCTCATTTCTAATCTTCCCGTAGTCTCCTCTCGATGAACCTGATAAAATAGTTTGGATTCACTCCAAAGAAAAGGTGAATGTAGTACCAAAGAAGCTTATCGCTACCTTTACAAAGATCTTCAAGTCCCAATTCCCCTCACCGGTGCTAGAGGTATTTCTCGACCATGTTTGTCTATTTTAAAGAAGCTTTGGTCTCTAAAACCCTTGCTCCAAATATTAAGACCTTTATTTGGCGCCTCATTAGAAGGGCCATTGCTTCGTGTGCTCGTGGTGTGCTCTTTCAACTCACATTGATAAAAATCAGAGCCGGTGCGCAATTTGGAAACCGATGCGCATATATTTTTTTACATGTGACTTTGCAAGAGTCGTATGGTTTGCGTGTAGCCCATCAATAAGAACCTCGCTTACCGGCCGAATACGGAGTACGAGGACTCTTTATCTAATCTTATGATGAACATCAAAGATGATGACTCCATAATCACGGTTTTCACTACTCTGTGGTTCTTATGGAAAGCTCGTAATGAGCTAAAATTTTCAAAAAAGAAGCTCTGTTTTTTGCGGGTGCAACATAATATCAAAGCTCACAAAGGAGTCATGGCTCTAATAGTCTGCGGTGACGAAAACAAGGTCTGGCCGATAACGGGGATAAGAACCCCGTTTCCTTGAAAACATTTGATGTTATTCACAGAGCCTTTGGGTGTGCACACAAATCTTTTTTCTCTCTGCGGGGTTCAGAAATACCGTCGGTGGCCCAATGTTTCACAGCGATGCATCTATTACCCCGATGGCAATCAACGGGAACCAAGAACACGGGTTTGGGGATCCACATCTTTGACCCCTTCAATCGGTCGCGGGTTTCTCCTTCAAAAAGGGTCTTGTGATAATCGCACCTCGGTATTGATGGCGAGTCTGCGCACTTGCCTTTGCGGTACATTATCACAAAGAAGAATTAATCTGGGGGAGATCCTCTTCCTCACGCATACAATGAAATCCTAGCCAACTATCTATCCAAAAATCGCCACCGAATCACCACCTCGGTGGATGATTAAGCCCTTCACTCAAGTTTTCTTCAATGAAACAAGCAACAGGGAAAGTTCAAATTCTCAAGATCCAAAGGACCGCAAATGCTCATGCTCATTCACTTGCTCTCAAGCCCATCGATCTTCTAGAATGTCAAACACTGCGGTGTCTCTTTTATGTAAGAATGTAAATCATGGTAGCAATTGCCCTCTACATGATGCTTTAAGAAATGTAAACATTTATCGGTGTACTCTTATTGCGGCAGGTTCTTTCGCTAATAATATAAGTGCTTTTCTTGTCAAAAAAAAAAAAAAAAAAAAAAAAAAAAACCACCTTCTAGCATCTTGTGTCCACACCCGCATGTATGGCACTTGCTTCTTTCTTGCATGGCGTTGGAACACCTAGGGCGTCCCGAATCGGCCGCGGGATCGGGTGGAGCCTTGAGACTCGCCGCGCCGCCCTAGACTAGCTCTCGCACGCCTTCGACCCGTCGGTGCTCCTTGTCTCGTGGGAGATTTGGAAGGAACGAAATCACCGCACCTCCCACCAGGTCTCAAGGATGCCACCGCAACCGAGGATACCATCCACGATGAGGGTGAAGGCGGGTTCCGTGTGGGCTTCGGGGATTGCGCCGCCGCTAGGCGCCCTATAGGCTGGACCGTTGTCATCTCTCCTTTGTAGCAAAATTGTTTCTTAGCCAAGTACAAAACTCGGCCTTAACCGTTTTAAGCCGGTGATTTGTGCCGTGTGTTCACCCGCCTCGCCCCCTGGCAACTCACCATGGACATGAGAACGAAGCCTGTAATTCGCTTGCATGTTATCCGACTTCCCTTGATGAAGAACGAGCTAAGCTCGCTTAAAAAAAAGCAATCGAAAAACAAAAGCTAGTTCAATTCTTCGTAGGTAGAAACGGAACCACTAATCTTGATTATACTACTCCCTCTGTTGCAAAAATTGATTAAACTTTGGACCAATTTGGTCCAATTTGGTAGGGCTTGTCTTCCTCATTCTTAAGCTTTCCTTTTTAATCTTCACTTCTTGATTCTCCAGTGGAGAGATTCTGGGGAAGGGGAGGCAGGGGAGCAGGGGAGAATCAATTGCGAAGTGATTCTAGTAGAGATTAAATGGGAGTAGCGAGGAGCAATGAAAGGGTGGATTTTTTAGCTCCTATCTCATAAGATAACTGGCGAAGTGGCCATCGCAGCTCCCTACTAGGATCAACTTGAATTTTAAGCATTTGGTGGGAATCCGCAAAATCCGCTCTAAAGAAAACGGGACTAGAGCTCGCCATCTTGGCTCTCGATTACGTTTGAATTGTATATTGCTATGTTTATTCGTGATATATAGATTTTGCTATGTTGTTAGCTATCTATTTTGTCAGCATAATCTATGTATCTAAAGAAGAAAGAACCGGAATGACTTACAATTTAGAACAGCTGGAGTATTAATTATTCGGCTTCAGTTTTTATTTTCTAGATTTGTTATTGGGGCGTTGTCCCTCTGTCGAGGCAACTTTGAAAGGTACATCTTGGATACATTTCTCCGGCACTAGAGATAACGTGCTTTCAGTGAATTCTTTTGAGAAATCATTGTCGCTCATATGCACACATATATTATTATAAAAAGATGAAAAAGGCACAAATTGTTCTTATTTATCGTGGCGCTCGTCAACAGAGGATAATTCGTTGACAACTGGAGGAGATTTTGTGGTTGTTTCCACGACAAGTTGGTTAAAGTAAGCCGCCGTGAAAACCATCCGACGGAAAAAAGAACTCCTATAAAAGAGGTCACATGGAACAAGTTACCCGTGTTGATCAGAAGGAAAAAAAAAACAGATTTTGACAGCACCAATTAAAGATGTGTCACTTTTGTTGTGAATACACTTCGCGTACAAAGGAAGCCATATATTTGTCACGAAATCCTTGCGAACAATTCCTTTCAATCTATCTCATCTATCACTGCCAGATGACACCAGCTAAGCTGAATTTACATATGGCATGCGGGCCCACATGTCAGCCTATGTTACAACGGCGATTGTTTGTGCGGCGACCAAGTACGTGTGGACTTGGATTGTGCGTGTAGCGTTTCTGCTTTGATGTCGCAATAATGCATGCATTGCCCGTTGTTCTAATCCAGAACGGCTACAAAAAAAACATATGTATGAGTCGGCTTTGTTGGAGTTACTCCAAGATTAGCACTAACCTGTCACGTTAATGGCGACGTTTGGACCAATGTGACCATTTTGCTTGTTTGCATGTTTCCTTCTTTTTTTGTGACATATGGTTGATGTCATTGTTCATGTGTTGTATAGCAACCATGCACTAGCTAGACCCTTTTGCAGTTGCTATAAATAAATAAAAGGTTATTATCACAAGAGCCCAGCTGTGATCTGATATGTGACCCCAATTTCCTGATCTGCAGACGTTTCATTTTGTTGATGATATGTATGGAATAATGATGTCAAGGACAACATAACCGTACCACTATACTAATTGTTGACCTTGTTTCATCATATACGTACTAAGTATGATTTTTCTAAAATAGGCGGTATTGTCGAATGTATGGTTTTCTCAATTAGGCGGTATTGTTGAATGCAGCACATGGTGATAATGCACATGATGAACCTCTTAATTAACACATTTGGTACTTAATTTTTTTAATTATATGAATGAGATGTCTGACACCTACTACTTGCATAATAAACTAGTGGATAGATTAATGTGAAGGTAGTGGTAATCAGTGACAAAGTTGATCAGGGTTTACTAGCCAAGGTGGCAAGGTTTCTTGGACCGTTCCTTTGATGTTGTGACATGTGCATGTTTGACGCACCACCACCCAAACAGAACACCACAAGCATATATTTTTCTTATTTTCGATCTACGTTTATATATGTAAGTAACCCCTTGAGAGCAGCAACCAACAACAACGACAACTTGCTTGTTGTCGAGCTACTTTGCAGTGCAATGCAGGCAGGCTTGTTGTACAGCAACCCAATGCACAAACAAAGAATCAGATGCCATGCATATAGCTAGGCCATAGCCGTGCAGCGCACTGGCACTGTTCTTCGTCAGGGCCCACCTCAACGCCTGCCGGTGCGGGCCCCACGTCCCCCCTAAAGGGATTTTGGCGGCGATGCAAAAGGCATGCACGCATGCAGGTGCTCAAAAGAGTGAAGGAAGACGAGGGCAAACAGACTAGGAGGAGATGGTCAGATGGATGGATCATGAGCAATGCAGCCAGCCAAGAAAAAGAGCAACTCAAGGGGAAAGGCAAGGGCATCTATCCAAGCATGCATGCAACCAACAACCGATCGATTGAGATGCCTGCAAGCAAATCAGATACTGTCATCACTGCATGCACACACCAATGACACTGGCTTGCACGGCTTCGATTAGATATACTAGTATACTAGCTAGTAGTAATGGCAGCTGCTGGTTAATTATTCAGAGGCTCAGAGCTAACAGAGGAGATCAGCTATCTAGCTGCCTTTTATTATATACAATATATATCCATGCATGAAAGCATGTGCTGTCCATTGGATTGCTGCATGCGTTAAGAAACCCAAATGCAAAAGCATATTGATATTGGTCAGCCGTGAGTGGGGTGGTAATGGAGGGCAGTTGTGTTGTGTTGCGTTGGTTCGTGGTAGCTGTGAGGACAGCAACAAGTACACACACTAGCTATAGCTAGCGCCAAATCTGCCGGACGACAGACACAGACTGAATAATTTGGCGAAAACCATGCCTGTTAAGCAACGTCGGGTTCGGTGTACAGAGAAGGCCGGTATCTATATAATTCGCTGTGGTTTCAGCTGTTAGATGGCTTCACGTTTCCCGTGCCTCACATTGGAAGTACGTAGTGTCCAGCAATTTTTTTAGGTTCATGGACAAAGTACCAAAAAGATTAGATAAAAAAAAGTCAGAGCTACATCCATTGGGCATATGTTAATTAGTACTGTATGGTTTATTTGTATGTTTTGGGCACAAATTCTCTAGTAATAAATTGGGTCGATTCTCTTCTCTTTTAATAACTAAGGAAGTGCCTTGCACAATTGTGTGATGGCATACCATTCGAGATGATATACAATCTAGTGTATAACCCCCGCCTCCACCCACACCCACCCAACCAACTCCAAATACGATTTAGGTTGGACTCTCTCTCTCTCTCTCTCTCTAGCTCCAGCTTCGCTGGAGGAGCCACAAAACACAGGGTTTTCAAGGTCCTACTGAATTTTAGTGAAGAGAGAACAAAAACAACTACAATGTTGCTAAATTTGTTACTGGAGGAACCGGAACATCAAGAAGTTATGCCGAGCATGCCCTTACTCTCCGGTGTCTATATTGGCTTCATACCCATGTGTTACCATTAGAATTAGTTGTCTACAATTATTGATTTTATTTGGGACTACATCTTATTAGCTTGCCCTGCTGTTTGGCTTACAACATGACCTCATGCTAAAGGATAGATCCAAGCTTCGCTTAGTATCTTGTGTGCTTCAAATGTTGTTCACTTATGGGTCTCACTACTTAGATTTATGGACGCTTTTTAATGTTGCTTCTCGTAGGACTTTATCATTGGCTCTTTTTTGTTTCATCTGCTTATTAGGACATATTCCCTATTGGTTATGTAGTTTTAGTCGTTGGCATACAAAATTAAAGTAGGTGCTTGGCATCCTAGATGTTTCACTATACCTAAACTGTTGGCGAAATGTTGTGAATCCCACGTGTGATGTGTCATTGACTTTAGCAAATAATGGAGAGATTATCTTTTCTTCCACCATATCTTTTAGCATCCACAATGTGAATCACCAAGGAGTCCAAGGCCCAACGTTGCCTTCCCTCGATCAAGCACTACACCGTCTCCATCCATTCAAATCTCGCGTTACCCCAAGCTCTAGGGGTAGTCACAAAGCTTGACCGTGGCACGTCGAACTAGTGTCTCCATGTGTCACTTCCACAAAGCCACCAGATTTCCGTCATGCATGACATCATAGTTAGGGTTTGACGTTAATGCTATAATTGAGGGACCTAGAGCGGTAATGGAAGGATGTGGATAGTATGAAGGTGAGCCAAGCAGGAGAGCGTAGCGATGTTATGCTTGCTTGGTTAGCCATTGGGAACCTTAGCGCGCGATGGGTCAACAAGGGTTTCTTGTGTGCATGAGGTGAGGGGATTTTGGGTGAATGGAAGGTGGAGGGAGAGAGGGTGAATTATCACCATGGATCAAGAGCTGGAAAACTACTAGCAACCTGCTGCTGGTTTTGCTGAACTTGGTTTGGCGATCCAAATTTAAAACCATTTTTTTTTTCAAGCCGGCTAAGAAGCTACTAGTTTTGGCTTTAAAAATAAAACTCGAAGCTATGCCATCTTTTGCTAGTTGTCTAGATTTAAGACGCCATTTTACAGTTTGAAATTAATTAAATTGGCTTATAACATAGTAGCGGACCCAGTACGAATAGAGCCTAAAAGAAACTTAAGGTCACCTATGAAGTCACATATTTTGAAGCTTATTACAAAGGGTGCTGCGATGAAGGCCCAAACGTGCGCCGCCGTTGGATCCTGGTCAAGCACCTAGCTAGGGTCGCCAAGCTCTAGCTCCGCTAGGCGCACAACAAAACATGCCAGACGTAAGTTGGACAATCTCATATAGTTCGGCTTATTGCAATTGAAGTCTCTCAATTACTTCTCTTTTAAGGTTCCATCCACAATCCTATACATCCAAAAATCAAACACTTGGCGTTACCACTAGTGGCGCCAGGTTGGGAGGAAAGCAATGCCAATAGACCCTTTATTGCACGAAAGAATCCACACCATCCATCCCTCAAATAAACAATCCACACCATCCATCCCTCAAATAAACGTACATAACAAGAGCGCTCTACTGTTTAAATTCGGTGGATGAATTATTATCCGCGCTACAGCAAGTAAAATAAACAAAACAAAACAAAAAATGAATCGAGCAAGCAACAGTAGTTTGCACGATATGGATTCACATATCGCTGTAGTGTGAGCGGCCAAGTAACTTCCAGGGAGATTCTGGAAGGAGTTTACGAAACCGGCGCGCGGTCGAAGGATGACGACACTGGACTTGGTTCGCCGGGGCAGAGTGGGCTGCCGGGCTAGCTTGTCAGATCAGAGAAGCCACCGATGGCGTACATACGTTCAGCTGCCTGAGGCGCCGCCGCGACCGCGAGGAGGGTTGATGGAGTAAGCTTGACGCAACAGGGCTCCCTATAAAGCCCCCTTTTCCCCTCTCTCCTCCCCACAGCTTCTCCATCCCTCAGGCACTCCCGCACACCCCCAGCTCTCTCCCTCGCTCTCTCTGTTCAATCTCTCGCTCGCCATGGATGCTTCTACGAGTACCTGCGCGCGCTAAGTAATCAGAGAAGAAGCTGCTGAGAGACCTCCCTCAGCTTGCCCCTGTACCAAGTAAAACAGGAGGTGCACGCCGCCGGCGCAGGTGTATATAGCTTGTTAGCTGCGTACTAGCTATCGGTGTATAGCGGCAGCTAGCACAGTAGCTTGCCGGCCGGTGGTAAATTAAAAAGCAACTTTTCTTGGACGTATGGCGGCGGAGAGAGCACCGGTGCTGGTGAGGCACGGCGACGGCGGCGTGGAGGCGCTGCGGCAGCTCCCGCCGGGGTTCCGGTTCCGCCCAACTGACGAGGAGCTCGTGGTGCAGTACCTCCGTCGCAAGGCCTTGGGCGTGCCGCTCCCCGCCGCCGTCATCCCCGTCGTCCACAACCTCTACAGCCTCGACCCTGGGACGTCGTCGCCCCCCTGCCCCTGGCCCTGGTAACTACTACTACGCCACGACGACGAGGCTTCAGCTTCATTCAATTCGAACGATCGACGAACATCGATCTATCGTGTCTGTCAGTCGATCACTAATTAAGCTGCAATCTTTTTGCTTTTCGATCGCTCTCCAGATGCGAGCAGTGAAGGGGAGAAATACTTCTTCGCGGTGCGGCCGCCGGCGACCGGCGGCGGCAAGAGCGTCGGTGGTGCTAGGGCGACCTCGAGCGGCGGGCGGTGGAAGCCGGCAGGGGAAGGAGAAGCCTGTTGTCCTGCCCCGCCCATGCGGCGGAGGGAGCCTCCTGGTGGGCGTGAAGAGGGCGATGACGTTCGTGCCACGGCGGAATAAGAAGAAGTCGTCGGCGTCGGCCGCCCTGGCGACTGGCTGGGTCATGCATGAGTACCGCCTCGCCGCGCCGCTGCACAAGAACGTGAGTGATTCTTCTCCATAGTTCCATATACGCAGCGTGCATGCTTCTCTCTCTAAAACTCTCATAATAAGTCATATACGGATCTGCTGACTAATCTAATTGCAGTAGCAAAGTTATGAAATCGGTAGAAGTAAATATATAATTGATCGCTTAAAGCTATACTAATTAGGTCAGAACAGGAGATCGACGACTGTGAGGGATGAACATGAACTAGGTGAGCTTAGCAGCTAGCTAGAGCCATGGGGATAGAAATAGAATAGAGCTAGGCCGGCCGGCCGGCCGGCGAGTAGATAGATGGTGGAGCATGCACCACACCCAGCAGTTTCAAGCAAGTAGTTCATTTTGGCACATCCATCTTGGAGTTTTCTTACCTAATCGGACCTGTCAGTCTGGCATGATCACGCTGCTAATTAATCATGTGCATATCATAACAAAACCATGCATCCATCCATGTTCGTCTTCTCTTCTCTTTCTCTGTACGTCCATCATATTAATTTAATTAATTATTAACCCTAATTAACTTGGTCCACACTAAGCGCTCCCACTAACTAATGTTAAGCTATGAATGTACTCTTGTAGGAGATTTTTTTTTTTTTTTTTTTGGTTGAGAAGAAAATCATGCTTGGTTAATTGGTTTATTTCAAGACCAGAAAAAAGAAGGAAAAAAAGGGATAAAGTTAAGAGTTATTTTGGATGACGAATTAGGAGTTATAGTTATGGGCTGTCGAGATCAACCATAAACCGCTGTGTTTAATCACCTGCCTCCCATCATATCATATATATATATACTATATACCCCTGGTGGTTGCAAATTTATGCCGACACCGAGTGGTAGCTGTGTACTAGATGTACTAGATGCTGCTTGATTGTGTAGTTGCTGCTCTCTGCTCCTGCTCCTGATCGATTCCGCCGACGCTGTCTCTGCTTGACTGCTTGTCCCTCATCGATCCCCCACCATAAACCAAGCCAACCAATCAACCAAACCAAGCAGCGCCTGAACTACTGCCACTTAATTCCGACGACGCCGACCTTCATTAGCCTGCAAATTAATACTGCATCTACTGCATCATCAGTATCTACCCACCTGCCGATCAATTTGGTGATCACTGAATCCGGTGAGTGAGGATATTACTGTGTGTTTGTGTTGGTTCATCAGTAGCCATACATACGTCCTGAAGTCCTGGAGATCGACGTACAAGGCACCCCTGCTGCATATATCACGAGCAGTACTCGCCGGCCATCGATCGTGATGACACACGATCCTGTCCAGTGGTGTGCGTACGTGGCCTGTCGTCTGATCGGAGTAATAATTAATAAACAGATAGATTATTGGTTCGCACAGTACGTACTGTATCTGTATGTGCAATAGCATTGCTCACATTCACACTGCCTGTAGTAGTGCAGTAGTAGCTGCTCATCTGATCGATTGGCAAGCATACAACGCCTGCCTACACACTGGAGTACACTACAGTAGTCTCCCTTCATTCAGCTTTGCAGCATCAGTCGTTTCAGCAGTTGTTGAGCTTGAGCAGTAATAGCATGTACTCCTAACACTAGCAGCTACTAATAAGAATGCAAGATGCTCTGATCTGACCATTGTGCCGGCCTTGCATTGCTTCTTTGGCGCTGACGCTGACACTTCGTTTTGGGTCCTTGGCATCGATGCAGGGCTGCAGCCTGGCTCAAGCTCAAGGAGAGTGGGTCGTCTGCCGCGTCTTCCAGAAGGGCAGCAGTAGCAGGCCGAGCAGGAGGCGAGCGGTGCCGGCCGCCGTCGCGTCGCCGTCGCCATCGCCGTCGTCCGCTAGCAGCTGCGTCACGGATGGGTCCAACTCGGACCTGGACGAGGTCAGCAGCTAGCTAGCTAGCCGAGTCACCGACCGCTCGAGCCAACGACCGGCCGGCCGGCCACACAACAAGTCAAGAACGTATACAACCAGCTATCAGCTGCCGGCGATCGATATGATCGACGGCGGCCTGCCATGCATGCCTCTCAAAGAGAGAGGCTCAACTACTCAAGCTGATGAGTTAGCCTAGCCTTAGGCGGCGGCCTGTAAACGGAAGAGCTAGCATTTGCTTGCGCCCACCGACATTTGTTGTTGTCACTTGAATTAGTTTCCTCTTTTTTCTTCTTCTTCCTTTAATTATTTCTTCTTGCTTTCATTTTCACTTGATCTGTGGAATGTAATGTAATGCAGTGTAATTTAATTAGTGAGAGAAGCTAGCAAGCACTACTACCGGGCGGATTAGTAGTTAACAGCAAATTACTGAAAAGGTTCAGGAAGCTTCTTGTTGAGGTTTCAGAATCAGAAGCCACTTATGACGTATGCATCTATACGTACGTACGTACGTACGTGTACGGGTATGTGTATGTAATATGTACGTACCAGCTGCAGAAATTAATCTGCTCCGCATGTATATGGTCAAATCTGTACCTTGCATGATGGTTGTCCGTAAAGTCTTTGTAATATTAATTAATTTCTTCTAGGAGGAGGAATCTGATTATCTGAATCCGTAATAACAAAGTGTTGTTGTATGCGTTGGGCTGTGTGTGCTATTTGAGAAAGTAAATTCTGCGGATTTTGATCTGTCAATTTTATGTTGTATACTATGGTCGATAAGTCGTGGCGATAAGTTCAAACAAATAAAGGAGAAGTGCTGATAAAGGTTTCGTAAAAGGGAAAACATTAATTGAAAAGAAAAAGAAAATGAAAGAAGTAGCAGGGGAAGAACACAACATAAGGGAACGACGTCATCCAACGGAAGAGGCTAGCTACCCAATCGCTACGCTAATCGAAAGGGGAAGCGTAGCTGTTTTTTTTGCCGGTGCAAAATCAAAGTAAATTCACGCATGTACATGATTAATTTGGCGAGTCAAATTTATATTCTTCAAGCAGAGTTCTTCCTATCCTCTATCGTTATCGTTAAGAAGAAGTCTATTTTGTTTTACCATCAACAATAGTCAGAGTTTAGTTTTGACCAAAAAATTGCAAAAGAAAATTTTATTTTGACCGGTCGTTCACATGTGTCCATTATGCTACCCAAAAGGTAAATTTCGCTTACATGGACAACACGTGGTAGTGGGCCTCACGTGCCAGATGTCTCTACCTCCTCTCCGCACACATTCTCTCTCTCTCCCCCCTCCCCCCGGGGCCCAAATCCGCACAACCTAGCTATTAAAGAAAAGGTCGATATGAAAGAAACATTGATAATCTATTACTATTTCTCATTGCATTGGTAATTTGTTATTGATTGCATTGACATATGAGGGAGAGCCTTGTAGCACTTGATTATTCCATGATCCACTTGAACCCTTGAGTCCCAAGTTCTTCACTTGACTTCCTAATTGATCTCCTTCAATCTTGAGTTCTTTGATCATCTTGCCATCAACCACTGTAGATGTCTTCATTCTAAGCATTGTGTGGCCTAGTGTTAGCAATTGATCCTCCAATCCATACACTAGCCATATGTTGCCAAGTTGTCCTCAACTTGTTTCTTCATCCATGCTTTGAGGACACTTCTTCATCTTTATGCTTTGCATTGTGACCTAACATAAAACATGTTACTCCAAAACATTCATTAATCACAAAATTAGTGTTGTCATTAACCATTAAAATCACTTATACCTAAGGGGTCTAAAAACTCATCAAGGGACTAGCTAATTGATATAGCGTCCCAAGGAAATTAAACTATGGAGATTCATCTCTCTTCAGGGTGGCGCCAATGGACCATGAGTCAATATGGAGCCATCTGATGCGTCCAGTGCTAGGCACTGACACGTCCGACGCCACTTTAACAACATGCGTGAAATTGTTATGACCGTTGGAGATCAATGGCCACGGTTTGAAACGCTGACACGCGACACCGATTGGAACACAGGGCGCCGGGCATCGGTCGCGTCCCGATCTAATCCACCGAGGCGTGTGTGCAGGGATTTCGAGCCTAACGGAGCCATGGGCTGCCTATATATATGATTTGGCCAGCTCCTTGGGATTTCTCTTGCACATTTGAATCAATTGACATCCCTTTGAGCTACCAAACACACCCCCACTCACTCTCTTGCTTGGTTGTGCATTCTTTGTGAGATTTAGGAGAGATCTTAGTGCATTGCTTGCTTGTTTTGCAGCTAGTGGATTTCTTGTTACTCTTGGAGAGTAATGCTCCTAGTCGGCTCGGTAATTGTTTGAGGCGTTGGCAAGACTATGAGATTATTCTTGGTCACCTCCCCGGTGAATTGTAAGGAGTTCTTGTCGGGCTTCCTTGTTGGGCGGCAAATTGCCGGTTTAGTGGAATGCTCATGTCGTTGAGTTACCATACTTGCTAGTAGTGTCTTGGGGTGCCTTGCGGAGCATTGGCTTGGAGAGTCTCACCGAAGAATCATAGAGGTATTGATCGACACAACCGGAGATTAGCTTGTTGATGCACAAGTGAACTCCGGGGTGAACAAATCAATTGTCTCTTGGTGATTGACTTCATCTCTTACTGGTTGTTCATTGTCTTTGGTGATTTGATCATTGCCCCTACGCATCGGTATAACAAACTCATTCCCTCCTTGCAATTACATTTGATCATATTGATATCTTGTGTAGCTTATTTAGTTGGTAAATTAGTTGTGCTAGTTGCTTCTTTAATGTTATAGTATATATCTAAATCTTCATGTGAATTAGAGATCATAGCAACTAGAATTGTGAAATAGGTGACTTGCCTAACCATTAGAGTTAAAGCAAACCACATTACGCCATTTATTTTATAAACAAGTTTGCTCTAGTGAATTTGTAAAATTTTATAGGTTATTCACCCTCTCTAGTTATATTAGGACCTTTCATTGGAGGACCTTTTCACCACCCATGGCGGAGACCTTTTTCACCACTCATGGCGGTGGTAGGGTGTTCCACAACTCATCATAGACCCTTAAAACGGTGCCCCTCGTCCCCGAGGCATCATATCTCCTTCTCTGTCTGATATCGTCCCTTGTCTTGCCACGGTCTAGACCACTTTGCCACCGCCCGACCTCACACGAAAACCCCTTCTATTCTTCTAACCCATAGACATGGAAACCTCTCTCCTCAAAAACTTGTACCCTAACTCAAGTCTCGAACCTAAACACCCGATGAGCTCTTCATCTTAGAGTGTTGTCACCACCATTATATCCATGTGAGTTTTTTTTTTCCTCCGGTAGTTAGGGCAGCCCTCGATGCACGACGCCACGCCTTCTTATGGGCGGGGCACTAACAAAGCCCGTGGGGCTAATCGCCTAGTGGCCTGGGAGCAGGTCTGCCCGGTCGAAGAAGGAGGATGGTGGGTTGGGCGTCAAGAGGATCGACACTGAACGAGTGTCTCTGCTCAAGCTCATCCACCGCCTTCATGACCCCAATGGATCGGCGTGGGTGGGGGTGGGTGCACGAGCAAGTCCACCCTGTCGGACCACGCTGGCAGGCTCATTTGGATCGCATTGGGAGGCTCTGTGATGGCTCCTTCCCGCCAACCGAGGCATCACCGCATCGAGGTTGGGAACCGGGAAAACCAACTTTTGCCATGACATCCGAAATGATGAAGGGATGCTTATGAGTGCATGCCAGCCCTGTACTCACACTTTGAAGGCACCAGGTCATCAATCCGTCCCTAGACGGCGACTTGAGGAACATGCTACAACGACTCTCACCTCGGGAGTTGCGGTGAACCGAGCACACTGGAGAGACTCCTCGCGGGGGTCACCCTCTCACCCACACCCGACGAAGCGCGGTCTTTGCTTCTTCGAAGATGGTGAACACAAGCTATCGTAAAAATTGATCTACCGAGCATCGACGCGAGGCGACCATATGTGCCCATCCAATTTTTTTGTGTGCAAGAACTTCACTTGCTACGGGAAGATTGGAGTTGCAAGATCCCTAAGAAAGACTGCGCAATAGTTGATATATGGAGAGAATCATTTGTCATTAATTTCCTTTGTTCCAAAATCTGGGGTGTGTTTAGCACCCAAAATTTGGTGCAAAATTTTGGATGGATGTGACATGTATGTCACATCGTATAATCGTAAAGACGTTTCGTTTGTTAGTGGTAAATATTATCCTACTATGGCGTAACTAGGCTCAAAAGAATCGATCTCGCAATGTACATCTAAACTGTATAATTAGTTTAATTTTTTACCTATATTTCGTGCTCCATACATGTTGCCGGCCGACGGATGTGATGGGGAATCTTCTTTTGCGTAGTGGAATTTGGGAGGAATTTGGGGTGCTAAACACACCCCTGGTGTACAACACTCTGTAACTCGTTTTGGGCTCTGCCCCTCCACCCTGGGCGACCGACATCAGTGGAAAATGAAGGATCACTTTGATAGCACTAAATCAGGTGGGGATCGCTTTGATAGCCCCCGTTGCTTGCCTAAAAAAATAGTGTGCTTTGGCACGCGCACGCGCACACCAGTCACGAGGTGGGCGCGTGTGAAAAATAAAGAAACATTGACGTCAAATCTATTTACATGTCCTGATCTACGAGCTAATAAAACAAAAAGGAGTCGAGTAAGCACAGGCAAGCGGATAAGGGCTTTGCAGCAGCAACCGGAGACGAGTGGTTGGAGGAGATGGATCCAGGATCCAGATGCGGAGATGGATCCAGGATCCAGATGCTGGCTTCCAAAGTTCCAATGTGCCAAAAAATGCGGGTGCCTTGAGCTCCATCAGTCCGTCGCTAGAGCTGTGGCCGATGAGCCGGGAACGGGGCGAGGACGATGGACGTGCGTGGAGCCCGCGACAGGCACAGCCTTACCCTAGCGTATCTATGCTAGATCTCGCTTTGAATAAACAAGCGTCATCCGTCGCATCGATCACAACAGTGACAGCATGCGATTAACAGCATGCCCGACACCATTTAGCCTTGCTTACTGATTGATCTGTGGTGTTCCATAACAACCTAAGCTATGTATGCTTGGCCACCAATCGATCTGTGCTCATCATGCATGTTTTTTATTTGCATCGTCAGGGTTTCCGGATTGAAGGGTTGATCACTGTCGTCATTACAGACAGACAAGCTGGCTGGACGGATATGAGGTTGGAGGTGGCGTGCTAGACCAGGGTTCTTTGATTGATTGAGAGTTGGTTTTTTTTTAGACTTGTTTTCTCTTTGGTATATGACTTTTATTTACGCCTGTTTTTGGCACACCCTTCTTCAGCAAATAAATATGTTCTTTGCCAAATTAACTAATTCAAATGAAACACATTCTCAAATGAAGCTCCTTCTAATGAGAGATTGTTTTACTGAACATTTTTTTTTTTTGCTAATTATTAGTTTCACAAGTGGAACTGCCATAGGGAACATGTTTGTGATGGACCACGGTTTTCCAACAACATTTTCAAAACGACGGAGAGAGTATATAGGTAGATATAATAAAAAAAAACTAAAAGGAGGTGAGCGTGCTTGTGTTGCTCACGCACGCGTACGTGGCTGCCAACCACTCGGTGCTCCCCATTCAGTTCCCCGGATCCTAAAAATTGCATCTTTGTCCGCCACCTCCTGTCACTGGAGCGCGACAGCGCGCGGGCGGCCTCGTCGCACCGCGCTTGCTTGGGCTCCCCGAACTCGTGCACAGTGACACTTCTGACAGTGCAGTGACAGACACCCACACACGGACACGGACATGGACACGGTGGTCGTGGTCGACGAGCTAGCGCCGCACGCAACGGCGCGCTCGCCGTGTGCGTAGGCGGCGTGCTGCTCCAGTCCCCGTCCGACGACGACCCGCAATCTTGCCGCGCGATCCGCTGCAAACCAGCGCTGCACGACGGACGGATCAATCGCCAACCATTCGCCAATCGGCACGGCGGATCGATCGAGATCGACACGTACGTTCTCCGGCCTTGGCCTTTGCGTCCGCGGAGGAGCTGCCTGCCTGCCCGGCCTGTCGGAGAGGGAGCAAGCAAGCATGTGGCAGCAGGACGGCTGTTGGGGGTTGAATTCCGGCCGGGCGGAGGATGGATGGCTGGCTGGCTGGCTATTCCGAGTTGAATTCCGCCGACGGCGACGTACGGCGACGTACGGGGCTATTTGCAGGGGAAGGAAAGACGGGGCCGGAAGCAAGCAACGCGGACCGGGAACGGGGAGCAGATTCCACTGTGCCGGATGGATAGATGGATGGGCACGCACGCACTGTCACTGACATGACGATGGCGATGGTGATCTATACTATCTGCAGGTGCATGCGTCCGGGCACTGCGTGCAGATCGCTCTCCGCCTGTGGAGGATGGTGCCCTGGATCGAGATGGCCGGACGCAGCCCGGGCCGGAACAACCGCACCGGACCGGACGTACAACGCCGTCGTCGTCGTCTCTAGCTAGCTCTTGAATGCATCGTTCCGTCCCGGCCGGCCGGGTCCATCCTCCGGCCTCCGGCAGCACTGCGTGGCTGGTCCATGCCATAGACACGTAGTACATGGACCGACGGCGATTGTTCATCACTAGCTACCTGCAGTGCACACAGTGTAGTATGTACGGGTGTGTATAGCACCCAAAAATTTTTGGCTAAAATTTTTGGACGGATGGGAACATCGACGTGTGACGTCGTGCAATCGTAAGACGCGTTTTGTTTGTTAGTGGTAAATATTATCCTATCATGGCGTAACTAGGCTTTAAAAGAATCGTCTCGCAATGATACATCTAACCCGTGTAATTATTTTATTTTTTACCTATATTTAGTCTTCGATACGTGTGCTTGCGCATTTTGATGTGATGGAGAATCTTCTTTTTTGATGTGATGTGATGAGATGTGATTGGAGTGTAGGAAATTTTGAAGGAACTTGGGGCTCTAAACACACCCGACTCCGATCAGCTTTCTCCACCACCGGTCGATCCATCTAATCCAATCTAACAGTGAGATGGCTGAATCGATCATAATGTGAGACTAATTAATTGCTGTACTTAGCGACTACTGTAGCATGGACGAGCTAGATAGCTGATGATGATGATACAGTGAGACGCCTCATACTACAGTAGCTGCGTGCAGTGTGCTGGCTTTATGCATCGCCATACCGCACATTTAGGCCTCGTTTAGTTGGCTAAAGTTTCTAACTCTTTTTTACTCTCTCTCCATCATATCACATTAAATACACCAAAAAATATATGTTTGAAGTATAAAATATAGGTAAAAAAATAACTAATTATACAGTTTAGATATGCATTCTGAGGCGATTCTTTTGAGCCTAGTTACGCCGTGGTAGGATAATATTTACCAAAAACAAACTAAACGTCTTCTGAGTGTCTTCTAAAGAGTTCTATGAGTTACTTTTTCTAAAATTTTACATCTAAACGAGGCCTTTACTTACTACTACTACTACAGTGCACCGGGTGCTGTCGGCTGCCTGGCGAATGGCGATCGGACTGGCCCAGCTGGACGCCTGCCTGTGCAGCAGCAGCAGTGCGTGCGTGCGTGCAATGGTCCAGCAACAATTGACAGTCACATCACATCGCTCTGAATACGTACGTTACTGTAGATGATCGATGATGTTGCAAGAACATCGGAGTACATACGTACAGTCCATCCAGCTTAACGATCGATCGATAGACTCGCTCGATGCGGCAGGCGCCGCAATTGAGCAGCAAGTTGAGGCGAGCACAGTCCAGAAGCAAGCTGCTGCTGCTGCAAGGCCTTGTTTAGTTGGCAGAATTTTTAGAAAAAGTGACTTTTTTTCGACTCGCATGAAGACACCAGAAGACGTTTTGTTTGTTTGTGGTAAATATTATCCAATTATGGACTAACTAGGCTCAAAAGATTCGATACCAAATTCATGTACAACAGAACTGTGTAATTAGTTAATTTTTTTTTACTACATTTACTACTTTCCGAACATATGTCTTTTGGTGTATTTAATGTGATGTGATGGAGAGAGTCTAAAAATTTGCACTTTTGTGGCAAAAAAATCTGCCAACTAAACGTGGCCCAAGTTGTTAGCTGTATGGTGAATCGATCGATGTATACAGCTCGAATGCACGGATTGACCAAGGTGTTTCAGTCTCCCACGCAGCGATTCATACACCGGCCGCTGATAAACGCACAAGCGAACAGTCTCATCTCATCACTGTCTCACTCTGCTGATGATTCATTCCACTTGAGTTCCAGTTCCACCACCCCTGGACACGGACAGACACGTTGCTTTCAGATCAGATGGACGATGGTAATAAAGCCGATCGATCCATCGATTCACACTACTGCTGGCTGCTCTGGCCGGCAGCAACATGCATCGATCCACCGCCCCGGCCTGGTACGTCTCTGAAGTCTCTAGACTCTAGGCAAGGCTGTAGCCAGGACAGCCGTCGCCGTCGCCGTCGTCCACCTGCTGCTGGTTGCCACGAGTTTCGGTAACTCGCTGGGCCACGACGTACGAGCCTGCACTGCAGATGCAGTGAGGCAGACACGCAGCTTGTAGTAGAAATCTGAAACTCCAGCACGGTTAATTATCTTGGTGTTAGGCTGTTAGCAACTAATTAAGCATGCATGGGCATGGGCTGGCTCCGATCCTGACGATATAGGCGAACGACGACGGCGATGTGAGTCCGTCCGACATCGCCGGTGAGACGTCGTGTTTTCAGTGCAGCTAGCAACGATGAGTACATACATATAGAGTCATGAGAGCTAGCAGCAGCGACGGCGGGGACGGGACCATATAGAGAGGACGTACGGATCAGCAAATAACAAGGCGGGCGATGCATGGAACAAGATGATTATTAGCAGTGGTTTGACTCTATGGGTGTGTTTAGATCCCCAAATTTCTCCCAATTTCATTTATCAAAAAAAAGATTCCCCATCACGTCCGTCGTGGCAACACGTATGAAGTTCGAAATATAGGTAAAAATTAAAATAATTACACAGTTTAGATGTACATTCTGAGGCGATTCTTTTAAACCTGGATTCTGTAGGGTAGGATAATATTTACCACTAACAAACGAAACGTGCTATAGTATACGCACATCCGTGCAAAATTCGTCCCCGAATTCGGGGCTCTAAACGGGGCCTATTATTCAGACTTCACATGATAGTACTGACTACTGAGTCGTCCTTATGATGATGAATGATTACGCCTACCTGTCGTCGTCGGTCCTACACCCGCGAATGCATCTGTCCCATTCAGGCATTTTTTACAAGATCTATCCCATCTACCAAGGCATTGAACAGTTGTAGTCTGCAGTATACAGCAGCACTAGATCAGCAACCAACCAAAAAAAAAAAAACACTAGCTAGGCTATAAAACCACGCGTTGTTGTGAGACTTTCAAGTGATTTAAGGCTATATAATGCTAGTAACAGAAATGCAGGTCAATTCAAAATTAGCATAGAATGATTACTACTTTTTACAAAAAAATAGAATGATTAATATTAAAAGCGTGTGGTAGGATTAAAGTGATTCTTAAATAGAAAGAAAGAGCGTCATCGATCTCTACGGTTTCTCTCAAACCTGAAGGACCAAACGGCGACCAGGAGGGGGTGAATGGGAGCGCCGATTTTCCTTCTCAATTTCGTCATCGGCTCAACCCCAACCTCAAAGGCAAACTCAAACGAAGCGAGACGAAGAACACACGTGCTTAACCGATAGCAAGGTGTAGAAGAAAGAGAGCACCGAGATGTCCACGGCCCAAATGGTTGGGTGGATGTTCCTGCGAACACGGCGGGACACCTCAAACGGCCATACACAAAAGGCGAAAAAGAATTTCGAATCGATGGACGAAAAGAGTTACCCAACTCCTATTGAGAAGAAGTGGGTTCTCTAAACTAAAATACCCAAGTCAACTTGTGACAGGCACTCCGGATAAAATCCTCGAATCGATAGAAATTCACTGCAAAAACCGGATCTCAATTCAGAGCACAATTGAGTAAATCGTGGATCAATTAGCAGGAGAGAAAATCCAAACCTTTCCCACGCATGGCACTCAAGCTGTGACAAACAAACTGACCGAGACTAAATAATTTGATTTACTGTAGCATGCATGATTAGATAATTCAAGAGAAGCCAGATCAAATAAACAAATCATTTACAAGCTAAGCACTTGCTTGATCACGGACACCTCTAAGCCAATGAATACTTACTTGAGAAAGCCGCAGAAAGGAAGAGGATGAGCTCCAATCTCACGAGCAGCAGCAGGCGAGGGACTCGGCACTGAAAACTGCAGTCCTGATGTGATTAATCCTCACGTACTCCTGCCCTGAAGATGGAGAGCGCTGGGCGTGGATCTTGCCGATCAAAGAACCTGATACCTGCTGCCTGCTTGCTTTGATTGTCGTAGCACAAGCACCCAACAGACTGAAACCACAGGGCTGAGTACGGCACTGAAGAACGAGCAGACAAAATCAAACACGAACTGGAGCGGTGTGGATCTGTGTGCTGCTGCCTGGGAATCAGAGGGGCGCCGCTCAAGGGAGCTCGCTCGATGTTTCCACACCGGCGCTGGTAGCGCTGCTTCCCTCGCCCATTAGATAATTACGGCAGGAAAAACCAGATCGAGTGAAGATCAGAGCACGAAAACCGCCGAACAGAAAGACACGGGACGAGCAGAGAACGGGCGACACAAATTCCAATGGATCTCTCTCAAATCAAAAGCTCGTGATCCCAAAATTTGCACAGATGAAATTGACCTTGGCACGAAACTATTTCCCAAAAATCTCTGCCTGAAATCAAACCAAACTCCAGAAAACGTAGATCACAGCTACGAGCGAAAATAGGGAGAAGAACAGCTAAGAACAGAGATCACGAAAATCACAGATTAAAGTGACAAATCCCAGAGAGCATGAGTGGACTAAGGGTCACTCTTCCTACGAACGAAAATCACAAAGACAAAATCCACACAAAATTGTGTTTTGAACCTCTAAAACAAGAACCCTAAAATGAAGGAAAATCTATACCTACTAATAAAGAGAAAAATTTCCGCCAAAAATTTTCTTCCACCATTTTTCCTTTCACCTTTTTTTTTCCGTATCCGTATAGGGCTGAGATTTCCAACGTACATGACATGTTACACACAAACGTCACGCCTCAGATACGAATCACAGCGGAAACGTGATCTCCGAGTTCGTGTCCCAAACCAATTCAAAAGCAAAGAAAAGCACATAAACGTCCATAATTAGAGGCACACAAACAATACTTGGATTCATAAATTTCCGTATGCAAAAACTTTTCCAAATCGAAAGTATGCAATGGATCGAACAAAACAATATAAAAAGCGAGCCACAATCGTGGTAATACGAGCAACGGTCGATGCTTGGCACATGTTCTAACGACGTCGAAGAGCAAAGAGGATGGAGAAAGAGAGATGAATTTGCTTGCATTGTTTGCTTCAACGCGAGGAACGTCGGCGGCAATCGGTGACCGGCATGGATTGAAGCGCCGGACAAAGACCGATTGCGGCGTGGCGTAGGAGCTAGAGCTAGGCGGCGCTGAGCTCGATCTGGCGCGGCGATGCGGCGTGGCGCCGAGATGGAGCTCAGGCGGCGGGCGGCGGCGTGTCCTCTACGTGCTCGCGATGGCTGGAAACCTAAACGGTAGTCAAATGGGCCTTGGCCCAGACGTTTACAGCCCAAAATGAATATGACTTATACATCTTTTATACGTCACGGAGAAAAACAAAAAAAAAAAAACAAAAAAGGTCAAGATTAAGACCTACTTTAGAAAGGATAAAAAAAGACCTACTTTAGAACAGCCAAGTAAAATAAATTGTGATAATTCTTTTAACGCACGAAAGTATGTTTGCTATGTCTTGATATTTAATTGAAATAAGGATGGCTCAACTAAAATGAAATAAAAATAGCTAGGTTTAAGTGACTGCACAATAATATCCACCATTGTATATATAGACATATTTGCTTTATTAGTATCTAACACGTACGCCCCTGGGTCAACGCACAGCGTATTTTGCAAAGCCTATTAATAAAGAGCGAAAATTTCTGTCAATCTGCCCTTTTTCCGTCCGTCCGTCCCTCCCTCCCGACTGCCGTCCGCTTTTTCTGTCCGCGCCTGCCTACCTCGAGAGTCCGGTGCAAATACGAACACGAAATCTTCAGAGGTGTCGGACAAAGAGAAGGGAAGAAGAAATCGGAAAAACAACGCGGGATCCGCGACCACGCGACGTTGCGCTCGACATGGAATCGAGCATCCGCGACGTCGGGTGCCCAGCCTTGCTACCTTGGCCATCTCCATGCCGAGGCTGAGCGCCGCTGACGTCGATGCCGCAACCGCTGTCGTCTTGTCCGAAGCTCACCGTGGCCGCCGCACCCGCTCACCTGCCGCTTACTCGCCCTCTCTGCGCCACCACCCATCAGGTCGCCGCGCTCGCACCTCGCAGCTCCACCGCCCAGCCTTGCCGCCGGGCACAGCAGCTGCAGCCGCTCCTAGGAGCGCATCACCACGCCGCCGAAGCCGTGGCCAGCAGTTACCGTCGCCATGCCCATCTCTCTCCCTCACCTATCTTTCCCTGCTCTCGAGCATTCACTAGATGGGGAACGGAGGCAGAGCCACGAAGGCATCCAATGCCCAACCGGCCACGTAGCCTCGACCAATGAGGACAGGCCATGTCTGGCCGTATGCCCATTCTATCGTAGGCCCAGCCCCACTACCCATCTTTGGTGGACAAGGTGTACGTGAAATACAGAGGCAAAGAGAGGGAGTCCACCGATCGGTGTTTTGGACCACAAGTCCACAAGCACAGCGCGGTCAGCACTAACCAGGCCCACGCGTCAGCCGTAGGTTAAATTTTGAGTGCACGTGGGATTTGTACACAGGATACGAAAAAGGAAACTAAATAATAGGCATGTTTGGAGAAATAGCCAAGTGCTATTTTTTTTTTTTTTGAACTCGCCAAGTGCTATTATGAGGGCTAAAGTTTATCCAAATGAAATAGCTCTCCAAAAAAAAAAAAAAAAAAATAGCTTTTGAGGTGTTTGGATCCAAAGGTTAATTTAGCCTTTAATGCACTTTCAATCATTTGAGTACCCCTTGAGAGAAAGAAAAACTAAAGTAACCCAAATAGCACCCCTTGTGGGATATAGTTTTTTGGGTGGGCTATTTGCAAATAGCTCTGAAATAGCCCTCCTATTTTGCAACTCTTGGGCTATTTGAGATTAAAAGGTGAGGGGCTAAAAAATAGCTCATGGATCCAAACCAACATCAGTAAATTATCAAGATTTAGTTTGTGGTCGGCAGCCGGCTTGTGCACCTTCTGATGGGCCGTTAATGGGATGATGGCCTGGTGCTCTCAATGTTGTGTGAGCGCTACCTATTGCTCGATGCTCTTCTAAATTTCCTTTTGTGCGACTTCATGCTCTTCTCACAGCGCAATGGCAAAGTCCATTGGTTGGTGGCTCCCACCCAGGGTTTAAATCCTGGGTGTGACACTTTATTCTCGATTTATTTCGGGATTTTTCGGCGTTATGCATTAAGTGGTAGGTGACATCCCGTCGACAGCGAGGCGCCTGTGGTGACTTCGTGAACTTCAAGATTTGTCGGCTCGGTCCTAAGCTTATAGGGGTAGGGTTTGCATACGTGTGTTCATAGGGGTGAGTGTGCGTGCGTGTTGAGCGTCTGCGTTATCTTGCGTGTAATCTCAAAAAATTCTAATATTTCGGTTTGTGAATAAAAGAACTTTTCTTGGGTGATCGGTTTTCGATGGAGACCGAAATCTAAGTCGAAGCAATCTATCGATAATAAAATGCGAATTGAGACACATGACGTGTTAGTTAAAATAAATATTGAGCCACAAGTCGTAAGACCATACAATAGATTATATGTCCCGTTCAACGCGCGGGCATTTTTGCTAGTAAAAACGAAAATGAGAGAGGCAAGAGGGGATGAAGGTGTAAGCCTCCACTAAATAGTCCAATATTCCCTCTGCCTAAACTACCCCCTAAGATACATGAGTCGATCTTCTAACCCGAGGGGCTATTTTGGTCGACTCGGGTAATTATCGATCCGACGACCACCGCGCCTCCTCATCCGTAGCATCGCCTCCACGCAATCTCCCGGATGCCGCCACGCCGCCCTTCCGTCCACACGGAACGTCCACCCGGGTTTTGAGGCCCAAACCCGTGAAACCCGGCCGATGGTTTTGAGGCCCAAACCACCAAACCAGCGCCCGTGGTTTTGAGGCCCAAACCACCGAAACCCGCACCGATGGTTTTGAGGACAAACCACCAAACCTCCTCGACACGTGTCATCGCCGTCTTGACCGCCCAGAGTCGCCAAGTCATCCGAGCTCCCCTGCGCAGCCGCCGCCGTCTTGACCCGTCGACCACGGTCCCACCACGTCCTCTTGCATTCGCCGATGTCCCGGATGTCGACCACCATGGCTAGCCACCCGGCGATCCCGGTCCCTCGGTCCAAGCCTCACGTCCGTCCTTCACCTCCGCGGTCCATCGGCGGCCGCACGTCCTCCTTGGCCCCTTCACCTCGCCGTCGCCTACCATCTCCGAGCTCCACACCTGCACAACACAAACCAAGAGATCCGTCTTCGACACACTCCACGTGTGCCGCTGAACATAGCCGAAACATAAAGAATAAAGGAAAATATAGAATTAAAATGTTGATTTGCGACAATCACTCAACCACAAAAAAACTAAACACATGTGACCTAAATCAACCATGTGTTCGTAAAACCCATGGTCGGTAACTTTGTATTATACTGGACGCAAAATTATTCTAACTCGTATGAAACATACGTACTCGTGCATTTGAAGAAGCAGTTGCTTGCTCGGAGCCTCGTATGAAACATACGTAGTACGCGGCACCGGCCGATCATAGACCAGCCACGGCCGAGCATTGACCAGTGACAGTGAGCATGTGCATGGGCCGCTGGAGGAGCAGCTCGATGGCGATCGGATAGGGTTGGGCCGGAAAACCCAACAGGCCATCAATTCTTGGCCCATTTCCTATACCAAGAAGAAAAACGGAAAAAGGACCAGTGACGGCACCTACAGTGGACCAGGCCCAGCGATTTACCAGTACCACATCTTGTGCTGCTGTCTACTCCGGCCCAAGAAGAAGGCCTGTGGGCTGCTGGGCCATGCATATTCAGCGAGCAAATTTTCCTGATGCCTGAAACAAGATTTGACTTTTTTCTTGTCTGAGGTCACAGTCACATGAATTCGAGGGGGCAGGATCTTGACCTAATGTTGTTGGGAACTTGGGAGGCATAAATTTGCGTCTCACTTCAAACTCCGCTCATCTGCACAATTTTGAAGCTCACACAGTCCAAGATGTTCAATGGTGATTAATTGTGTGTAACACGGTACATGTGCTTGACACATTGTACACGTGGTTGAGATCGACCAGGATCTTTCGGTTATAGGACTTCCTAGTTTGTTGCTCAAGTTGGTAGGTAGGATAGATATCCTTTGTTGTTTGTTGTAACTAAATCTTCTTGATGTACAAGCTACCGTGGGGCTGTTCCCACACCATTTAACACGAAGATGAGTCCCCTATCAAGGCAACTAGTTTCCTCACTTTAACATGGTATCAAATCCATTGAGCTCCACACAGGGGAATTCAATGCCGTTCCATCTTGCATCTTCCTCCTCCGCTACGCTTGTTTTGTTCTTTCTAGTTTTTGTTTTGAACCTCTGATAAACGAATCGAAATAAATATGAGAGGGTATGCTTTCTAGCAATGACTCGTGCCTATTATCAGGAACAGATCTACAAGAGGGGTCGGGTATTTCGATTCGTTTATCCATGTGAGCTATGCGCACTCGGCGTTGGAATACTGCATGTACTCTAGATGAACAGGGGACCGTGCTGGATATTTCCTGGGAAATGTGGTAATGGATGATTGCAACTCAAATCACGTTTGACTCTATCCCCGTGGAGGTGGCACGGTGGTGCATGTGCCAACCTTAACTCAATAATTTGATGATTTACCTAAGTTTTTCAAGTATACAATACCTAACCATGACTATAAATTCTCCTTTGTTTTACTACAAGAATTTGGTCTAATATCATCACAAAATCATATGCTATTATGAGACAAGAAATAAAATTTAAAATAATTTGGAGACATAATTTGTGGGATACCTATATCAGGGGTACCCTAAACACACGACTAATCGCGGCAAAACCCAAGCGGTGTCTCGGCCCGGATCGGCCTCAACGCAAGCTCGGCCCGCAAGACACCTCCGCCTCGCACAAGCTCGGAGGCGGAACCCGAACTCCACCTCGTGCGAGCTCGTAGGTCGGAGCCCGAGCTCCGCCTCACACGAGCTTCGGAGACCGTGCGGCCGCAAAACTTCGCCTCGCACGAGCTCATAGGTCATGGCTCGAGCTCCTCCTCCTCCTCGAGCTCGGCGCGACGTCATTAAACCTCCGCCTCGCCGCGAGCTCTCTAAGCTCGCGGGCGATCCCGTCTCGAGCGAGCTCTTAGCGCGTCCTAGAAACGCGTCGGACCCACATGACCTCACGGGATCACTCCGACTCACGCGACCCTCCCACCACGAGCGACTACTAAGTCGTATGGGCCTCTCATCTAGCACCACACGCGGTCACTCCGCGCGCTCCCCCGTCTGCGCGATCTAAAGGGGCGGTGAGGCGTTCGCTCTCCGCCTCGGCGACTAAGGGCCTGGACGGACCGCTTTCCACCTCGCCGACCTATAGGTCGAGCGACCCACGACCGCGAGCTCATGAGCCCGCGCTCTCACCGAAACAAACCCGCGCGACCTCGGGGTCGCGTGACTTCCTCCGATTCTTACGACACGAGCTCCGGCGCGGCGTAAAGCTCACGAGCTCTTAAGTCTCCCGGGACCATCCACCCGGCCACGCCGCCGCTTCCCTATAGTACTCGGCGAAGGTACTTTCGAGTGCCGTAATAAAGTCTTAATGCGCCATCGCGTAGTTCAACTACGCATAGCGCGCGGCAGCTGTCTGACGCGAACATCAATGCCCCTAGCAGACACGACGCGCTCGGCCCAGATGCGAGATCCGCCTCCGACAACCGCTACGGACAACCACTACCGGACAAGCGGCGACCTCGGCAATGGCGGCGAGCTCTCTGTCCACACATTTTCTTGCTACATGAAATACGGCGCATTTATGGCTCGGGCGGCGCGGCGAGCTCATTGTTCCCTCCGTCACCAACCAACGAAGCTTCGAGCTGATTGGGCGACGCATTTCACATCAAAATATGGAGCCGCCCCCTACGAGACTCTATGACGATCGGCGAGCGGACAACTACCCGGTAGGGCGGCGGCGACGTGCACCACAGCTGGACAGCCCGGCGTGCCTACAAACCAGGCGACTTTTTAAACTTTACCCCCTCTATTTTATATTCTTCACATCTTTAGTCCTTCTCTGGTGGCACCCATGTATCCTCCCCTTACGACTATAAAAGGAGAGTCTTGGCCACCGGGAGAGGGGATGGATCTTCTTCCCATCGCATCCTCATTCGAACACACACCACTCACAGAGACTTGGGAGCCGGCCTCGACTTCGGCCTAAAGCGCATGAGAGAGAATCCATCTCCCCAAACGCTCGGGGGCTACTTTGTGGGATACCTATATCGGGGGTACCCTAAACACACGACTAATCACGGCAAAACTGAAAGGTCCCTTGTGGTTTTGGTAATTGAGTGTCAACATTAGGTGAACTAATATGTGTGATTGAGATAATACACGGGGAGATTAGTTCACTTTCGTGATGGTGCAATGAAGGAGCTTTATTGCATATGAAACATGACATGGAGTCATGTGACCAAGGTGGTGAAGATCAAGACAAAGACTTGGCTTGAAGGACCCGGTTGCAAGTGTGAAGGGCAAGTCACTGGACTTGGCGCCGATGGACCGACGCCAATAGCGGTGAAGAGCAAGTGAGGTCGAGATCGATGGACCAAGAAGGTCATGTGATGATATGGAGTGGATCATATCATTCTTGATCGTGTTGGTGCATCGTTGCATCGGCGCGAAGATGGAGCGGAATGAAAATGCGCAAGGCAAAGGTACAACCTATAGGGCATTTCATTTCGCCGGTCATTGGAGCTTAGAGAAGTTTATGACCGGGTTTAGGATAGATGGCCGTACTATTAAGAGGGGCGAACTTGTTTGCATATCGGTCATCTAGTGCCACTGAGCGATCTAACTTTTGCGATGTGTTAGGATCGAGTGGCGTGATAAGAGCTAACCCGACCTTTGAAATGATTGTGAAAATGCTAACACACTTGCACATGGTGATGTACACTTGGTGGTGATGGCACATTTACAAAGGCGGCGGTGATTGAGGGGTTGAGTTGGATTTGGGAACCGCTCATCCTCCCGCCGAGCTTGCGAGGCGGGGATTCGGGCGCTTCGAGAAAATGAGTTGCATATTTTCTATTGCGGCCGGATGCAAGTTGGAGATGAAAAACATGCTATTCCTCGTGCTCAAGTTTGGTATACTTGATGGGTAGTATGTCGAAGAGAAGGCGTCGGTGTTTCGATGGAGTTTTCACTGAAAAACGGTGACCGGACGCACCGGGAAGCATCGCTAGCCGGCCGGACGCCCCGGTCGGTGCGTCTCGCGTAGAGCTCTAGCCGGGCGTTTTTCACGGACGCCGCGATCGACCCTCGACGGATGCTTCGGTCACGGCCGGTTTCCTTTGGACGGACGCCGAAAAGTTGCCGTTAGCCGTGGGCCCGATGGCCTTGTCCGCTCGGCCGGGCGCCGGAGCGACGGACGCTTGGACCGACTTCCGGTGAGTCCGGTCGGTGCGTCCCGGCAAACCGTGAAACCGTGGTTTGAAGCACCAACGGCTCTATTTGGCTTGGGGGCTATAAATAGAGGGTGTGTTCGGCCATGGCCGGCGCTTAGCACCTTGGGGACTTTGTGTCCATGCTTGAGAGTGCTTGAGAGCCCTCCCACTTGAAGGGTCGAGATGGGGACTAGAGGGGGGTGAATAGTCCCTTTTAAAAACTAAACGCATCCGCTAACCAAACAAATGCGAATTAAACTTATCGGTCTAGCCAAGACTTCACCCCTCTAACTAAGACTCTAAATCACCTCACAAAAGATCCTACACAAGAAGAGTGAGGTGACAAGCCTAGCTTGAGCTCCTAATCAATTCTAATGCAAGGTCACACAAACCTAAGCACTAGTACTTTCAAGCACGTGAGCTCCTACACAATTCTAGTAAGCACAAGCACAAAGCCCCTAAGCTCACTAGATGCACAATGGACAAGGCAACACACGCCTAACCCAAAGGCTCAAATTACCTAGCTACACAAGCTAAGCAAAGTAACTAAACAAGCTACACAAGCTAGATAGTTACAACTACTCTACTCAAGCACAAACACAATATATATGAATGTAATAACAAAGCTTGAGATGAAGAGATTGCAAACCACCGCCAAGTGTGGACACAAGATGACACCGGTGATTTTTTACCGAGGTCTCGGGAAGCTTGCCAACTTCCCCTACTCCTCGTTGTGTCGACCAACACCTTAGTGGTTCCACGGTTTGGCTTAATCACCCTGATGATTCTCAAGCTTAATGGCCGGTGCCAAATCCCACAAATTGAGCTCGATCGAG
Source organism: Hyparrhenia diplandra (assembly GCA_015847255.1). Taxonomy (NCBI): domain Eukaryota; kingdom Viridiplantae; phylum Streptophyta; class Magnoliopsida; order Poales; family Poaceae; genus Hyparrhenia; species Hyparrhenia diplandra. The sequence goes on along the minus strand of JADLZK010004915.1, from coordinate 96,672 downwards.
ACACTCACCAATGTGAGTTCTCTAGCCAATCCCTCAATAGGGTACCGTGTGAACCCACACACAAGTGTGGTAGCTCAATGACACGCTCCACTAGAGTTGCTCTTCACGATCCCCGCGAGGTGAGCACGAACCTCTCACAATCTCTTCTTCGGAGCACCGCGACAATCTTCTTTGCGTGCTTCACGAAGCCTCTTGCCACCAAGCCGTCCTAGGAGGTGGCAACCTCCAAGAGTAACAAGCCCACCGGCTTGCACACGAACACCTAGTGCCACGACACGATCTCCTCAACGTTAACGCACTAGAACACGATCTCTCACTCAATCGGATGAGCGATATCAAGCATATGTGAGTGGGAGGGCTCTCCAAGCACCACAATACAAGCCACCAAGGCTAGAATGTGCTCACAACCCGGCAAAGTCGGCCACACCTTCTATTTATATTCCCCAAGCCAAAACTAGCCGTTGGGGACGAAACACGGTTCTAGCGCTGGCGGACGCTGGCCGGACGGACGCACCGGTCCGTCGGTCCAGCGTCCGATCCATTTCCGTATCCGGCCACAAACGACAAGCAACGGCCTGACCCGCGGCTGCCAGCGTCGGTCAATGCCGGCCAAGCACCGGCGCGATCCGGCCCAGCGTCCGGTCCCTGCGTCCGGTCAAAACCGGGCTGCGGGCTCTACGCCAACGACCGGCAGGCGTCCCGTCGGTGCGCGTCGAGCGGCGTCGGCCGCGTCCGTCCGCGTTTTCCAAATAAAACTCCAACCAAACACCGACGCCTTCTCTTTCGACATGCTACCCATCAAGTATACCAAACTTGAGCACGAGGAATAGCATGTTTTCACCACCAACTTGCATCCGGGCGCAATAGAAAAAATGCATCTCATTTTTACGAAAGCGCCGAATCCACCCGCAAGCTCGGCGGGAGGATGAGCGGTTCCCAAACCCAACTCAACCCCTCGCAATCACGCGCCTTTGCAAATGTGCCAACACCACCAAGTGTACATCACCATGTGCAAGTGTGTTAGCATTTTCAAATCATTTCAAAGGCCGGGTTAGCTCTTGTCACGCCACTCGATCCTAACACATCGCAAAGTTAGATCGCTCAAGTGGCACTAGATGACCGATATGCAAACCAGTTTGCCCCTCTTAATAGTACGGCCATCTATCCTAAACCCGGTCATAAACTTCTCTAACCTCCAATGACCGGCGAAATGAAATGCCCTATAGGTTATACCTTTTGCTTGCGCATTTCCATTCCGCTTCATCTTCAAGTGTCGATGCAACGCATGCACCAACACGATCAAGAATGATATGATCCACTCCATATCATCACATGACCTTCTTGGTCCATCGATCTTGACCTCACTTGCTCTTCACCGCTATTGCGTCGGTCCATCGGCGCCAAGTCCAGTGACTTGCCCTTCACACTTGCAACCGGTCCTTCAAGCCAAGTCTTTGTCTTGATCTTCACCACCTTGGTCACATGACTCCATGTCATGTTTCATATGCAATAAGCTCCTTCATTGCATCATCACATGTGTGAACTAATTTCCTGTGTATTATCTCAATCACACATATTAGTTCACCTAAGGTTGACACTCAATTACCAAAAACCACAAGGGACCTTTCAATCTCCCCCTTTTTGGTAATTGATGGCAACACTACAAAAGATATGGAATTGAAGAATAAAACTTTCTTCGTAGTGGTAACTCCCCCTGTATGTGTGCCCAATTGATTTGAATTCAAGGTTTGCACACATACAAAGATATGAAAATTTTTTGGGAGGGTTAACACTACAAAGTGATGCTAAGGTATATAGGATAAACCTTTGAAGCGTGATACCAATCGGAGTTGCAAATTTGAAGTTCATCCTTAGCATCAACCATGTAACTAGACATACATCAAAACTCAAGATACCATGTGAGATCAACATTATATGCTATGGCTCTTGATCCACATGAAAACTATATATGTCTAGTTACAACCTATGCATGCTAGTTATCAAATCATCAAGCAAGTTCTATAACTAGCATACACCACACAAGCATTGCATATAAAATTTAAATACTTATGCAAATGCAAGCAAGCACATGAATATGCACATATCAAATGCAATCAATCAAGTTCATGAGCTTGCTCCCCAACTTGTGTGCTTCTCTTTTGTCCAAGAATGTTGATCCTCTTCTAATCTTCAATCTTGCTCCCTCTTATTCTAAGTCCATATTTCTCATCCCCTTTGTCATATATCCAAGGACACTTACATATCTTTGTCCAATTTCTCCCCCTTTGTCATCAATTTCCATAAAGGGATGCCTCTTATTGATACAAAGGTTGTGACTAGGGATAGATGGTTGATTTTTGAATCTTCATTTTTGATGGACACCACCATATGTTGGAATGACACCACTTGTAACAACCACATGTGAAAGACTTGAAGATCATCTTGAAATGTCACATGTTGGTCACTTGTAGCATGCTTGACCTTGATCTTGAGGTGGGACACCTCCCCTATGTCAAAGCATATGTCAATCCATTTGAACAACTTGAGCTCTTGTTGGTGAGGGTAGCTTCCTTGAATTGAATTGATCACTTAAAGTTGAGGATCACTTGTGGAACCACCGATTTCATGTACTAGACATTACTTGAGTTGAATACCACGTGAAAGATACCATGAAGGGAATACCACGTGTAGAGATGATGTAATAATCTAGCCATGTCTTGAATCTTGCAATGTGGATGCCACTTGAAATGATTTGTCAATTGCCACCAATTCTTGAACTAGATTGCTTCCATGAGCTTCCTTCTCATTGACTTGATCTAGATTACTTGCACAAGATAATCTAACTCGGTTTGAACCAATGACAAGCTTCTTCACACCTCATGCTAAGGGTTATCTTGACAATGTTGAGTTGAACTACTTGAATGCTCATTCTCTAGATCAAATACTATGGGTTCACTAGCTCATGAAAATGTCATATGCTACCACTAGATCATATAAAGCATAAAAGCAATAGTGGTACCATATAGGCATTAAAACATTTGATTTTCATGAATGCTCACTATGTATGACTATATGCACTAGCAAGTCCTTAGCAAATATGAATGCATATGTCAAACAATTTCACCTTGCTATGTTGGAGTAGAGGATAGTCATTAGATTCCAATTTAGTTCTCCAACTAGCATCATGAAGTCCAATTCAATAGCTTGGTGAAGACAATATATACCAATTTGAATTCCATGCTTCACCCATATGAATTGAGAACCACTTATGATCAAGTGCACTTCTTGTTGTGGTTGGCTTGCTTTCTTTTTGACCTTTTGCTTGCATGAGAGAATACCACTTGAATTTTGCATGAAGCATCTCTCTATTTGGGTGTTGCTTGCTTCTCTAGATCAACCCATTAGATTGCATCAACTAAGCATCTCTAATAGTTCCTAGAATCTCACTTCCATGTTAGCCATCCAAGCACGGTGCTCGGTTTACCTCAGTAGGCGGCATGCCCCCAGCGGGAGAAGTGACCTCTCTCCAAGAACCATTCTTGATACTCACTTGAATTGACTTTGGTTGATTGATCCACATGATGAACTTTCTACCAAAGATATCCAATGAATATTTGGTCTCATTTCTTGCTATCCATCTTGAGTTTGGTCTTGATCTTCAATTTGAGTACTAGATGTGTACAAGGTACACTCCCCAAAGTCCATGGCTCTTGTACTCATTGCTTTTAATGCTTCTATCTCAATTCAAAACCAAACTTAGGTGCCTCAAATACTTGTCAACATGATTCCAACTTGAGGACCTTTCAATGTGAGTGACTCTTGATCAATCCAATAATTGTCACTTTTCTGGCAGATTTTGTACATCTCAAAGAATGAACCATATCTCACAATGTACATGTTGAAATGCCACGAAATTTGGTGGAGATGTTCAACACTAAGTCATCTAGCAGCCATAAAAATTTGAGCTCCAAAGTCCTTATGGATTGCTACTAGATTTCACACCTTTCCACCCTACTACATGCTGAAAACTGCTGCAACATATCTCACAAGTTCCACTCCAAAACCGAAGTATCCCTTGTTCTATCATCATGAAATTTCTACAGCATCTTGTACCATATGTATAGAGCATGCATACCAAATTTCAAGCCATTCCAATAAGATTTGATCATCCAAATATGGCTAAGATCACAGCTCACTCAGATTTTGCATTTGTGGACAGATTTAAGCAATTGAGCTATGCTTCAACAATTTGAATCAAATTTGATGCTAACTTGTTTGAATGCCATCACAAGACATATATCAATTGAAATCACATACTAAGAGTCATCTCATGATCATATCCATCCAAACTAACTCAAATTTGACTACTAGGCATTTAATCCATTCAATCATCTCATAGCAAGCAACATATGCATATATATCCAATTCAATCAACTCATATGCACCCAAATATGTGTGATCAACTAGAATGTACCTTTGTAGCCTATGATCATCATGCTAGCAAGCTTCTTCTCAAATATTTTGCAAGCCTTCAAATATTTCCAATAAACCACCATAACTTGAATTTGCACTTGTATGTTGTAGCACTTGAACTTCACTTGTCTTGACTTGGCATTGGGATATGATTGCTCTAGGCTTCATTACTTGACTCAATAACATGATGAATAATGTGAACTCTATTAAATCAAGCCTCCAATGCCATGGTACCTACATACATTCATCCACTTTTTTGATGGTACCCAAACTTGTTTGGGTCCTCTCAAGTTAGGTGCAACATACTTAGGCAAAGCCTTAGTATGAGTAGCGGGATGTTTTGCAATAGCAAACCGAGGAGGTACCATTGTCATCCTTTCTAAGCACAAAATCATCATCACATGAAATAGGCTTAGAAGTTATACCTAGGGACATGAATGAGCCATGTGTCCCCTTTCCCGGCATAAGTAGCATCTTCTCTTTTGTTGAGCCTTTTCTTTCTTGCTCATGTGATGCTCCTCATTGCCTTGCTTCAACTTGTTTGCTTGAGCCTTCTTCTCAAGCTTGTTTGGACAACCCGAAGCTAGGTGGCCCAATTTATCACAACTATGGCACTTGATGTGAGCCAAATCTTTCTTCCAAACTTGATTCTTGCTCATCACCTTGGCATCTTGGATATGAGTTGGATGCCTTGCATAAGCTCTTCCACCCCTTCTTGTTTTCTTCTTCATCTTCAAGTCATCAACTTTAGGTTCATGGTTGATCTTGACTTGATCTTGGGGCTTCGGTTGAGGCTCATCTTGTTGCTTCAACTTGAGCTTTTCTTTATTTGGACAAGCCTTTGCAAAGTGTCCCATTTCATGGCATTGATAGCACATGACATGAGATAGCTTTTCTATCTTCTTGGCTTCTTTATTTTTCTTCTTTCTTTCATCCTTGGTCAATCCACCCTTGAATCCAAGCCCATGCCTCTTGCCATAGCTTCTTTGAGTCTTCAATATGTGCTCAAAGGTGACTTGTGAGTTGTAGCACCTTTTGTAGCTTGGCAAGCAAATTCTTCAATTCTCTTTTGAGCTTATTGTTCTCCTTCAAAAGGTTAGTCTCACAAGACATAGAAGAAGAACAAGCATCTAGATATGAAGAACATGGCATAGCAAGTAAATCATCACAAGAGGTGGATACATGCTTCTTGCCTACATCACAAGGGTTAGCACAAATATGTGATAGATCAATTGACCCATGTGATGAGCTCTCACTAGTTTTAAATTTCTCATTTGAAAACTTCTTAGTGAGAAAAGCATGGTCTTGTACCAAGTTATCATGAGTAACACTAAGTTCCTCATGAGCCAATTTTAGCACATCATGTGAACAAGTAGTGACATAAAGTAGATGCTTTTGTTGTTCACATGTGTTCCTTAGAAAAGAGTTTTCTTTTTCCAATTTCAAAGATTTAGCTTTCTCATTTTCTAAAGACATGGTCATGCTAGCAAGTCTACTAACAAGCTCATCATAAGAATCAACATGATCAATCACATTGCCATTTGATACCTTTGTGTCACCTAGTGACATAAGACAATATGTTGATGTAGTGGATGGACTTGTAGTAGCATCATCAACCGAGCATGAACCATCACCATTGTCTTCAAGTGTGCTTGAGGTAGAATCATCACTTGCATCACTTGAGGCATTATCATCAACCATGTCAAGTGAACTTGTGGTAGTTCGATCATCATCTTCACTTGACCATGAGGTGGAGCAATCTTGCTCAACATCCTCATGTACCATCACCTTTGGCGCCTCATCCTCATCGAAGGCCGCCCCATACATGTCATTGAGATAACTCCAAATCTCATGGGCAGCTTTCATGTAGATGATCTCTCCAAATATGCTATCATCCAAAGATCTATATAAAATGTTAGTAGCTTGGTTCTCGAGATCTAGGCATTTCTCTTGTGCTTGAGTTAGATCGTTTTCATCCAACACAAGAGAAAAGCCCACATCTACCATCCACCACATTTGAGGAGAAATAAACTTAAAATTGCATTTCATCCAATTTCTCCAACGTGCAAAGTGTGTGCCATCAAATGTGTATGGACAATCAACATCTAGCCCATAAGTCGCCATCCTCTCGGGCGGTTAAGACCACTAAAAAGAGAGACCTAGCTCACGATACCACGTGAAGGGTCGAGATGGGGACTAGAGGGGGGTGAATAGTCCCTTTTAAAAACTAAACGCACCGCTAACCGAAACAAATGCGAATTAAACTTATCGGTCTAGCCAAGACTTCACCCCTCTAACTAAGACTCTAAATCACCTCACAAAAGATCCTACACAAGAAGAGTGAGGTGACAAGCCTAGCTTGAGCTCCTAATCAATTCTAATGCAAGGTCACACAAACCTAAGCACTAGTACTTTCAAGCACGGGTGAGCTCCTACACAATTCTAGTAAGCACAAGCACAAAGCCCCTAAGCTCACTAGATGCACAATGGACAAGGCAACACACGCCTAACCCAAAGGCTCAAATTACCTAGCTACACAAGCTAAGCAAAGTAACTAAACAAGCTACACAAGCTAGATAGTTACAACTACTCTACTCAAGCACAAACACAATATATATGAATGTAATAACAAAGCTTGAGATGAAGAGATTGCAAACCACCGCGAAGTGTGGACACAAGATGACACCGGTGATTTTTTCCGAGGTCTCGGGAAGCTTGCCAACTTCCCCTACTCCTCGTTGTGTCGACCAACACCTTAGTGGTTCCACGGTTTGGCGAATCACCCTTGATGATTCTCAAGCTTAATGGCCGGTGCCAAATCCCACAGTGGGAGCTCGATCGAGACACTCACCAATGTGAGTTCTCTAGCCAATCCCTCAATAGGGTACCGTGTGAACCCACACACAAGTGTGGTAGCTCAATGACACGCTCCACTAGAGTTGCTCTTCACGATCCCCCGAGGTGAGCACGAACCTCTCACAATCTCTTCTTCTGGCACCGCACAATCTTCTTTGCGTGCTTCACGAAGCCTCTTGCCACCAAGCCGCCTAGGAGGTGGCAACCTCCAAGAGTAACAAGCCCACCGGCTTGCAACACACGAACACCTAGTGCCACGAATGCGATCTCTCAACGCAACGCACTAGAACACGATCTCTCACTCAATCGGATGAACGATATCAAGCATATGTGAGTGGGAGGGCTCTCAAGCACCACAATACAAGCCACCAAGGCTAGAATGTGCTCGACAACCCCCAAAGCCGGCCACACCTTCTATTTATAGCCCCCAAGCCAAAACTAGCCGTTGGGGACGAAACACGCTTTACAGCGCCGATCGGACGCCGGCCCGGGCCGGACGCACGCACTGGTCCGGTCCGTCCGTCGGCTGCGTCGGTCACAAACGACAAACAACCCGGCCCACGCCAACGGCTGCTTCGAAAGGCCCGGTCAATGCTTCGGTCAAGCACCGGACGATCCGGTCCAAATGGTTCCGGTCCCCTGCGTCCGGTCAAAACCGGCCGCGGGGCTCTTCGCGACGCGATCGGGCGGAAGTCCGGCCGGTGCGTCCGGTCGAAGCGTCCGGCCGAAGCGTCCGGCCGGCGTTTTCAGCGAAAACTCCACCGAAACACCGACGCCTTCTCTTCGACATGCTACCCATCAAGTATACCAAACTTGAGCACGAGGAATAGCATGTTTTCACCACCAACTTGCATCCGGCGCAATAGAAAAAATGCATCTCATTTTTACGAAAGCGCCGAATCCACCAAGAAGCTCGGGCGGGAGGATGAGCGGTTCCCAAACCCAACTCAACCCCGCAATCACCGCGCCTTTGCAAATGTGCCAACACCACCAAGTGTACATCACCATGTGCAAGTGTGTTAGCATTTTCACAATCATTTCAAAGGCCGGGTTAGCTCTTGTCACGCCACTCGATCCTAACACATCGCAAAGTTAGATCGCTCAAGTGGCACTAGATGACCGATATGCAAACCCGCTTTGCCCCTCTTAATAGTACGGCCATCTATCCTAAACCCGGTCATAAACTTCTCTAACCTCCAATGACCGGCGAAAAATGAAATGCCCTATAGGTTATACCTTTGCCTTGGCATTTCCATTCCGCTTCATCTTCAAGTGTCGATGCAACGCATGCACCAACACGATCAAGAATGATATGATCCACTCCATATCATCACATGACCTTCTTGGTCCATCGATCTTGACCTCACTTGCTCTTCACCGCTATTGCGTCGGTCCATCGGCGCCAAGTCCAAAGTGACTTGCCCTTCACACTTGCAACCGGTCCTTCAAGCCAAGTCTTTGTCTTGATCTTCACCACCTTGGTCACATGACTCCATGTCATGTTTCATATGCAATAAGCTCCTTCATTGCATCATCACATGTGTGAACTAATTTCCCTGTGTATTATCTCAATCACACATATTAGTTCACCTAAGGTTGACACTCAATTACCAAAACCACAAGGGACCTTTCACCACTCACATATGCTTGATATCATTCATCCGATTGAGTGAGAGATCGAGTTCTAGTGCGTTGCTTTGAGAGATTGCATCGTGGGCACTAGGTGTTCGTGTTGCAAGCCGGTGTGCTTGTTTCTCTTGGAGGTTGCCACCTCCTAGACGGCTTGGTGGTAAGAGGCTTCGTGAAGCACGCAAGGAAGCTTGTGCGGTGCTCAAGAAGAGATTGTGAGAGGTTGGTGCTCACCTCGCGGGGATCGTGAAGAGCAACTCTAGTGGGAGCGTGTCATTGAGCTACCACACTTGTGTGTGGGTTCACACGGTACCCTCTCGAGGGATTGGCTAGAGAACTCACACCGTGTGAGTGTCTCGATCGAGCTCCCACCGTGGGATTTGGCACCGGCCATTAAGCTTGAGAATCATCACCGGGTGATTCGCCAAACCGTGGAACCACTAAAGTGTTGGTCGACACAACGAGGAGTAGGGGAAGTTGGCAAGCTTCCCGAGACCTCGGTAAAAATCACCGGTGTCATCTTGTGTCCACACTTCGCGGTGGTTTGCAATCTCTTCGCCTCAAGCTTTGTTCTTACATTCATATATATATTGTGATTGTGCTTGAGTAGAGTAGTTGTAACTATCTAGCTTGTGTAGCTTGCTTAGTTACTTTGCTTAGCTTGTGTAGCTAGGTAATTTGAGCCTTTGGGTTAGGGCGTGTGTTGCCTTGTCCATTGTGCATCTAGTGAGCTTAGGGGCTTTGTGCTTGCGCTTACTAGAATTGTGTAGGAGCTCTCTTATCTTGAAGTACTAGTGCTTAGGTTTGTGTGACCTTGCATTAGAATTGAATAGGAGCTCAAGCTAGGCTTGTCACCTCACCTTTCTTGTGTAGGATCTTTTGTGAGGTGATTTAGAGTCTTAGTTAGAGGGTGAAGTCTTGGCTAGACCGATAAGTTTAATTCCGCATTTGTTTCGGTTAGCCGGTGCGATTAGTTTTTTAATAGGGACTATTCACCCCCCTCTAGTCCCCATCTCGACCCTTCAAAAACCCAAGCGGTCTCGCCCGATCGGCCTCAACGCAAGCTCGGCCCAAGAAGACGCCTCCCCCTCGCACAAGCTCGAGGGTCGGAACCGAACTCCACCTCGTGCGAAGCTCGTGTGGGTCGGAGCCCGAGCTCCGCCTCACACGAGCTCGGAGATCGTGCCGTGAAAAACTACGCCTCGCACGAGCTCATAGGTCATAGCCCGAGCTCCTCCTCATACGAGCCCGAGCTCCTCCCCTTACGACTATAGAAGGAGAGTCTTGGCCACCGGGAGAGGGGATGGATCTTCTTCCCATCGCATCCTCATTCAACACACACCACTCACGAGACTTGGGAGCCGGCCTCCCTCTCTCGACATGCTTGTATTCGCCCGATCGCGAGCGTTTGAGCTCGCCACATAGTGACTCCAACCGAGATCGGACTAGGGGCCCGATTGCCCCAACCAAAGATAAAAACCCGTGTCTTGTGTCCCTTGAGCTAGGCCATCAAGTCCCACATGAGCCATTCGACCGATTTTACTGTGTCCGTGGTATATCCGCCATATCCGACCATGACATAATTATACATTGATTTGAGTTCGAGTTGATCGAGGAGGGCATCGAAAGTGGTAAATTCACCTTCTGCTTGTAGTTGCCCACCATTACAAGCTCATAACCATGCCGCCACCACCCTGGTCACCTTGTTACCATTACGACGTCCTTTGTTGTTTGTTGTTGAAGATCTCTAGTTTGGTTTTGGCTAATTAGTGACACCTAAGGACTAATCTCTCAATGCTAAGTGTTTGACATGATTGGAGATTGGTCGGGCCGGAGTTGGTGCATTGTGATCATGGAGGATGGATCGAGGTGATCCACAAGTTGATCAAGCATGCAACTCGGTGGAGTTTCGGAGATCAAAGGTCCCAAGGCAAAGGTATAACCATAGGGCTTTTGATTTCACACCCAAGACACTATAGAGAGTGTGGGTGGTTATAGGATCGATAAGCCGTACTATAAAGAGGGGAAACTTTCGCATATCGATCCTCACGCCCTTTAGGTTCAAGTCCGATATGCATGCATTCTAACCTAAAGTGCTAACTCCGTCCTTGGTGGAATTGGTTTCAAAAAATGCTAACACATGGTGTCGAGGTGTTCTTCGGCGTGTCGGCAACAAGAAACAAGTGACGGAAGTCGGTTTGGAGCAAAGGCGAAGGAACGGCGGCGAAACGGCGAAAATTCGCAGCTCGATGGCGGCCGGACGCGGTGACCGGAAGCACGCAGATCCGACCGGGCCGCACCGTGACCGCGTCGGGAGAGAGCATGTTTTGGAGCTTTGGCCCGAGGGCCGACCGGACGCTTCGGTGCTGACCGGAAGCATCGATCGGACGGGCGACCGGACGCCCAAGGGGCGGGGTCCGTGCACCGTTCGGGGTTGTCGGTTGTGACCGGACCCACCGACCGGACTCACCGGTGAGTCCGGTCGTCGCTAAAAACATGGTTTTCTCCCCAACGGCCACATTTCGTGGTGAGGGGTATTTATACCCCCTTGGCTGCCTCTTGCTCTCTCTCTTGGTCATTTGAATCATTCCTAACATCTTTGAGCAAGCAAGCAAAGCCTCCCTCCTCTCTCATTCTTGATTTGAGCTTCATTCTTGAGAGAAGAGTTGATCCTAGTGCATTGCATCGAGTTCTTGCATCTAGAGGCACTTGGGGATCGTTGTGAGACGGTGGATTTCCTGTTTCTCTTGGAGGCACCGCTCTCCTAGCCGGCTTGGTGAAGTGGTGGAGGCGTTGGCAAGAGAAGGTGATTGTTCTTGGCCACCTCCTGGTTGATTTGTGAGAGGATTACGCACTCCTCGCCGGGAAGACAAAGTGCAAGGAATACATTGCTCGTGCTTTGGGTACCACACTTGTTGAGTGGTGTGTTGAGGCTAGCAAGGGCACCGCCTAGCTCAAACACCTTCCTTGTGTTGGTCGGCACAACCGAGAGTAGTTGTCGGTGTACAAGCGAACTCCCGGTGAACAAATCGACTTGTTCATTGTCTTGGTGATTGGCTCTCCATCACATTGTGTTGATTGGTTCATCTCCTTCCTAAGTGATTGGTTCATAGCCTCTTCAAGTTGGTATAACAAGTTTCTCACTCTTGCATTACTTTCCTTGTTTACCTTGAGTAGAGAGCTAGCACTTGCTTGTGTAGGTTGTTCTTGCTAGCATAAGGACCATATTAGGATTGCTCATTAGCTAGAGTAGTGACATACACTTTGTGTGGACTAGAGATCATAGAATTATTTAGTCTTGTCACTAGAAGGCTTGCTTGACCACTAGAGCTAGTGCAAACCGCTTTTCGCCGTGTTTTTACTAATCGGTTTGTTTAGTTGAGCTTGTAGAAAAATTTTATAGGCTATTCACCCCCCCTCTAGCCATCTAGGACCTTACAGTTGTAACTAGATATTCTTGATGTAAGCTACCGTGGGGTTGTTCCCACACCATTTAACACGAAGATGAGTCCCCTAGCGGGGCAACTCGTTTCCTCACTTTAACATGGTATCAAATTCATTGAACTCCACACGGTGGAATTCCATGGCGTTCCATCTTGCATCTTCCTCCTTCGCTACACTTGTTCTGTTCTTTCTAGTTTTTGTTTTGCAACCGCTACTCATAATTAAAAATGGGATTGTTTCTCGTATTATTTTTCGTCAAATTGTGTTATTAGTTGTCCAATACTATATGATATTTGTGTCGAATAAATATAGATATTCTCATATTTTTACATTGTCCCGCATGATTATCAAACAAATATCTTCTTAGAGGCCCTAGTCGTTTGGTCCTTTGGATTGGGCTCTTGCACTTGGTGAGGATCAATCGAAATAAATATGAGAGGGTATGCTTTCTAGCAATGACTCGTGCCTATTATTAGGAATGATCTACAACGAGGTGCCTATTATTAGAATAGATCTACAACAGGGGATGGGGGCTCTAGCCCCCAACTTTTTTTTGTAGGATGTTCGCATCTCAATCCCGTGTGCACATCACTAGCACGGGATGACCTTTGGTTATTGTGTGAGGTAACGGCTGCCACACCTAGGGCCTCCAACCCCGTCCTAGACATGAGGCTTTTGACAGATACTACCACACCTAGGCCTCCAACCCTGTCCTAGACACGAGGCTTTTGATAGATACTAGGCCATCTATTTTGATCAGTTGTTGGCCTCCAAGCATGAGGCTCCTTAGGGCTTCCCCAACACCACAGCCTGGCGTGCTGCCTCATGCTTGCAATCTGTCAATGGCTCCTGCAAAAGATGCGACCGCTTCATTTGCGAAAAGGAGTGGGCAACAACTAGAGTAGTGTGTTGCAGCGATGGGGCAGCTACTTTAGCTCTCTACTGCTTCATGTACGCACGTTGTGGGAAGGAATAAAGCGACTGGCGTCCTAAGGGCAACTCCAACAATAGCCTCTAAATCAAAGCCCTCAATTGAGATTTGGGTGCCCACCCCTATTTTGTTGGTCCAAAAAGTTTCATCTACTCCAACAGCAGTCCCCTAAACAAAGCCTCCAAATCAATATCCGGAGACAATGACACGAGGGCCCCGCACATCATTGACTCAATCCCTTCCTGTCCACATGAGCCGAAGCGAGCGAAGTTGCACGGCGAAAGCGTGCCGCCGCTCCCCCTATGCCATGGAGGAACATGAAGACCACCTTGGGCGTCCACCGGTGACGGGGTAGCGCCGGACGCCCGCCGCCACGATGCCGCCCACAGCCAGCCGCTCATCCGTCATGTTGTGCCAAGTGGACGCGGCGCCCGCATCCACCGCCCGATGGCGGCGGCTGCGCCCGGCGGCGATAAGGTGTTCGGGGCGAGGCGGCGGGCGTCGGCGCGGTAATAGGAGGCTCGTGGAGCTGTACAAGCCGCCAGGCGACCTCTACGGTACCCGCGATAGCACCGTCTGAGTGGCGACATCCTTGTCTTCGTGCTCTGGTACGGCGGCGCTTCACGCCAGCGCAGATGGCCATCATCACCAACTTCCTCCTCTCCCTCTCCGGTGGGTCGTCCATCGCCCCCGCCCCGTCCGTTGCGAAGTGGTGGAGCAACATCAACCAACTCTATATCTCAAGGCGGTGGCGACCGTCGGCAAGAATGGCGGACTCGGTGGCAAGAACGCGGCGAATTGGTCTGGGCGGCGGTCTCTGACGGCGGGTGCTCGCTTGGGAAGAGCCTATAGCTTGCCCGCTCTCGGCGCCGGCGTCGGCGGCGCGAAGGCGCGGCAGGCTCTCGCCCCGGTGCTCACAAAGTCGCAGGGCGTGGCGGTGGAGGGCTTATGCATGAGCCGGTAAGGCCACCACGGGTCGTGACGCGCCCGCATGGCGCCGGGCGACGACGGGAGGAAACCGCGGCTACCAATCGGATAGGGGCTGGGGTGTGACCCAACAAATTTGTTGTCTCTCGGGTTGAATTTGTTGGACCAACAAATTTAGGGTTTATAGTAGGGGCCCTATTAAAGTTGAATTTTGACCTGAGACCCCAAATTTGACTTGGAGACTCAAGTAGGGCCTGCTGGAGTTGCTCGCCAGCGACTTGTAGCGTGCGTTGTTTAATTTTGAAGCCCAAACCAACCGTGTCGACGCGGACTGCACTTTAATCGCGAGGCATACAGTACTCGCTGCCCGCATTGAAGAAGCCCTTAGGTTCTATTCTCCAATGGTGCAGATCCGGATCCGGATCCTGTGGTCATGGAGCTAGGCTTTGTCGTTTGATTGGAGCACGATGCACTCTAGCCTGTACCGTTCAAGGTCGGATGTTGCTTTGCAAGTTGATACTATTTTGATGCTCGCCGCTGTGCTAGTACGACAATGTTGTCACCAAATAGTTTATTTTAATCAACTTGCGCTCAGGTTTGGACAATTTATATTCTAAATATTTTATTTAGATAGAGTTAAGGGACTACAGTGTGGCTTCACGGGACACATTATTCTCTTGACATTTTATTTGGACCAAAGCCAAAACTAGTGGCTTAATCACGTGGCCAGCGTGGTCGGGAAGCAGCTGTCGTGCACGCATCGGAGCACGTCGCGGTAGTCCCTGTCGATGGTGAAGGAGTCGTAGACCTTGCCGTCGCTGCTCTTCTTGTACTCGAACAGCAGCGACGAGTGGTTGAACGCCGTGAGCTTAGTGAAGCCGAAGTCAAGGTCGCGGTAGACGCTCCACCTGGGGATCGCCGTCGTGTACGCCGACAGGTGGCATCCGCCGCCGCCGGCCACCACGAAGATGGTCCCGTTCATCGTCCCGGAGTAGTGGCTCTTCTCGCTCGTCATGCACTGGCTCTGGTACATCGGGCAGGTCCTCTCGTAGTTATGAACATGGCCGAAGTAGGCGATGTCGACGCGGTACTTCTGCCAGAGCTTCTGCAGGTTCTCGCGGCCCTCAGGTTCCTCGAAGGACCCTTCGCCGGCGTACCAGGCGTTGGAGGAGTAGCCCAGCACGCGGTGCGTCGCGAAGATGAGCCATGGCTGGTGCTTCCGGTCCACCGTCGACAGGCAGTGCTCGATGAACTCGTACTGGGGCGTGCCCACCCGCCAGTCGTGCTCCGAGTCGGCGACGCAGAAGCGGAACATGCCGTAGTCCACCTTGTACCAGAAGTTGGCCCTGTTCTCGGCGGGGTAGTAGTAGTAGGTCTCTGCCGGCACGCCGCACTCGCCGCCGGAGTCCTCCACGTTCCAGAACGCCGCCGTGTCGGGCCAGTCTCGCTCGTGGTTTCCGCTGGCCACCATGTAGGGCTTCCTGGCCGTGATGGGCGCCACCTGGGCAGTGAACTGGTCCCACTGCGAGATGTAGCCGTTGGCGTACGGCATGTCGCCGATGTGGAACACGATGTCGTAGTTGTCCAGGTCACTGATCAGCGTGTCCGTCGTGTTCAGCGACCCCGGTTGGTACGCCGCGTACTCGTTGGACCCGTCCCTCTCCGCCTTTCCCATGTCGCCGAACACGATGACGCGCTGCAGCGACTTCTGCCCCGGCGACGGCGGCGCGCGGAACGAGTACGGCTTCCCCCACACCACGGAACCGTCCGGGAGCTCGTGCCCGATCCTGTAGTAGTACCTGAATCATCGATCACAAGTCCAGAGCAGAGTACGTTATTAGCTCACAATCATCGATCACATTTGAAGGCCGGTGAAGTGCAATGGCAGTGTACTGACTCCTTGTTGGGCCAGAGGTCTCTGAGGAAGGCGGTGTGGATGAAGCCGGGGTCCCTCCACCCGACGGTGCGCGCCGGCTCGCCGCACATGCTGCCGCGGTTGAAGGTGAGCGTCCCGGCGGGCGCGCGCGCGGTCTGCTGCGGCTGGTCGGCGCCGGCGGCCAAGGCGCCCCACTCCACGAACGGGTAGGCCTCGTCGATGTCGTAGCCGCTGGTCCACGTCACCGTCATCTCGTCGTGGGACTTGCCCTGCGCGAGGCGTGGGAACACCGGCGCCTTGGGGTTCTTGAAGGAGATCGGCTCCGACACCGCGATCAGCGTCGGCTGCATTCATGAATGGATCCATGGATGTCAGTCCAAGACCTTGCGTTCGTTCTCGCGGCGTGCGTGTATGCAGAGAGGCAGAGGTCACGTAGTACGTTGTGGAGGCCGCCGGTGAAGAGGGCGAAGGCGAAGTCGGAGCGCTGGTTGATGAGCTGCAGCTGGATGCTGCCCTTGCCCCAGTAGATGTAGTTTGCAGAGTAGTTGGCGTATTGATACTGCGTGCACACATATGCAGCAACACATGCACAATCTTTTCAGTGAAAGAAATAAAGATCGTCTACAGATTAAGTACAGACATATGGTAGTATGTATTTTCTCTTCAGTTGAAAATTCAACCATGAAGGTTATTAGAGCCTGTTACAGTTGCTAATTACTACGGAGTAGCTAGTTACCTTGATGGGTGCTGTGCAGAGATAGGGTTCTTCTGCTGGCCATGGGTTAGGACACGTAGCCGACGAGCTGCAGCATCGCAGTCGTCGATCGTCAGCCACCCCATTTGATGGGGTTTCAAACTACGTAGTACCGAATTTTGCTGAAACTTACTTGAATTCAGCTGGAGAGAAGACGCCGATCCAGTCGCCATCGGATGGCTCTGTCCAGCCGAACTTCACCGTCACCCACTCCGTGTCTTCTCCCTGCCACATTCAACAACTTTGACAACCAAGCTTGTATGGTGTGCAATTGCAACTCAAAAAGTTTGAAGAACAAGTCATTCAGAGCGCTGATAAATCATATCATCTACTTCCAATGCCAACGAACGCCAATCCAAGCCGCCGGCGTAGGTAGCGTTGCCTAGGGGATACGGGTACGTGCCTGCTCGCCGAGCAGCGACGGGGTGGCCTCCACGAACGCCGACGGCTCAATTTCGACGGTGGTCTTATGGACGGCGATCTTGGACAGCGGCTGGATCCCTTCCGCCGGGGACGCGCTCGCTGTCCCCACCAACATGGCCGCCGCCGTCGCCACCAGCAGAGCGACCGCCATCGTCGCCGACCGCGCCATGGAAACCACACTAGAACAGCTAGCTAGCGGCTAAGTGCTGCATCACGGGCTACCGGAGCTGTGGCGCTTTATAACGACAGTAGACAGTAGTCTACTGGCGACGGCGGATCTAGCTGACGCGGGCTGCCGGCGACGGCGAGTTAAAATAGTCGGCGCGTGTTCCACGCAGGGCATGTGCAATTGGGCATCACCTCTTTTAGTTAATGTGAGCTCGGTCCTGTACTGGCGACGGCCAGTAGCTAGTAGACCTTTTGGCAGCAATGGCAGGCATCACTTTGTCCCGGATGCCGGCCGGATCTGTACCTATATTATCAGCCTGTCAATCGTCTCTGTCATCTCTTACTTTTATCGACAGTGTTCATTTTGATTATCTCAAGTTGAGATATTTTGATCGGCAGAGGGCCCAGGGCCACTCGTCGGCATGTGGCTGATCAGATCCGTCATTTGTGCGCGCCAATTGAAGATCAACGCTCTTGTTCGGCTGGTCATTTCAGTGGTTGAAAAAACGGCTGATGTTGATTTGTTACGTGAGAATAACAAAGCTAGCTGATAAGTTCAAGCAAACGTGGATGGCGTGGTTATTTGGAGACTATGTGTTAATTTGCCACGACTCTAAATGGCTTGGGTTTCTTAATACAGTGTGCGGAGAAGATGAAACTGGTCAAGCCGCTTCAACAGCTCATAAAACTACTTCAACCATCATTACATATGTGGGTGTCGAAGCCAAAGCTCCCTCAATGTCACATCGGACTAGTAGGATGCATAAGTGCACAAACCATCACTATATGTGAATGCCGATAGGGAACTTAGGTATAGGTGGAAGTTGGATGTATATGGATGTCTAATGGATACCTCCACCAAAATTTGAATTTCTAGTTCATTTGCTAAAATCCATCGATGTCCAATTTCTACTAGCCTTTCACCTCTAAACGTAGGCTTCCCAAACGGAGGCTTCCCAAACGAGGCCAGCGTGGATAGGCCATTATTTCAGGCACCGCATGGTTGCGGTTTTTTGAAGAAAGTGCTAATGGCATATTGTAGTTGGAGACGGAGGATGTTGGATGACGTCACGGTTCGCCTCGCCATAAATGTGGCGGCCACCTGCCTCGCTACTGTTTGGTTCAGCAACTATTTTTGGCCGCTACCGCCCCATCGTCTGTCATCATGCACCAGCAGGTTGTCGTTTCGCCTCGCCATAAGTGTGACGGCCACCTGCCTCACTACTGTTTGGTTCAGCAAACTATTTTTGGCCGCCACCGCCCCATCGTCTGTCATCACGCACCAGCAGGTTGTCGTTTAGCATGCAGTTTGTGGCAGACCGTGGCAAGGCGGAGGCGAAGCGTTTTCATCGCCACAAAACTGTGGGCGAACTCTTTGGGCGGTGGCAGCCTCACGGCCGCGAACCAAACAAGCCCGTAGTCCGTTACACCGGCCACATGACGTGGTCAAAATTATGGCTAGCAAGTCTTGCAGATCACAAAAAAAAACAAAGGTGCGACAATTGCTACCTGTGCTACAAAGAAGCGGAGACCATGATGACATTACACTACTACGGATTTTTTTGTGGCGGTTTTTTCCATTTTCCACGGCGATTATTCTAACCGCCACAAAGGGAAGGTCACGGTAAATCAATGGATTGACCGTGACAGTTTTTGGAACCCCAAATAACCGCCACAATTAATAATAGAATAAAAAAGAAAAAAGAAAGAAAAAAGCCCGGATCCGGCCCGCCCATTTTCCGCGGCGATTATTGTAACCGCCACAAAGGGAAGGTCACGGTAAATCAATGGATTGACCGTGGCGGTTTTTGAACCCTAAATAACCGCCACGGTTAATAATGGAATAAAAAAGAAAAAAGCCTAGATCCGGGCCCGCCCATTTTCCGCGGGCGATTATTGTAACCGCCACAAAGGGAAGGTCACGGTAAATCAATGGATTGACCGTGGGCGCTTTTTGAACCCCAAATAACCGCCCGCGCTTAATAATGGAATAAAAATATAAAAAGAATGAAAAAAGCCCGGATCCAAAGCCCAAACGGGCCGGATCGTGACCCGCCATCGACGGGCGCGCGCGCGTTCCGCCGCTAGGATTTCCACGTGGGAGGTAGGGAGCCGTGGAGCCGGATCCGTGGTGCCGGTGATGCATCCGCTCAAGCGTGGGGTTGGCCGAGGCCCAATAACTTAAGGTTGCGGGACTCCAACAGTTCTTATGCACACCCACTCGGGGAAAGGCTCAATCGCCCCAAAAAGACTAGTCTCGATAGGGAAGGGTGGCTCTCCCTTTTAAAGGTGGCTTCCTCCTCCCAAGTTTAGCGGTGGGATTATCGAGGCTCACGGTCGCCGCCCGACTACAACCGGGCCACCCGCCCATTTAGTGTTGCGTCTTTGCCGCGGGTAATAGTGGAGGATGTCCTCGTCACCGGGCCGGATCCGGCTCTCCCGTGGCCGAATCTGCCATCGAGATGGGGAGGGGCCGTCGTCGGGATAGGGAGATCCGCCGTCCGGATGGGGAGGGGAGGGGGCCGTCGGGATAGGGAGATCCGCCGTGCGGATAGGGAGCTCGGGCCGCTATGTGCTGGCCCCGAATTCGACGCGCCGCCCGAGATCCGCCCGGCCCATGAGTTCCGATGTGCCGCCCCAAGATCCGAGGGGCGGCCGCCGCCGAGGGGACAACGTCCAGCGCGCCGCCGCCCGTGTGTGCCGCTACCGCCGTGTAGTAGTGGTGATGGAGGGCGGGCCGACGGGAGGAATGGGGAAGGGTGGGTGGTGGCCGCACGAGGAGGACTGGGGAAGGGGGGCATCCACGAATAGCGGGGAAGGGAGGGCGGCGGGGCTCGAGCAAGCAAGGAAATGAGGGCGGCGTGGCTCGGGGTGGGGAAGTGAGGGCGGCGGGGCTGAGTGGGGTTTGAGGGGGAGGGAGGGAGTTAGGGTTAGGGTGAGTGTTTCTTTTATGCGCTTGAAATTATAGTGGGCTGATATGGTGATTTTGGGCTGGATATTTGAGCCTCTTTAACCGTGGTGGTTATTATAACGACCATGGTTAATTTAAAAAAATCGCCATGGTAAATCAAGCTATTTATCGTGGCAGTTTTTTAAAAATGCCACCATTAATCTTTTGGAAGTGTCTTGCAAAAGAAATTTTGTAGTAGTGTTATTGTGTCTTGTTCCTACACCAAAGAGGTCTGGTGACACATTTTAACCGCCTAATGGTTGACGCGAATCAGGCTGGTGGCCAACATTGCACAGTTGGTGGAGAACCTAATGATCTTGTTAGCACACGGCCACGGAAGAAAGGGCGGTGCAACAAGGATGCTAGCAGGGGCGACGAGCCTAGGTTGTTTAGTTTCCTAAGTAATAAACATTGGCAGCTTCTGATAATTAAATCAAATCAAACTAATATACATAAATTTGACTAATAAGTTATACATGATGAAAAACGCGGACGTGTTTGGTAACCATCAAATTATTATAAAAACATTCCGGATTACTAACACATAAACAAAGTTGTTTTTTTCACCGACCGAGCCATTCACCCGTATTTCACACACAAACAAAGGCTATAATCAGAAATACGATTACTAACACACACGCACAGAAAAAGCAGATGATTTTTTTTTTGAGACATATAATCGTCACTATAAATAAGAACTAAGATTCCTACAGTGTGTAGGGATCTTGAGAACTAAGGATACATTTAGGGCAATAGGGGCATTGAAATGTTTGCTTGGCACTCTAAACCAGAGTGGTATGCCCAAACATGCATCTAGACCACAAGCGTGGGAAATCTCACTAATAGAGAAGGACTATCAATCCACGACTAAAGGTCTCAGCCTTTAATCCCGGATCAGGACTAGAGCTCATCTTCGGAACGAAAAAATAAATGAAATTTCTAAGACCTCTCTTGCGGTGTGTGAGATTCAAACCCAAGACCTCATGCATCATATCGCGTATAGATTCAATTCCTTACTAACACACATGTGTGACAAAGTACCGGACACATTCTTTTTGAGCTGACCCATATATGGGATCTTTGGGATCTTTAATCCCGGGTGGAAACCTTTAGTCCAGGTCTGTAATACAGACCGGGAAAACCACACCTCTAGTCCGGTTTGTACTAAAAAGACCATCTTTAGTCCCGGATTCAAACATGCTCTAATTTATTTATGGGTTATATCTCTGGTCAATGGCAAACAAATTCATCTAGCTGATGACAGAAAATGAATGAAAGAACAAATAAACAGCTTAGTTGCTCAACTTGTCTCTAGCTTATCGACAGTTCGACACCACGCGCCGGCGCGTGGTGTGCATACGCCACGGGCACCGCGTCTTACCTGCTCGCCGAGCAGCGACGGGGTGGCCTGCACGTACGCCGACGGCTGCATTTCGACGGTGGCCTTGTGTACGGCGATCTTGGACAGAGGCTGAACACCTTCCGCCGGGGACGCGCTCGCCGTCCCCGGCAACGTGGCCACCGAAGCGACCAGCGCCACCAGCAGAGCTACCGCCATCGTCGCCTCTCCTCTTCCCATAGCCGCTGTGTTCCGTTGCTTGGCTGGCGACTGGTGGTCTGATGAAGTGCATGGCGACCCATGGCCTCATCTTAAAGCTAACGACGGTTGCCAAGCAGAATATAGCACGTGGTGCATCCTTTATTCGGGCATCAACTTTTTTCTGACGCTGAGCCCACGACTGACCGTGACTGGATACAGATCTCGACGCTGCACCGATGCTGACCTTTTGTAGGCAGGAATGGCAGCATTTTTGGGTGCGGCAGACGACGATGGTGTAGGGGTGCGGCACTAGGACGACGATGGTGTAGCTGTAGGCGTCTCTGTCTTTTGATGCTCCATGCATAATATTCTTTACCACTATAACACTAGTATTTATTTGGGCTTGCATGCGGCACCACACGAAATAGGAGATTCTTTGGGTCTCTATACACCAAAAATATCTGGAGACTTCTCCAAAACAAAATGAGGATAAATTGAAGCTCCAAAAATACATAATAAATTTGGTCACTAGCTCAGTGAGTTCTGCTCCCTCCGTTCCAACTTATAAGTCGCTTAAACTTTTTTTAGTTTATTCGTTTTGCTATATATCGAAACATATTATTTATTATTATATCTAAATGCATAGCAAAATAGATGTACCAAAAATTCAAAGCGACTTATTACAAATTGAAACAGAGAGTAATGCTTATTATTTACAATAGTAAGCATTACTCACATCGGAGATGTTTTGTTTAAAAATCAATCTAATCATACACGTCAGAGATGCAATATAGGTAACATGTTTTTCCTACTTCCCTAAATATACTTAGTTGACATCATAAATGTTATTATCTTATCATATAAATTTGGTCAAACTTGAGATGTTTTGACTCTCCAAAATTGTCTAGGAAAATATAATTTGGGACGGAGGGAGTAGTTCTTTTTAAAAAAAAAATTCTCACAACAAGCTTTATTCATTCAACAAGATAGTACATCATTTACAAGCAATTGATGAATGAAGGCAGGGGGATCATATATCCACACAAGATTTTTTGCCTATCAAAGTTTGCCTAGCTAGTTCATGAGCTATGACATACAATCTCTACTACAATGCCTAGTGGAAATAGAATGAAAATCTTTCCAATACTGGTAGCATTCATCATAGATCGCAACTTCCACACAATCTGATTGAAATTCCACACGGTTACACCCGATTTGGTGTGCCAATCATAATCCATCTTTTAGAGCTGCTGCTTCGGCCATGGCTGCATAGACCACATGCGAGATATGACTTTGTCTCTATAATGACCACTTCTATGTTACCCGCTTCATCAATATCCCTTCAGAGGGCTTCATCGCATCTTGTTTATCTCAGCGGTTTTCCTTTGATGCCAATTTGTAATTCATCGTGATCGCGGCAATGACAAAAAGCCGACCATGGTGGTGACTGGACAATTTGACTTCGTTGAGACCAAATATACCAGCACCCTGTCAAAAATAAGACCCGCTAGACCAATGTTGTTCCAATGCGTAGCTCGTCCGCCTCATCTCCTGAAGTCATAATATGCTTGTTTGCCAACGTAACAAAGCACAGAATAATGCAACCGTGAAGAGTAGTATTTTGTGCATAGTTTTTTTTCTAGACTAAAAAAAAGGAAATGATAAGCCCAGACACTTGTGTCCAAGCTTGTCGTCGTCGTCATCGTATCCAAATGCATATCCACTAGTCTAGAGGCGTGCATTTGCGCGCCGACATCAGCCACCGGTATATTGGTAGGAATGAAACTTGGGGTAAGAAAGTGGGTGCATAGACATACATTAGTAAAAAAAAAAAAAAAAATCTGCACTCTCACTTTTAGTATGAAAGGTAATAACCATTTGCTGTAACAGTCTGATTCTCATCAACATTCAGATAGAGATAAAAAAAAAATTACACATTATATTTCAAGAGCCATTTGCAATGTTTTTTTTTGTCGTTATTGATTCACTAATAATAAAGCAAGAGCTCATGGGCTTGGAATTTGACCACACAGTGAAAGTTAGGCAGAGCCCATATATTACATACAAAAGAATCAAGGGTAACAAGCTACAGTTCTGAGTATCCACACCCACACTTCGGTTTTCCGCTCGTTCTGGGACGATCGCAATGGCGAAAAGCCGCGCTTTGCCACTATGCTCTTCAGGGAGGGGTATACAAGGTATCCTTAAGGGAAACCTTTTCAAATATTTTAAAACATAATAAACAAAGTTATACAGGTTCTGATATGTTACTTTTTTCCCACCACTTGTACCCCCTACAACAACATTGCTCACCTGCAAACACAAAGAAAAAAAAATGAAATAAAATTAGGAACCTTTCACTTCACTGAGCCAAGACAAATGCACATGTATGAGTAAACAGCATAACATGCTCGCCAATTTACCACTGTCATCTACTGTCATTGGGTTTTCAACAACAACAGTTACATTCTGCGATTGATTCATTGGGTGCCCAAGTTGGATGAAAACAATTTTGTGATAAATCACATTCAACTTAAATGAATTTTGCGATAATCCATCATAAAATGAACATACCACAGAAGTTGATGGGATGTTATATGAATTTCTACTTGATGCAGGTAATGTAGGTGGCAATAAAAATTTAATAAATATGTTAAAATCAGGTGGGTGTCTGGCATTGCCCCAGTTCACATGAGCTATGCTACTCACTGCAGAATGAACAAAAATGGAGTCAGAAGACAATATCAATGACAGAAATGATATCATTATATAACATCTGTGCATGCATATATCGAACATCAATTATGATGGTGACACACACATCAAAACACAGAGTAGGAAATGCTATTATTCTGCATGTTGTCTTTACACTTCTCAATTCCCATGATTGGATTGCTATTAACCTGCCTATGTGACGTGTCAACATGCAAGAAGCTTATCCTGATTTATGTCACCTATGCCAGAATTCCGAGCCAAATTCTCTCTAAAAACAATATCTGCTACAACCAAGATGGCAAATATAACATGCCTGCAACAGTAAGTTTGGGCATAATAATATACACCTCAAATTAGTGTTTATCTAAAAAATTTTGCATAAGGAACCTCTATTTCCAATAGCATCTGAACATGGCTCACAGGAAAAGACCTGTAAGTGCCTGGACAGGCAATAGGTATCCCACTCCTACACCCATTGCGATAGAACACATATCAAACCTGTAATGAAACAATATGAGCTTAAAAATGAGAAGTGATCTGAGGAGAAGCACAATGCCTGTATGACGCAATGCAAGGCAAACTTGGAAAGGAAAAAAGGACACTAATTAGTATTGCTTGTATCAGGTTACAAATGATACATAGAGCAGCCATGAGACCCAAAGTGAATAAAAGGGTTAGGTATCACTACACCTGATGTGAGAGCAGAGCTGAACATCTGCAGCTGCTGGTGGCAAGGAAGGAAATTTCTCTTGTTATTAGCCCCTCAGGTTGCAAAACTAAAACAAAAGCAAAAAATGGTAACATTAGTTAAACACTTCAAACATTTACTTTGTCTCCCAATGGCCATAAGCTAGGACACACAGGATATGGAAAAGGAAAGAAACCCAAAGTCACAACAAATATTTTAAGTTCTCATTGCGTATCCTAAATTCATGCATAAGGTAGGACAAAAGTAAATAGCACCTTCTGATTAATCATGCATTATCAAGGCACAGTTGGAACCAGCTAAGAAAGGAACTGCAACCTGCACTATTATGGACTGAAAACACTTCATATTTAGAGCTGCAAAGAACTGCATATGTTTAGTGTCAGGCTACAACTAAGAAGAAACTGCAACCTTCTTAGTCTCAGTCTGCAAACAGTGGGTACAACACATTAAGAACTACATATATTTAGGTGGTTTAGCTTTGAGTGGTACATAGTTCATGAAGAAATAGTAGTATGGTTAAAAGGTGTTATTTGTCATTCTCACAAGGCTATGCAGCTCTAGTCTAATAGTATAGGTGCAGGTGTAATACGTTCAATGAAATGCAAATTAGTTTGGTAAAAAAATGGACCAGAGAAGCTATATATACCACTTAATCATAGAAACACTACTGCAATTGGGAACATGTTTTTTAGATAATGGGAAACTTGTTAATTTGCTACATTGCTGACCAGTTAACTCATGCACATTTTATATGTTCAGTTAACAACTACTGCACATACTGAGAAGAACATGTTTCAGTTAGCCTGGTCTTGAAAACAGGACATTAGCATGATTCAGTAATATTTAAAAAAAAAACATGAAGAGCATATGCAAGTTGATGATTTTCCATAGCATCGATCAATTTACTGAAAATAACTACATATATCTAGTTGAAAACCACTGCATATATAAAAACTGAAGTGACTGCCCTTGATGCCTTAAGGAATAACAGAGCCAAAAGTAACTGAAGTGGGGTTGATGATTTTCCATAGCATCGATCAGTTTACTGAAAATAACTACATATATCTAGTTGAAAACCACTGCATATATAAAAACTGAAGTGACTGCCCTTGATGCCTTAAGGAATAACAGAGCCAAAAGTAACTGAAGTTTTTTAAAAAAAAAAAATCCACTTAAAACCTGTCTTTCCCTCCTTCCCTCTCCCTTTGTCCCTCTTCTCGCTCCACAGTTATGAACAACACAAATGGAAGTGGTTATCTAGAATGACTAATTTTAATAGTAATAGTACCCTCTATAGAATCCAGAACTCATAATTAATTTGATCATTAGCTTCTCACCGAAATGACAAATTGAACAAATGTTCAATATTTTCAGACATGGGTAAGGAAAAAAAAAAAAAAAGAAAATGGTCTCAGTTAAAATATGCCACAAATTATTACAGTTTACTGAACAAACAAATTCATATTAAATGTTTACTGTAAAATTGAGCCCACAATAAAATCCAACATTTTGTGAGCCCATGAAAATTTGGAAATCCTACCAGACTGAGGAGCTCTTATGTTGTTTAAAGTCTCGATCTCTAGGATGGAAACTCCATACCTGTGCTTCCCTGCAATCCATATTATGTTCCTCCTCATAGTCTACTTACTCTCCTTCTCAAAAGCAGTTTAATCCTCAGCAGCACCAAAAAAAAAGAAACAAAATTTACGTAAACATCACACTATAAAACTCACGTGCAACTTCGAATTAGTTAGTCAAAGAATTCACCTACATACATATCTCTATAATATAATCAGGTTATGAAATGTGTGTGGGAAAGTTTCTTCTATAATCGGGGATGGATGGTCGCGTCATTTTTTCTTTTGACAAAGCTGATCAATACGGAAATCAGTTTTTGACTTAACATAGTACTGTATACGGCAAAAAGTAGTTTAAATTGTTTCCTTGTTTATTCCCAACGGTAAAAAAAAATCATAATTAAGTTTGAGGATGAAGAGCAAATAAATTACCTTATGGCTAGGCACCTGTTCTCCCATTTCCCTTAAGTAAACAAATACATGATTTCAAGCTAATCATCACTTTTATATTTGGAGAAAGCTCTATTGCAGTAGGAGACAGGAGAGAACTAACTTATGTATCATCACCTCCAGTAGTACAGAGTAGGAACACCAAAAAAATTTAGCATTAATCATCACACTGCACCCTACAACAAATGAAAACTGATTTGGTTAAATTAAATTTGCTAGCATCACATGAGAAGCAACCAGCAATCACAAGAAGCATATCACTTTTTTATCACAACCTAATGGTACCTAAGATAATATACTCAGAAATATTGACTCAAGAGAGAGTTCTAAAAAATATATGAACACTCTTGTTAACGATCTGAATATTAACATCACTCCATCCATCTCATTTAATGTTCGGATATATTATTGCTTAATTTAAAACCACCCATGTAACCTAATGTATGGAAGTTGATCCGCACTACCCAAGAAACAAGGCACTCATTAAAACGAAAATCATGGAGCTATGGAGTCCAATGCAATAGTTTGAGACAAACCGATGCTAGAATTTCGAAACATTGGCACTACCAAGGATAGATGTAAAATTTAAATAGTGCATTGTTAAGTTGAATAGCTATTGTCATAGTAGTGATACATTTATTTTTGTACGACAATTATTTATCTCTAAAACTGGTTAATCATATAAACTAACTAATGTTAATTATATAACATGATGAACTGAATTTTACCTATTATCAACAATTGTTTGTATAGTTGCTTGTTCCTGTGAGCTTAACCTTCCATCATTTGTATTAGCTGCAGTCAACTACAACTTTTGCTCAGGTCAAATATGTTGAGAATTCTAGCTAATTATTTCGATACTGTTATGAACATGTTACCGGGTGCGTCAGTCGGCTATGATAACGAGGCCATGGTATTGCCAATTACTATTTTCAACAAAAGAAAATAGTAGGTCCTGCACATAGTTGAACCAAGGAACAATCAACACATAACCACAGACCACTACTACACTGAGCAATGGTACTGGGCGCCAATGTTTTTGCTATGAGTTTGAGGACTGCACAAATAGGCTACTGCAGAGTACTGAGCACTGGTACTGGGCACCAATGTTTCGCTATGAGTTTGGGGACTGCACAAATAGACTACTGCATAGTAGTTTGTCAGGACCTTAGGACCTGTTTGTCTTCAGAAACTTGATAATCCTACATGGCTCTGTCTGGAAACACAAATATTTTAGTTTTCAGACTTGTAGTGGAGTTGACAGATTGTTGAGAGTATTGTTTTGGAAATCCCTGTGGATATTCATCGGAGGATTAGACTATCATTACCTTGTAGAAAAATAAGATAAGGATCGACGATTTGAAGGTCTTACAGCATAAGACTTCTATCTCCACTTAGATCAATATTTTGCCAGATATTAGATGGAATAGAACCAGTCAAGTCGTTGTCGTCAAGTGACCTGAGCAAAGACAATTTAGTTTCAGTTCAGCCTGATATGACCAATCAATCATTTCAGAGTATAAACAAACTGGATCAAAGAAAGAAAAATATCTGTAAGGTGCTATTTATTTATGTTGTACTAACAACATTGCAGAGATACAGGTGGACATGAATATATATATGTAAAATCTTGATAAATGGAAACAAAATAATAACAGTAGGTCCTAAAAAATTTGAGTTGGGAAATCATTGACCAGTGGAGGCCCCATCAGCTATGGTTTCTTACCGTGTGGCTACTGTCGTCCGTTGTGGCGAGCTTCAACAGCGTCGCAGACCACCGGGAGGGAGGGAGCGCAGTGGGAACCGCCGCTGCAGCCATCAGCGAGGCCCAGCCGCACCGTTCCATGACCGAGCACGGCCCCCAGCGGAGCGCACGCGCGGCGTTGGCCGCTGCGCCGCGTGCCACGGCCGCCGCCGCTCCACCCGCATCGGAGAAGAGGAGAGAGAGAGAGCTAGGGTTTCCTGTAGCAGGAGAGGGAGCGAGCGAAGAGCACGAGGGAGAGGAAGATGAGGGCACGCGGGGATGGGAGAGTGGAAGGAGGGCGGCGCACGGGGAGGAGGCCGCCCGCCGGCGCCGCCGGCCGGCGTCGTCACCGTCGCGGGCGTGTGGGAGCGGGAGCGTCGCGGGAGGAGACGAGGCCGTGTTTTTTTTTTTTTTTTTTTGAAAGGAGGCCGCTCGCAGTATATATTTGGTGGGGAGGCAGGGTCTTTTTGCAAAAGTTACAGGAGGGCAGGTAAACGCAAAATTACCATGATATCGGAATTTCTTCTTCTTTGGATGTATGATTCTCATAATACGTGGGGTAAAAGGTAAAAAAAAAAAACCTAGTTACTGTTTACCAGGAGACAGACGGACCGAGATGGATTTCGCACGGAAGAGAAGGTCCTTTTGCAAATTTCATCGGACCAATGGGAGAAATCCGGAATCCGGGTGACGTGGATGTCGCGCCCTTGGAGGAACCCGCGCAGGATATAAGAGGTCGGGAGATTATTGGTGCTGTTCCAACGTGCCAAAAATATACTTGTCAAATCAAAAAAAAAAAAAAAAACGTGCCAAAAATATAATGTGCGTGGCCGCTGGCCGGCGACAGGCGCTGCGTAGCGTGGGCGTGTATCTATGCTAGATCTCGTTTTGAATAAGACCTGTTTGGACTGGCCGAGAGACTGTTAAAAGTTGGTTTCACAGTTTTCTACTTTCTTGACGATCGTAACATCTTGAGTTTTCACCAAAATTATAGATAGAATTATAGTTATTTATGACATCGGGGAGATATATTATGGAAACATAGCTAATGAAGAATCTAATGATACTTATTTAGTATCGTAAATGTTATTATTTTGTTATATAAATTTAGTTAAACTTGATATGTTTTTATTCGCTAAGAAAGTTGGAATGACTAATAATTTAGAATGGAGTAAGTACTAGACCTTAGAGCAACTACAACCACACCATAAATAGAGCAACTACAACCACACCATAAATTTTCCTACAGCTCCATCATACAATGATTAACCCATCAAAAAAAATCATCTCGATTGGATCACGAAACTACAAGTAAGAATTAATTATAGATCTAAAGCTAAAAAAATACTTTATACTATAACATACCATATCACATGTTTAATATGTATACCTACTAATGTGGAGTCCAACAAAAATTAGACTTTTTTAATGATTTTATTTATGTACTATGATTTTTCAATGATTCAACTAACATAAACCACATAGCGAAACAACACATGTTTGGTTTTAGAAGACGATTATGTCCGATTTTCTAGTTTCGTGAGGAAAAACTAACTTTTTCGATACCAGAGGGGAATAAACCCTTTTTCTTCTAAACAATCGATTTATAATAAGCCTAAAAAACAAGAGGCTTTCACCTCTACGCCATTATGAAAAATGCACTCGCACCTACGCCATTGCCACTAGAAAGTTTGGATGAACCTACATACCACACACACTTTTTCACTTGCACCTCTCGCGCCATTCCGTCGAAGGTCCATTCAAAGATAACAGATATGGAGATCTGACGTGTAGGACCCACTGATGCAAAGGTCGGTTGTGCCCTTGGGAGGAAGGACCAAAAAAGAAAACACATTTTACAGAAGGAACCCTAGATTTTCCCAAAACTAAAACAGGTCCTTCCACCTTTTCTCTATATCTTGCACTTTAGCAACAGGAACCCTAGAAAAGTTTCTATTCTATTTTCTCCTGGATCGTACAGAACAACGGACGTACAGAACAACCGAACGCCTGAACCTGCCGCGAGCATCCGACGCTCGCCACCGTCGGCCAGGCCACGCGCGTCCATGCCCGCCCGTGGCCCCTCTATTCCCCTCGTCCCTCCCCATGGCCCCTCCCCTCGTCGTGGTCGGAAGGGCCTGGCTTGCTCAAGACGCGGAGGGGCCGGCGGCGGCGGCCTGCCTGCCGAGCAGCCGCTCACGCACGCGGTGCAGGAGAGGCAGCGCGCAGGGGGCGGGCGAGGGACGCCGGACGTCGGACGTCGGGCGCCGGCGCGGGGCCGAGGCGGGCGGAGAAGACGAACAGCACGCCGTCGAGCAGTTCTCCGGAAAGAGAAGGATTGGACGATTGGGCCCATGCGGCGGTGGTCGAGCGCGCGGATCCGACTACCTGTGCGGTGGCAGCGGCCACCGTCTCGCGGTCGCCGCGAGGACTGCGCATGCGCTCAGTTTCATGGACGGTGCTGGAGGTTGAAGACTAACCTGACATGTGGGTCCCACTTGGTGGTGACTGTGCAGAGATCAAAGGGAGATGAGAGGTTGACAAATGGGCTCCACATAAGGGTAAAATGGTCATTTTACTTGCCAGTTTAACACCGTCAACACCTAATCCGGACGGAATGACATAGAGATGCAAGTGAAAAAGTGTCATGGCGTATGCGTTCATCCAAACTTTTTAATGACACACACGCGTTCAGTCGTTTTTCATAATGGCGTGGGAGGTGAAAGCCTAAAAAAAAAACAATCGATTTATAGAGACGCTGGTCGGCTGCGTGTTTTGAAATCAATAGTAGTCTTGTGCCAGGCAGAGCCCGGCCCATATAGAATGTCTGCCCGCCTGTGGGCTGGGTTGTCTGGGCCATGTTCAGCGACCAACACATTGCCCAAGCCCAACCCACACCAGTGCAATGCAATAAGTTGGCGCGAGGCGAGGACAATAGTATTTTGCTGTTGACTTTATTGATGCAGACTTGCCGAGTGGCCGTGTCCATCCAATTTGTACGGCAGGAGAAGCGATAAAGGAGGAAAAGGATTTAGGGGCAATGATAGCTAATTTGACTAAACAAAAAACGGATTATCATATACCGAATGGCCTAAGTAGGGTCAGTTGAGTTGTCGACATGCAAGGAATGTGTCACTGAGGCCAGAATATATTTATTTATTTATAATAAAATTTACAATGTATACCTGTATAATAAACATGTTGATTTCGTAAAATCCCCTAGCTTTGCTCAATACTGATTTACATATGTGTCACTCAGTGGTTGTCGAAGTCGCTAGCATAAGCTTAAATCCATCCAACGTGGCTGAGGGAGAGGGAGCAAGAAAAACCGAGCAATCAAGCAGGCACAGTGACAGCAGCGCCTGCAGAGCTGCGACGACCGAGCACACCCATTACTAATTAAGAAGACAAAGCAGAGTTAGATTCTTCGTCCCATTCATGTTATTAAAGCTAAGACCCTGCATCTAACTAATACTCATCACCAAATTGGGTGGCGAGAACATAAACAACGATCGGTGGTAGCTTATCCCCCTAACTAATAATCGAGATGAAGCACTTGGCCGAAAGCATCGTGACAGCACAACGTACACGCTGCCCTGTGCATGCAGCCTGCACCGTGGCCGCTTCGTGTCGCGCTGGTGGTGGCAGCGGGAGCTTTTGGCCGCCGGACGGCCGGACGGCGCGACAGCGATGCAAAGCGCCGCCGCCGCCACCGCCACCGCTCCCCAGGTCGCAGGTGCCGGCCATGCACCTCCGAACGGTTCGCCGACGTGCCAGCCACTCCGAACGGACGAACGAAGGATGGACCAGTAGATGGCGCGCGCACGAACGCTCTCGATCCCGGCTCAGCGTCCGCGGACCGCGGCCCCTGGCCCCTGGCCCCTGCACACAACCAACGGCCGGCCGGGACTACGGTTTCGCTGGCCCTCGGCGACTACGGTTTCGCTGGCCCTCGGCCGCAGCTCTGGCCAGATACCCCGCCCACATCAACGTTCCTGTCTCCCTGATTTCTGCACCCACGCCCCGGAGTAAAATTTGTATGGATGGCAACTGCCAACTGTGGCTTTTCTTTCTCCTATCCACGACTAAATTTATTCGTCCGACTAGACATTTACGTGGCAGTAGTGAGATACTGAGATATTGGCAGCTTATTGTATATTATTACTCACTCTGTGCATAAATAAGTGGACATTTTAACTTCTTCGCTTCTTATTTGACTGTTTATTTTATTTAAACAAAATTAATAAATATTATTTTGTTTTGTCATGACTTATTAAATCATTTGAGATATTTTATTAATAATTATTTCTTTATTATTTGCATAAATAATTTACTATAAATAAAAAAACAAATGCTCAAACAAATATTATAAAAGTAAAAATATGCATTTATTTTTTTTTGTGGACGGAGGGTGTACAAATACTAGAGTTCATATATAGTTTTTAAATCTCTTACCAAAAACTATACACATCTGTCTACAAATAAGTGCATCTTTTGACTTATTCAACCATTCGTCTTTTCAATCATTGCAGACATTTTTATAATAATTTATTTCTTTTTTATTATTTATACAAAAATGTAAATAAAATGAACGAACCAAATAAAAATTACAAAAGTCGCACACTCATTTGTGGACGCATGTGTAAACGGATGAGGCCAGGCCGACCAGTGCAAATTCGCCTGCGCATCCTGCCTGGTGACTGGTCGGTCCCCCGTCTCCTGCACGCCCGCCCGCGCATATCATTCCGGGCTCCCGGCACGGCCACACCCACCGCCACCCACCCACCCGCCGCCGCCTCGATTCATCTGGTGGCAATCGAGAGGGACGGACTCCCAGTCAGATTCAGATACACCACGCCAAAATCCAAATCGAACAGCAGCTATCATCATAATCATCTACTCCCAGTCCCATCTCCTCTCCCCCGTCGCCACAGCCTCCACCAACCCCGCCGCCGATCGCGTCGGAGATGCTGGGCGTCGCGCGGAGGCGGCTCGGATCCGGATGCGTCAGTGCTTCTCCCGCCACCGCTTCCCCTTCCCACCCTCTCGCTTCGCTCTCACCGTGATCCGTTTTCCCTTCCCGCAGGTACTCACCCAACTGGCGCAGGCTCTCCGCCCCACAGCTGCCGCCACCGCTCCCGCCAGGACCTACTCCGCCGCCGCCAAGGAGGTGAGCACCACGCTACTCTCTCTCTCGCGATCCGTCGCGTCGCAGAATCTACCCCGTCTTCCCCCCTTAGATAGGGAAGGGAATGGGAACCAATGTTTGCTTGTTTTGTCAGCGCTCCAGCAGATTGGTTCCTCGCTGTGATCCGTGTCGCGCTCGCGCCTCGCCGATTGTGTGTGTTGTCATGAGATACGCTTGCTTTTCCTTCGACTGCGAAATTCACTCCTCACGACTAGATTTTCGAAACCTTTTTTTCTCTCTCTCTCCTTTTCTGGTGGCGGATGCTGCGTGATGGCGACTGTTGTTTGCTGTCGACCTTGATTGGGAGCGGATGGATGGCGGTATCTGTACAGGGAAACGGGTACGTGGGGGAATCTAATGGTTGGGGCATGGAGCCGTTGTGAATCAGACTGATGATGACTAAATTTGCTTGCGATGGAAAACAAACTGCGTTTGTGTAGATAGATTACTGATTGTTCACCCGATGATACTCTTCACATTTGTGAAGAGGAAGAGTACCTGGCATTAGGCGGCAACTGTATGGCACGTACCTCTCTCTGCCTTTGCTGGGGGAGTTAACAGTGTACTGACTAGATGCCAGGTGCTCAGGTGGTGGATGCTTCATACAGTACCTGAAAAAAAGTTAACCAGCTTTGAATAACTGGACTAACAGCGGCGTTATGAGGTGATTTGGTGATTCACTGGTTTTCTGTAGATAGCGAACCTAAGTATCAGTGTGATCTCTCATTCTCTGAACTATACCTTGAGGTCTCAGGGACAGTTGGTACAGTTATACGTCCTGTTAGGTTATTAATTCATGAAGGTGGCTTTGGTTCTCTAGAGATGTACTTATATGTTATTATGGCCTTTACATTTGGCATGAAGTTTTACACAACCACTTCTTTTTGCTTATTTAGATAACTGTACGGGAAGCATTGAATACCGCATTAGATGAAGAAATGTCAGCAGACCCGTCTGTTTTCCTGATGGGAGAAGAGGTACCACCAGTACCTGTCCGTGTTTATTTTCTGTGTCCCATTCTTGCTTCTTTTGGTTTAATAATAATTGTTGTGTCTGTGGTAGGTTGGTGAGTACCAAGGAGCATACAAGGTCAGTAATCTTTCCAAAGATTTATGCTTAGTTTTTTTTTTCTCTCTCCCTGTGGCAACTGAATTGTGATATACGAATGTTACTGGTATTGAGCTTCTCTTCATTGTTGCAGATATCCAAGGGTTTGCTTGACAAGTATGGCCCTGATAGGGTTCTCGATACTCCGATCACTGAGGTTATAAACCAGCAAATTGATCACCATTGTCCATTCATAAGCTGTCAGGTTGATCCAATCACATTCTCATACTGATCTTGTGTGTTTTGGTTCAGGCTGGCTTCACTGGCATTGGTGTTGGCGCCGCATACCATGGTCTTCGACCTATAGTAGAGTTCATGACATTTAACTTTTCGATGCAGGTCAGTTGTTAATCATTTCTGCAAATGAGCATACTAATTCAATTATTAAATTGTTCGTCTGCTTTGATATGTTCTTTACTCGGCACATTTTTGTTTTCTGTACTCATTTTCTCTACATGCTTTGCAATCCCAAGAAACTTCCTGTTTCTTGAAGCATCTTATTTCCTATCTGTTTTTGTCCTTCTATCTTTGCTTACTACTTCTAAGAAGTATTTGTTGCGTAAATTAGAATGGCTCCTAATGGTTGACGATTGTAATGCATTTTTGTTAAGTAGCACCTCATTGTGGAAAGATGTATATGCGTAATCAGCATGTTAACATGTCCGTAGACATTCTTCTCTTGAGAAAAAGTGACATGAACTCCCTCCAGTTTATTTTCACATTGTAGAATATCTTGGAAAATCTGCCAGATCAACTGACAGGGAGAAGCTAGAGCAAGTTAGAAGGGGGGTGCCTTATAGGCGTGAAAATTTAATCTGTAAACATGGTGAAAATGTATTCCTAATAGTGTTTTTTTTTTAAAAAAAAACTTCAACGTAACTTCGCCCCTGTCCACTAAACACTATGATCAATTCTTATTTGTTTACTGAATCAGAGGGGTTATAATATGATATGGTGTCGCTGATGAATGTTTGGTGATTACAATTCCTTGCACAGCTATTTCTCTTTACAATTTTCTGCAACAATAATGTTTGTTATTCTTGTACTGCTTTTCCATCTTTGAGAATATGAATACTGGCAAACAAATCTGTTAATTACACCCTGTTGTATATTCAGGCAATTGATCACATAATTAATTCAGCTGCCAAGTCGAACTACATGTCAGCTGGCCAGATATCTGTACCTATTGTCTTCAGGGGTCCAAATGGTGCTGCTGCTGGAGTTGGTGCCCAACACTCGCAGGTTATTAGCACAAACTTACCGCTATATGGTTGTTCTGTTGCTGTTCGTATTCTTTAGAAGACAAATAGTTTTGCCATATGATTTTATGTTCTGAAAGTCTTGTGCTGGGACGTACATTGACAGAGGATAGATTAGTTGTAGGACTAAATAGTTCATTACAGGAGTTATTTATCTACATACTGTAATAGTTTCTATAACTGTTCCCAAAATGGAAATAAAATGCCAATGTGTTTACTGAGAAAGAGGTGTAAGCTTTAGGTCGCTTTAAAATCATGCAGTGCATATCATCTCATTGACATTATAGTAATGTAAATATTTACAGATAGGTATGTTGCTGTACTTTGATGGAGTTACTAACTGTCTTAGTATGCAGTGCTATGCAGCTTGGTATGCACATGTTCCCCGGATTGAAAGTTCTAACTCCATATTCCGCCGAAGATGCTCGAGGTTTGCTAAAAGCAGCAATCAGGGATCCAGATCCTGTTGTGTTCCTTGAAAATGAACTTCTGTATGCCATCTCTTTCTCTATTCAACTATATTGTCTATGTTGCTTGTTTGAGTTGATGTCTTATCATTATATAATGCATTTTTCTGCAGTTATGGTGAATCGCTTTCCTGTTTCTGCTGAGGTACTTGATTCTAGCTTCTGCCTTCCAATTGGCAAGGCTAAGGTATGTTCTTATATTTATTATTATTGGTGGAAGTGAAGAGTTCAATTTGATCAGGTTTCCCTTGATGGATTTTTTGCAAATCTTATTTTTTTGTTTTTATGAATGTAGATTGAGCGACAAGGGAAAGATGTCACTATTACTGCATTCTCCAAGATGGTCGGATATGCTCTTCAGGTGTGTGAATATAGTAGATGGTTTGCTTAATGTTATACATGTGTTGACTTGCATTCTTGTCCATGTATTTCATAGTCATGGGAATACAATGCTCTTCAGGTGTGTGAATATAGTAGATGGTTTGCTTAATGTTATACATGTGTTGACTTGCATTCTTGTCCATGTATTTCATAGTCATCGGAATACAAGGCTAATAATGTGATACTGAATTGTTTCTGTTATTCTGTTTATGAAGGACGATTTTTCACACAAATATTTCCAACTAGATCAATGTGTACTATATAATTTATGTTTTGGATTCTTTACCTAATCTTGCTTAGCTACATGGGATGATAACTTTTAGTTGCCTTGCTTTTGGGAATGGTGAGCAATGATTTCCATTCCCTTGCTTCTGAGATAGGCTTTCCCCCATTAGTATGGTTTTCTTTTTTTCCCATGTGCCCAACCTTGTCTATCATGGACAAAGTTGAGCAAAGAAATCAACATGCACATGGTGCCACCTTGAATGTACGGATTGACTCTGCCTGGATATCTGTAATATGAGCCATTTCCTTTTAAAATTATAAATTTATTCTATTGTAATTTTTACAAAAAAAAGAAGATCCATTAAACCAAGTTCTTTAGTTGGTGGTACTGATTGCACTGCTCATGTTCTACCATTTTTCAGGCCGCCGATATACTGGCCAAGGAAGGTATCAGTGCCGAGGTAATTTGCTTTTGCATTTCTTATAGTACAATAGTCTTGTGCTACCAGATCTCTTTGCCTGCAGAGTCCATCATTGTTGTCTTATTCTTTAGTAATTCTCTGTTCAGGTAATCAATCTTCGCTCAATTAGACCGTTGGATAGAGCTGCTATTAATGCATCTGTGAGGAAAACCAATAGATTGGTAACCGTAGAAGAAGGTTTCCCCGCAACATGGGATTGGTGCTGAAATATGGTCAGTTGCTGTCTCTACTGCACCCCCTACCAATCTATGGTGTAAGTCTCTTGTAATGTGTTGAAATGTATCTTCTTTGCAGTATGTCTGTTGTAGAGGACAGTTTTGAGTATCTTGATGCACCGGTTGAGAGGATTGCTGGAGCTGATGTGCCCATGCCGTATGCTGCCAACCTTGAGAGGATGGCTGTTCCACAGGTCCATACTGGTCCTTTCACTTTCATTTATAGTTTGCATATGGATTTGTGGTTACACAACTCTTGTTATTCGACAAAGCTAATGTCATAGCAGGTTCACTTGTAGCACCATAAACAATACTATGGCTGCACTGAAATTTCAGTCTTCTTGCATACATGAACTTTGACCTGCATTCCGTACAATTAATATTTTGTTTTGCAATCCTCGACATAGTAAGGTACAGAAGCTAGTTTAGGTGATGAGCAATAGCTGAATTAACAGACAAGGTCTTAG
This sequence comes from Hyparrhenia diplandra, assembly GCA_015847255.1. Lineage (NCBI taxonomy): Eukaryota > Viridiplantae > Streptophyta > Magnoliopsida > Poales > Poaceae > Hyparrhenia > Hyparrhenia diplandra. The sequence goes on along the minus strand of JADLZK010004915.1, from coordinate 57,715 downwards.
GTGTGTCAAGCACATGAGAGTTTATTCATGGTGGCATGTGTGGTGCGTGAAAGTTGTAGCAGATAGTTAACAGATCCTTTAGAAAATATGTATAGTACGCTCCTTTTTAAATACATATGATGTTTAGGAACAAGCTAACTAGTAGAATAATAACTACTCGATCCCCAAAAAAATGCAATTCTATCTTTGAACCTGGACAAACTCTTGTCTAGGTTCAAAGATAGAGTTGTGTGTGTGTGTGTGGGGGGAGTAATTAGCTAGTTTTCAACATCATTTATTCAAAGGCAGGGGGTAGTAGGTTATTGTCTACACGCTCTGATAGGTGCACTGCATGATAGCCATGATGCCACAGGTGCAAATATTTCTATCTATGATAGAATTTTGGAGCCTTGGCTGGTAAAAGGTGAACGTGGTGTCTGTGATATTAGTCTGTAAGCATTGAAAGTAGGCTCACGTGATTGATTATTTGTAGGTGGCCCTCTTTTGACCCCTTTTTATTACGACACTTGCAGGTGGATGACATCGTCCGGGCAGCCAAGCGTGCTTGCTACAGAGCAGCAGTACCGATGTCAGCAACAGCCTAATTCAACAGAACCCTGCCTGTTGCATTTCTTTGTCTAATGTCTATACTCCAAAAGATATGTGCCATGATGGTAAGACGAGTACCCACTGCCGCTGCAACTCAACTAGCATGAGCTGATTTTGTAGAGCCACCAAGATGTGTCCAGTACTCCCGTTCCTGTTCCTTTGTCTTCGCCACCGCAGCCGGATGGCTGCGCATGACTGCATCTGTTTATGGCTCACGAATGAGCATGTGGAGATAAGATTTTACATGAGGCCAGGTGGTGTCAATAACATGTATTCGGAAGGGAAACTCTATCAGATGTCCTGAAATAGTGATTCTAGTTTTGCCTTTCTTGATAGCGTCTTTCTATGCTAGTGATAGAAACTCCTTTGCCTATCTATCCATGGACCATGGTCCTGCCAGCCAGCCAAAACTGTGGAAGTGTCATCACACATTGGAAGCAAGCATGGTTCGGGCAAATCCTTGAAGGTGAGACATCAAATAATTCTGTGTCCGAGAGTGACGCGTTAGACACGTCCACTCCTCCCTCACTTGAAGACGCGTCCATTCGACATGTATGGTCAGGCCGAAGATTCTATGTACGATGCGCACAGGTGTGGGTGTGGTGCGGTATACTTCTATCCCACACCCAGAGAGAGAAGAGAGCAAGAACAACAGATGGAGACGTCGGAGAGCAATGCATGTGCGGTGCAAGTTGCGGGCTGTGGGGCTAGTCTGGTCTGGTCGAGGTCGATGTCGCCTTACACCAACTTGGTCACGGCTCACGCGTGGAGTATGCGATGCCGTCAACCACCGCCGGACGAGCGGATGACGTTGTGGATCAGGCGGCGGCCCCTGGGCACTTGTCGCCCGTTTCAATTCTGTCCAATGTCTGCACGCCTCTAGTCTTGGTCTACAACTACAATGGTGGATAGCTTGATGCCTCCGTCCATCCTTTGGCTTTTGCCGCTACTTGCAATAGTGAGTGGACGGTCCTATACCACCGGTCAAATCAAAGAAAACGTCAGGAACGGACATGCGGCCCTGGTGGTGCAGGAACAGAGTCGATCCACGAATCAGATACGGAGTACCTTTTATATAAAACAAAGGAGTACAGCAATAATCATCATAGGTTACGAGCTTACGAGCGTTATTATAAGTTTGGATGTATATGATCTCTACAAACATTAGTACGTCTTTCGCCATATTGAAAAGGAAGTCGTTTTGGGCATCGACACCTGCCTCCAAAGTCTGGCTTTGAGCTGCTTTTCCATCAAATCTATTGATATGATTTTCACATCTCAAAACTCAACGACTTAAAAGTTATTAATCATTTATGTTCCCAATGTTTGACCAAAACTTTTTCCAAAACGACTTTCTTTTCATATGGAGGGAGTATAAATTTTCCTCTATATCATTCCATTTTTTTAAAAAAAAAAAAAGAGAATGAAAATCGAACTATTTTTTTTTTTAAAATGAAGAGTACTAGTAGGTCAGAATTTTCAAAAAGAAAGAACTACTGTATACGCTGCAGCTCGGATTTCGAGAAAGATAAAACGAAAGAGAAGTGCAGGTGATGATGGGCAAGGAGGCGAAGAAATGGAGAGCTCTAGCGAGCACAGTCGCAATATTACCGTCCTTTAGATTGATGCAAAAGGAGAAAGTACGGATACTAGCCGGTGGTCCCCACGCGCTTCATTTCTTTTTTTTTTTTTTCTCACGTTGCTTTCACAGATAAGCCCTCTGCAAACTAGTGCTTTCTTTTGTGCATGCTGCTCTCATACTCGCAGCTTTGAAAGAAAGTGAAGACTGATAATCCCAGATCACGATTTTAAAAGTTAAGCGTCACGACTTCATTACATCAGAATATATTCGATCTCTCGTCATTTCCTTGGCTGTGGCGAAAAAGGCTACTGCGCGTTAGAAAATGAGCCAAATGTCCATGTGTCCTGAAGCTTGCTTGCCGTGATCGATGGCAATTCATTCTATTCTATCTATACACACAACACACATGCGTAAAGTAAGTCACATGAAACAAATGAGTCTTTCCCCTTTTACAAAAATTTGGGTGTTGATTTAATGAATAAGCACGTGATATCTCTTCATACTGTGAGCAATATTTGTTTTGACTTTAGAGTCATGAAAACGTTGTTTTCACAATAAACCTTTGTTTGGGCTTTAATTTGGCCCATAGATATAGTTATTATTACAAGCAATAGTTGGTTAATAACAAGATAGATCCTGTTCGCTTTAGATTTTTGTGGCCACGGCCATAGCTATCGACATTACTAGCAAAAATGAAACATAGGTCTTGTTTAGGGGCCTGTTTGGTTCCCATGAGACTGAGAGAGACTGGGACTAATTTTTAGTCCCATTTAGTCCCTAAATAACCAAACATAAAGACTAGGGACTAATTTTTAAATCCCACTTAAATCCCAATTTCACTAGACTCTTGGGATTTAGTCCCTATTAGCCTCTAGTCTCTAGTCCCTAGTCCCTACATCCAAACATGCCCTTAGTCTTTTTATTGTAAAGTTTTAGGATGTCACATCAGATTAGCCAGATATGAGCATGGCAACAAGCTCATGGTAAGTGATTACTTTCCCTTTTCTCCTCAACCTAGATCTTGGGTTAACCTCTACTCAATCATTTCAAAGTGTACTTGGCTTTTCTAAATACATATTTGTACTATATAGGTATACAATGTAGACAAACTAAAACCACCAATATCAATCGTAATCTTGAGATATGCCAAGCGGGGTAGGATAAAAGTGTAGGGTGACATCCTCCTTTTTCCAAATCAGAGGAACTCAGGGACCAAAATGCAAGATGTGAGTCCTCGGGAAAACATTTTTATCCGTGGGCGTCGTCGCGTCGAACAACAGAATACAAATTAAACACAAGCCAAACCGAAACAGCCTTCCACCGGATTGGAAACTACCAGATGCTACCAGCGCTACTAATCCAGCGTTTCCCAACGTAGGAATCTCTGGTTAGCTCCTCAGTTAACGACCCGTGTCTTGTTGCACAATTATATAGCCACCATTTGACAAGATAGGAGAGGAGGTGGAGCAGCCAAGAACGGAGAGGAGGGGAAGGGAAAGGAGAGAGAGAGGGGAAAAGATTAGGAAGGGAGGGGGGATAAACTGAGGGGAAGCCAAGAACCCAGAAGGGATCGACCGGATTGGACCCCCGACTTGTATTTCCAGCGATCGATCGGATCGAAGCAGTCCCATCGCTCAAGACCCGATTCCGTTCGGCGGCCATGCGGCTGATTTCTCTGTTTGGTCTGTCAGGTAGGCTGTCGTGTGGCATCCTTGATTTATATATCCAAGTAGGAGTGATTTTGATTTGGATTTCCCCGCAATTTCTCTTGTCGTGTTGGGCTCTGTTCAGTTATTTGTGGTAACTTGGTTTGCTTGTCCCGATCGATGATGGAGCTGTTCTTGTGTTCGCCCAAAATCTGTGCTTCTTCCTTTCTTGCTCTTACAGCTGCTGTGAAGTCCCTCCTTTAATCGAGCTGGGGTCCGCCAGTCTGAATGTGATTTTTGGTTCAATCTTCAATCTTTTTTTGTTTCCAGACTGCTCACATATGCGGTGAACCTCTACTGTCTTGATTTATGTGTAGTAGCAATATAGTGGGTATTGATGCAACCGTGGATATTGATCCACCAAGTAGAAGTTTCACAAGCTGACACTTCACTTTTATTAACTGAATGAAGTAATACTGTCTCATCATTCACTGAGTCTGGCTTTCGATTTACTTCTGCAGGACTGTGATGAGCATGGTTCATCCCAGATTTCTGGTTGCTTGCTCAGGGTCTAAGTTGTGCTTCATCTCCAGTTGCCGCAGTAGCAGCACAAAGATGATGATATCCTTTCTTCGGAGGCGTCCAGAGTGTAGTTCTACCCTTCCTATATTGATTGAGTTCAGTAGATGATTCTTGGACATCAATTGGTATTCTGGGGGACTGAAATAGAGATTCTGAAGGACACCAAAAGACTTTATTTGAGGTGCTATCCCAAACTAGGCTGCGATGGGTTTACCCCAACCTTCGACTGTCAAGGATGATGCGCCAACAGCATTGCACACTTCTATTTCTTGCCCTCCAAATTTTGGAGGAGTTAGTGCCTGCGATTTGGATGGGCTTCCTGCAGGAAGCTCTAGCAGCAGGGTGCTTTCGTACCCATTGATAGGTGATTTTAATAGAAAGACCACATTAGATGGTCCGAGGGAATCAAATGGGTATTCTAAAGACAGTCATGAATTTGAACATGCAGACCTCCGTGGACTAAATATTAGTTCAAAGGGTGGAAATTCTAGATCTTTTCCTAAATTGGTGCCTCCTGTCCACATGCCAGCAAGAAGGGTTGTAGGCTTTGATTCTGGTTGTGGAGGTTCTGATGGAATAGAAACAAATATAGTCGATTCATCTTTGGTCAACAGTAATTGCCATTTGCCATTTGATCAGCATGAGCTTCAGGCAAGGAAAAGACTGCTCTCTCCATTGAAAAATGCACTCCCTAAACAGTTCAACGGTGATATGCTCAATCTTTTCTTCTGGTGATTCTAGATTTAGGCATTCTGATTCAACCGATAAACTATACGGTACTGGCTTCCAAGATAATAAAAAAGCCAACATAGGATGCCTCAATTCTTTTGAAACACAGGATACTCCAGCCTCCAGGTGCTCTAGCTGGAGCCCAGAATGGGATGTTACTAGGAGCAATTCTAATTCATTCACTGATGGTCCTTTACTTGGGAGCAAGGATTCTGTATCCTATTATGATCATCTAGCTGCTAGTGCAAAATTAGCACACTCTCCGCTTTCTCTGTCTCCTCTCAGCCCTAAATATATGAACAAAATTAAGGTGTCAGGATCCCAAAGATATATAATGAAAGATCTTGAGAATGACTTCCTAGATTTGAAGGAAACCGGAGGTTCTGATGGAACTAGGATGCAGGAGGTATCAAAAGGAACTAACTTGTTACATGATGAGCTTGAAGTTATGACACCTAAATGGAGTTCATTGAGAAGATACCGAAATTGGGGCCCTGAATCTTCCCCTACATCCCCCCGACCTACATCTCCTCGAATTGGTTATGGTCGGAGTTTGTCTTTGCATGTAAGGAGGTCACTCGTTGGCTCCTTTGAGGAGTCCCTTTTATCCGGTCGATACTGTATGGAAAAGACAGTCAGGTCTCTAATTTCTTGTCTACTTACTAATATGTACAGGGCCCTTGATTGTTGAATTTGATTCCATTTCCTCTCTGAATGCAGACAATTGATGGTTTCTTAGCTGTTCTAAGTGTCACTGGTGGTAGTTTCTTCCCCACAACCCAGAAACTTCCATTCTCAGTAACAAGCATTGATGAGGATAGCTCCTTATTGTACTATTCTTCTATTGATCTTGCCGGGAGGTTGCCTTCAATAACAGCAAAAGCCCAAACCTCCAAAGAAGCTACAGTAATAATGATTCGCGATCAGCAAAAAGTCGCTTTACGCATCCCTGTTAAGGGTCGCATACAACTGGTACTAAACTGTTTCAGATCCCTAACATTAATATTGTTCTGACCTTTGACCGGTTCAATTTTGGTGAAATTATTGTCCTTTATCGTGCACTAGTTTATGCTTTTTAACTCTATTTGAACTCGTTCATAATCAAATGTCTATACAAGCTACCTGGATTGACAAGGCCTGTTGACATCAGAAATTCTTCGACGGTGGAGTTGTCTGCATTTGCTTTGATAGAATTGTTTACAGCTGAGATAAAGCACAATTAAAAGCCTCCCTTGCTGCATGAAATGTATACAGACAAGACTGCTGAGTTCTTGCATATACTGAGCTATTTTGTTTTAATAAACATCCTCCCCTCAGTGTTATGTCTATAGGCATTAGGCAATTTCTGAAAAAAACTTCATTTAGTTTTCTTTTGTACCTTACTGCATTACACAAATGACATTTTAATTTCACCCCTTCCATTGTTTGCATCTTTACTTGAATAATTTGGTTCATGTTTGAAGATATGATCTGTTACATATATCTGCTTACTGCTGGGATCTCTATGCAACTTGGACTAAAGATTCTTTGTTGTGGGGAATTCCTCATAACAGTCAATTAAGGCAAAGATTTACAGGATCTGATTTACACATCTGCATCTGCGCACATTTGGGAGTTGTATTTTGTGTCTCTGTACAATTGAAATAAAAAATTATACGATTTTGACAGGTGGTGAGCAACCCAGAGAAGACTCCACTTCATACTTTCTTCTGCAACTATGACTTGAGTGACATGCCTTCTGGAACCAAGGTACAAGAATTACTAATATTTTCCATTATGTTCTATAACATTGGACTAATATTTTTCATTTCATACTAGAAAAGAACTGAATGTTCACCGTATGATCACCTCTTTACCTAATTTCTTGCTGACCCATATCTGAAATATTCAAATAGGTATACAGTACATCCTTGTTTACTGACTGAGCAAATTTCATTTTTGGGTTGTTTGCTAGGCTGAACCCATTTTTTATGGGCTTTAGTCTGGTGTTTATCATGTGCATAAGAGATCAGTATATGTTGCAAAAGTATTACACTATTAGATCTCCCAAGTGATTTCCCTCAACTAAGTAAAGATAAGCCAATTTGGAAATTGGCAGTGGCAGTGCAGGTAGTCTATTGTTTAATGTGTACCTGAAAGTATTTGAGAGTTTGAGGCCTGGAATGGACATGCTTTTACCTTCTCAGAGGGATCAAATGTAGATTTTTCGAGGGCTGCTTTATAAATCTCAGTAACTAGTTTTTGTTTTTGCTTTCTAGCATCTGTTCTCATCTTGTTTCTCTTATTGTGTAACGAGACAGACTTTCATGAGGCAAAAGGTCACACTCTCCCCCTCTGTCTTACCCTCTAATCCTGTGGAAGAAGGAAGCAAGACTTGTGATGTTAATGTTGGGCCCAAATCTTCTCAGACAGTTTCATGTGGAAGTGAACCTAGTGAACGGGGAACTCTATGTTCAGAACGTAATCAGCTGATGGCCTGATACCAAAATAATGGTTGAATCCAAACTGTTGACTTGGAGTCAGTGCTAATTTTTCTGTTTGTCTTTGTAGGCTGCGGTGGTGGACAGAACTGCAACTCAAATGACGAATCAGAAAAAAGATCCGAAAGCAAGATTTCGATCATTGGATAGTGATTCTAATGAATCAATTAAGTCTAGTTCTCCGAGAAATAAGAAAGACCATTCTGATTCTGATGGTTGCTGCTGTCAAATGAACAAGTTTGGCATAGGAGAGAAGAAACCATGCTGCTCACCTTCTAAGATCAATGATAGTTCAGGTGGAGCTGTGCTTCGCTATGCTTTGCATCTGCGATTTCTGTGCCCCTCCAAGAAATCCTCGAAATCAATGCTTCGTGCAAATCTGATCCATCATCAGCACCATATAACAACAATACAGTACCCGAGGAAGAGCGGAGGTTCTATCTCTACAATGATCTTAGAGTTGTATTTCCTCAAAGGCACTCAGATGCAGATGAAGGCGAGGTACACAAAACTTTCTATGCTGTTGAAGTTTTCACCTTTCCATTGTTCCGACCATGATCAGTCAGAAATCGGTCAGTTTAGTTTAGTTGGTTGGATAAGATGCCTATGTGGTTAATATGATATTCTGTAATTTTAGTTGACATTAGACTATCTTTTTAGTCTTAGAATAATTTTGAAACGATTATTCAAGCTTGCTTTAATTGCCTCTGTGGCAATCAGACTATTCCTTGATTGTTTCTTGTTCAGTTAAATCCGTAGAATTTAATTTGACAGGTTTCATCTTTGTTGCAGCTGCGAGTGGAGCATGACTTCCCCGCCAATCCCAAGTACTTTGACATAAGCAACTGATGGTCACTATGCTCCCATCCCCATCTCATGTATAGCTTGCGCTGCTGCTGCTGCTGCGCACAAAAAGAATCTGTAAATATTTTACCATGACTAACTTGGTCACCAACAATATCATCTTTTCGCCAGCAAGAATGTACAGGTTAATAATGTTCCAATAAAATGCGTCATTTAGTTCTCCTTATTGTTGTTCTGCCTATATGTTCTTTCCTCAGCGATTTCGAAACCGTCGAGGGCTATTGTTGTGTTTCTGAACACTAGCTGTCATTTGGCACTGAAATGCTGAACCTGATCATAAGTCGTGTACTCGTGTCACCCAACTGAGAATCCAGGCTTGTGACTACAAAGCTCCGTTTTGGAGACTGAAATGCTTAGGTGTTAGTAGTAAATTATGTGATCCAACTCTGTCGGTATGCGAATCTGGATGAATGTTGCAGTGGTCAAACTTAAAACGAATGTTGAGGTAGCCTGGAGGAATCCGCATCCCCCCCCCCCCCCCAAAAAAAAAAAAAAAAAAAAAAAAACCTTCCGAAGCTCCGAACCATAAAACAAATTACTGTGAAAAGGCAATCATGGAAAAGGGATAAGCTTTAAACATTACAACATTATTAGATTCTCTAATAATAATTATTGCCTCCGTTTCATTTTGTAGTTCGGCCCTAGGAGTACGGTTAGGTGTCCAAATTTGATCCTTGTTGCATGCATCTAAACCTATTTATGTCCACATTTAGAGAATTTTGCATGCATGTGAGAAATAGCTAAAAAGGAACTATAAAAAAGGAACGGAGGTAGTACTTTTTTAAGATTACTATAATAATAATTACGTACATTTTATGGTGTGGACACAATGGGCCAAGAAGGCTTGGTGTCGCTGCCAAGCCGCTGTTTCGGAAAGAAGGCTGAAAGAAATGCAGATTTTATGGTGTGGACACAATGGGCCAAGAAGGCTTGGTGTCGTTCGTGGACTGCCAAGCCGCTGTTTCGGAAAGAAGGCTGAAAGAAATGCAGGAGAAGCCATGTTGTGCACGATGGTCTGCGATCTTGGGCCGGGCCGCACCACAACTTGGGCTGGTCTATGACACACTCCAATGCAACCAAATTAGCAGATCAATTTGCATTGCAAGGGGAAAATGCAACATTTTTTCTAAGATAGTCCCAACATTGTCAAACACCATCTTGTTTAATTAAATATCTATCGGCATATTTATATATTTACTAGCAAATATGCCGTGTGTTGCAATGAGAGAAAAAAAAACTATCAAACATTTATCGAAAGCAATGAACAAACGGTGGAACGTTACATATCTACTTTTTGTTTCTATAAAATTTAAAACTATAATTTTACAATTACAATAACATCTACGTTCCCGAGAATCTACTACTCCTATAAGAACAAACCCCACTAGCCTAATTCTCTCGCATCTCCTTGCGCCACATCATCAAGATGTCCCACAAGTCCACATACGCACAAAAACTGTAATCTCTCCACTAAGCCTCGTTCATCGGAAACACATTGCAACAACTATGTGTTGCAACAACTAACAACACCAAACTAATCATTGTGCGACATGTGTACAGATGTGTTTCCCACTCCTTTCTCTCTCCTTGCTTCATTGGTGGATGAATGTGTTGCACCGAATCTTGATGTATCATGCTTTGTTGGATAATAGGTGTTGCAACACATAGTTGTTGAAAATAGCACTTGCTCATTCATTCATTGCTCTGAAGCATTGAGGCGTCGGTCATGCATGCAGGAGGCTAACAGCCGTGAGCCCTTCCACCACCAACGATTGAAATCCTTTAGAAACTGTTGGATCGTGTATTATTCTAACCAAGAATAGGAAAGGTTGTGTCTCTTCATTTTTTCAAGGTCCATATATAGCTCCTTGCATTATTGTGCATCAACTCATCCCCATGCCACACCTCCTCCACTCAAAGAAGTACCGCTCACAGTTAAACCCTCCACAGAACTGCCTGCCTCCACCCTGTGACAACAAGGAAGCTTCCATTGATCTCCATAGCCAAGACGTTGTACTTGCATTCTCCGTAGCCCCATGGCGAGTGGGACACCTTCCCTGTGAAACGTAGCTAGCCTAGCAGTGGAAAGGAATCTTCCATGGATCCCATGGCCATTGCACCTACCTGCTTGCCCCACGGCCATGCATGGTGATTGGGGCGCTGTCCCCTGCAGCACATAGCTGCTTGCTCCTAGCAGGTTCATTGGCGACAAACGAAATCGAGGAAGAGCGCTGCGTGAAGGATGCTCGAAGGTTGGCATTTATATTCCTCCTTCTTACCCTTAAACGCGTGCGGGGGGAATTTTTAATTGTACTATATTATAGATGCTATTGATGGTAACACGTGAAGAACATTGATGGTGACACGTGATAGGTTAGCATCATCAGGCTAATCACACCAACTTTAAGCAGTGCAATAATAATTAAAATGAGAGCTAAATAAAAAATACACAAAAAAAAAAGAAAGCTTACTTGGCCGATGTCTTATTTTGAATCCGAAAAGCATTCAAATTCGGTGGATTCCTCCTTTTCATTTTTTTCGATGCATCTCAGCACCTCGCATCACCACAGGCCTATCCATCGATGAACTAACAATCCTATATTCCGTTTTGGACTCCTCCACTTTTCGTATGTCTCCAATTCTGTATTGTATGGACACGCAAAGCCGTAGGTCCGATTGATTTTCGTATTTGTCTCCAACGCTGTAATGTACGGACATGCAAAGCCGCAGGGTTGGTTGGACGCCTAGGTGGAAGAGAGGTAGGGAGAGGTGGAAGAAAAGAGGGTGAAATTTTTTGGCAGAAATTTTCACGATTTGTTATTTCGGTTCGAGCGATGTGTGTTTTTTTTTTTTAAATTTTAAAGCCTTGCTTGCTCGGTAAAGTTTAATGGAAACATACACACTACCAACACTGAATAATGAAGGTGTGACCGGAGAGCTAAAGGACAGCCCATGGGCCATCACGTGCATGCCATGAACTCGCAAACGTGTGGCGTATAGACTCCTTGCACCTCATGGTTCGACTCTAATACAGTGCAGTAGATATAGATTAAATATACACTAGGAAAAGTGCTCGTGAGTTACAACGGGGGATGGGTAAATATATGAGTACCATTCATTTAAACTTCAAGGACCAATATTTTTTTCATAAAGTTTGATGCGACATGTTGTTGCATGTATTTCTAATTATTTGACACACCACAAAATTGTAGCCCTCGTCAAAAGGAGTACTATGTAATAGCAAAACTGTTTTAGTATTTTTTTTTTTTTTTTTTATGAGAGGAGCGATCAGAGGTTAGAGGCTTTTGTCTTTCTTTTTTCATTTTTTGTTTTTTTTAGAAATGTGGCAGTCGACAGCGGTTGTGTTGCTCGAAGGGCCCCATCAACCTAGGCCTGCCTGCTGCACCTCGTGTGCATGCCAGGGCCCCTCCTTCTTCGTAGCCCACGTCTGTCGTCTGTGCTCAGTTTTTCACGTCGCCCATGTAGCCCTCTTATTCGGCCCGGCCCTTAGCCTATACATGTACCGCCTTATTGAAAGTGTCGCCCCGAAAACGCGTACGTGAAGGAGGCATGTTTTTCAAACGACACTTTCAATGGAACGGAAGAAGATATCCTAACAAGTAGAAAAAATAGAATGAAAATTTTCACTTTATTAATAGGTATATATGGCCGAATATTATAAACTTAAACTTTGAATATGCTTGAACTTCTAGTTAATGTTCTTTATCTAAACCTTTATATGGGAAACCCCCACTTGCAGGAGTTCTGGAGCCGTGGTTAAGCCACGTCATCGAAAAACTGCCGTCTGCTTCGTCCAGTAGTGCTCCCGCCCTCCTGCGCATCCGTGTGGGGCTGAGGCGTCGCTGTCCGTTTCAACATTGAAATCCAGGCGCACCAAGTACTGAATAGCCGCCTGCTGGTCTCCTCTGCCTGCCCCTCTTCCAGCACCATGCCTTTAAATATGAATCCTCCTCCACAGCAACACCCTTCGTGAGGATCGCCGCCATCTCCGATCGCAGAGCTTCTGGGGAGGCCGTAGCAGCAGCATGGCACAAGCAGCACCACGCGGCTCATTGCTCGGACTCGCAAGTGAGGAGGAATGATCGTTGATCAGAAGGAGTAGTTGTTGTCTCCTGCTGCGAATCTACGAGACGCGCAAAACGAAAATAGGGCTGGGTGAGTTCTGAGCTGACCCGTCGCTGCATCTGCATGCGCTCCTGCTCATGCATGCATGGCTGAAGCTTAAAGCGAGAAGCTGGATGGGGTTGTGGTCTGTGGAGGGATCTCATCGATCCGACTCATCACGGTAGGACTGCAGGAGGGCAGCGCTTGAGCGCCACAAAACGTGGGGAGACGGAGACGACGACGCAGCTATCGTCCCCATCCGACGCAGCTATCGTCGAAGAGAAGACTGAATCGTGGGAAGCGTTATTGGGCTCTGTTATGGGCTTAAACAGATAGAATGAAGTCCAACTTGCCTTGGCAGCAGCTGCACGCCTACATAGCTTGCGCGTTCGACAATTCCACGGCGCGCCAGGAAGTACTTGGCACGTTCTTGCCGGCCTGTTCCACTGTTGTGCAAGCTGCACGCCTGCACAGCTTGCCAATGCTTATTCACATTAGTATGATCTGCCCCACCATGCACGGTTGGCCTATCTTACGATGAGAGCATGAGCACCAAGCTAATAATACCATCAAATGCTAAGAATCTCAATATACTATATATGTGTTCTACACTGCATAACTAGCTTCTTTTATTTTCATCGAGCATATACAAATAAAATTGTATAGAAATCTCATTTATATTACTCCTTCCTACCCGCAGCAACGCGCGAGAAGGACTTCTAGTTATTACAATGCTTAAACAAAAGTTAAATAAACAGAATTATAATTGCTAAAAAATAATTTTCAATGAGATTCCAACCTGTTTGCTTGAGCGTTATCTTATTTTGGCCTGAAACTGAAAAAAAAAAAGAGGGCCTTTGTTGCATGTCGGCATTTGTAATTGCCCGCATGGGCTTTTACTACCACAACCTGGGCCCGGGCCATGCATTGTTGCTAGGCCGTGCAGCCCCGCCAGACCACTGAAGTTTTGCATGGCGACTGAAAGTGTTTCCACGCGGAAGAATACCTAGAGCCGGAGTATACGGAGTATTTCTTTTTTTCTTATCCTCCTCGCAAACAGTCGGACACCCGTTGGGACTACCATACTATCTTATCGTATTAGGGGCGGACAGGTTGGCAGAAAAAAAAAAGGTGAGATGGGAGAACATACGATACGAGTACTTCATATAAATATATATCTCTCGTTGCTGTTGGCGATCATCGGGTTCGATTTATCGGTTCGACGATGACGATGGAGTCGCAGGTGGTGGTGGAGACGACGACGAAGGCCGCCTCCGCCGCGCACGTCAGGATGACGGTGGCTCTCCGGCTGCTGGCGTTCGCGGCGTCGCTCGCCGCCGCCGTGGTCGTGGCCACCAACCGGCAGCACCGCTGGGGAATCACCGTCACCTTCAAGATGTTCGCCGTCTGGGAGTACGTATATACTTAGATCATTAGTTCATCTCTCAAATATCGATCGTTGTGATGTACAGCTAGCTTCTCGATCTTGCTATCGAAGTATCGATATATACATTGCATTGGCATCGTGGTAGACATACATACAGACACTGACCTACCGGCGATTATTTGCAGGGCGTTTGTGGCGATCAACTTCGCCTGCGCCGCCTACGCGCTGGTCACGGCGATCTTCGTGAAGAGGCTCGTCAGCAAGCACTGGCTACACCACATGGATCAGGTACGTATTCCTCTGTTCATCCATGGCTGCCATCATCGATCTAACTGTACCCCTAGCTGACGTTGTGTGTGTGTGTGTGCTTGTTGGATGCGTATATATGCAGTTCACGGTGAACCTGCAGGCGGCGTCGACCGCCGGCGCCGGAGCGGTGGGATCGATAGCCATGTGGGGGAACGAGCCCAGCGGATGGTACGCCGTCTGCCGCCTCTACCGCCACTACTGCAACATGGGCGCCGTCTCCCTCGCCCTCGCGTTCATCGCCTTCGTCGCCTTCGGCGTCGCCTCCAGCCTCTCACCCTTCCCCAGGGCACCACCCCCGCCGGCACCCAGATAAACTCATCTTGTTGAATTAATTTCCTTGCAACATACATATATATACATATATACATACATGTTTGGTAGCCTAAGGAGCTTGTTACTTAGAACTAGTGCAAGTGTACGTGTACATATTCGTCTGCAGACAGCATTGAGCCATTGACATGTGTCCTAAAATATGCACGGCTAACACAATCAGGGATTCAAGATGGTAGCCGTAAAAAAAACAAAAATACTTCACTGCAAATTCACGCAACAGGTGCTCCATCGTAGCTAGTAAGACCAGATGCATGGTAAATCAGTACTGAATGTAAGCTACAATATTTCTGTTCTGATGATGGCAACAGCAAAAGGGAGAAGGGGGTGTTGTCTCGATCTTACAAGCAATACCGTGCAATCTCTGGAGTTGACTGCCCAATGACCACGATTGCTTCAACGCAAAACTTGGCGGGCTCATAAACACTGCATAGTGCATAGTGATTCCGCCATAGCATCTGTACCACCTCAAGATTCCAGATAGTAGTAGCTCTCCATTGCTACTGTACGTAGCGCAGGCACGCAGCAAACTAGGTCTTCACAGGCCATATGATGGCTGGCTGGCTGGCTCTCATCCGCTGTAACCGGCGTTCAGCGCTTCGGTCGACTTGACGAACCGCCCTTTCACCCGCTTCCTTGTGTCCGCCCTCAGCTTCCTCGACTCGTACCGGATGTGCTTCTCATACCTACACGCATGAATGACAATGGATAGACATGTGATTAGTAAACTGTAACAGTCTGTTCTTAATACTGCGGTAGATCGAAGTTGCTGTCAGCAGTAGCAGGCAGGTAAGGGTCATTGATCCGTGCCTGCGGTTCTTCTTCTTTTCCCTGTACCGCTGCATTGCGCTGTCCCTGTTCTGCGCGAGCGTCTCACTGTCGATCCTCACGGCGGACCTCTCAGCTGCGGGGGCAGAGACCGTTTGATCCCCAAAGGAGATCTCCCTGGTGAGTGCTGGGCCTGAAGTGGGTACATGGTTCCCGGAGGTTGTCGGTCCATCCAACGTCGAGGCACATGAGCTCAGCTTCCGTTTGTTGCTCCCGGTGCTCACCTGATGAGGAGCAAAATTCAGCTAATATCAGAAGCCAGTCATGCTGAAAAATTCTACTGTAGAGTGTCCCAGAGAGAAGTTATCTTTGAAAGGACTCAGATAGAGACTTGGTACGACTCTAAAATGATGCAAAGCAGAACGAGTGGGGCATTGTATGGCGATTTTTAGGTGACAAAATCGGCCTTTAATGTTTCATAAACGGACAAGATGCCTCCATGACTTGGTGGACCAGAGGATATGTATGGTGGCCCATAACAATCCTGGTGAACGAAAACAGCTCGACGGGTGCATACCATACGGGACCATATTGAGTCCACTTCTATATGAACAGCCTTTTAGAAGATAAGATCTATATCCAATTATGAGCATGACTGCTTGAACGCATTCAACAGTAAGTAGTGCATCAACATCAGCAAAAGCTGGGTTATGCTGTCAATGGAGCTGCAAGTGGTGCATCAAGCTATCAAACATGTGGAGCATCTATATGTTCTGCAAACATAGTAACATGCATGTGCTTTTAGAAGTTTTGCGAACTATTTAGGGGAGCTGGTTTTCAGTATTTTGTTGATCTCGAAGCTTTGATCAATAAGTTTTGACCCAAGTAAAAAATTTACCTTCAAAATACTGTCTAGTGTCCTCAGCTCAAGCCAGAGGAGTTCATCATAGAGGCTACCTAGCTAAGTATTTCTTGATGGGCCAAAGTTGTGGTACCATAGAGGATGATGTTCATCTATACAAATGGCATCATTAATCAGAGAAGTATTTGGTCCCTTTGACTTTGCTCCTCTGCATTCAGAGCTATAGTGATATGAAGAAAATATTTTGTTTCGAAAATAAGGAACTGCATTCCGTGTGAGATAAGTAACGGCTTCACATTTGTGGCCATTAATCTTATTTTATATCACATCACATTGGCTAATACACTGAACTTGCTAGATGCGCTGGATAGGCACAACTGCACACCAATCAAGCATCCTTTAGGGTACGGAAAAAGGGGAGAAGACTTACATTTTTCGATGACAACTGACAGATATTAGAGGACATGATATCTTCAGCAGTTGAGCAGTATCTTGAGTCATAAATATCTTCCAGATCTTTCGTTGTCCCTGAAGAAATTTCCTTAAGCATATCACTGTAACTCTTAATCATAAAGCCTCCATGGTTAGAACCATATCCAACTTCAAGAGCAGACTTCTCATCGTGATCCCTTGACCTTCCCAAATTGAAGTCCCATATCTGCCACACAAATAACAAGCAAACAATCAACTGCCTTTGATTCCCTGACAATAATAAAGCGGACTCAAACATGAAATTAGAATACAAGTTGAGGCTCTGGATCATCCACAGTATGAAGTACGTAATTTTTTTTACACTATAAAATGAAATCAGAAGTTCAAATAATTAATATTGCAATTGGTGCATGATTGTTGAGCAGACTTATGTGAAAACATGATCCATTTCGTATCTCAAAAGTCAAATACGATAAGAAACTCTGAATAATAGTTAGTAGTGTGAAGTCATGTGCAACGCACTTTTCCACATCAAGATAGCAACGCTTCTTCAGAAAGGTACGCATATTTGCATCCTTGCTAAAGCAAACACATTTCTTCATTGGCTCAATTTGTGCATTCAATGACTCTAAAACAACAGGTCCGTGAACCTTTATCGCAACTACAAGCTCTCTGTGAAAAAAAACTGAACCATAAATGCGGAGAGCAGGTAGATCAATTTTATCTCGTTCTCTACTGAAAGCTACTGTGAGTGTGATCGTTCTCTTCTCCTGGCTGAAAAAAAAAAACTAGGAAAGGAAGAACCATGACAAGTTCAGAACCACGGATTTCTCTGCCTAGTCATCTGTAAAAAAGCACAGGCTTGTAAAAATCGATGGCCTTGGAACCGGCACCTACAAATCTATATGTAGTGAACCAATCATTTGATCTACCCATTCACCCCCGAGATCTTGACTGCATTTCTCGGCCTGGTTTATATGCAGAATGGCTGCCAATTTGTTTTGTATTGTTAGGTTTGTTAAACGAAGAGCATAATATTTCAGCACCATCACCGAACTGAACGAGAAAGATTTAGACAGTCACAATGCAAATTGACCGGAAATACTTCGATTTATTTATTTATATCTAAGAAGTATTAATCAAATTTTCTTCTCTTTTTAATTAAATCATTCACGAAAGACAAGGGGTGGTTTACCTGTGTGGGCGGTACTGAGGGCGCAGCGCAGTCCCAGAGCAGTTGTTCGTCGTCATCACCCACCCTGTCGGCGCCGCCAATGAGGTCGGCGCAGTTGCCGGACGCCATCATGAGCAGGGACGTGTACGGCAGAGGCACCTCCTGGACCGCGGCGGGCGGAGGATGATGATGAGTGGGCAGCGCCGCCGGCGGGGGCGCCATCTTGCCGAGCGGCAATCGTCCGCCGGACGCCGCGGAGGTGCGGCGAGGCGTGCGCGGGCTCAGATCCGAGTGCGGTTGCGGGTGTGGGTGCGTGTCGTCCGCCTCGCGTCGCGCCATTTCGGTGAGCTGGTCGGACAGCGCCTGGCCCCTGAGCGGGCGGGCGCCTTCGGCGCCCGGGGCAGGCTCCCGCGGCGGGTCGCACGGCACGTACAGGTCGCGCAGGTCCGAGTCCACCGCCACCCCAAGCATGGAGTAGTCGAGAACCGACAGGAACGCGTCCTCGTCGTCGCCACCACCGCCGCCCTTCTCCTCCGTTCCCATGCCAAGGCGGCGGAGGTCGAGTCCCCATGACGCGGCGAGCTCGGCGGCCGATGGACATCCGGAGAATCCCTCGACGGGCACGCTCGCCGCGGCAGCGTCAGAGCCCTCGGCCTCGCAGCAGTCCGCGCAGAGGAACGCCGCCGCCGGGTCGGTGGCGCCCGTGACCGCGGAAGGTGGTGTGGGGGAGACGCGCGCGGCGGCCGGGCGCGCGGCGCACCCCGCGCAGAGCGGCGCGCGCACGTGCTTCCTCGACAGCGCGTTGGCCGCGTGCACGTGGCGGTCGCACGCCACGCAGAGCCGCGCCGCGTCCGCGCGGCAGTGTAGCGCCGCCGCCGCTTCCCCGCAGTAGTCGCACGGCCACTGCTGCCCTCCTCCTCCTCCTCCTCCGCCGCCGCTGCTCTTCATCTCCCACCCCACGCCGCCACCACCAACCTACCCGATGAACACAGAGAGAGAGAGGGAGAGAGGAAGAGAGAGAGGAGAGGGGCGCGCGCACGTGGACCACGAGGCGCAGGAAATGGAATGGCTGGGGCCGGACGAGGCGACGGCGACGAATAAAAATGGCGAGGGCGAGACCGAGAGGGGTGGACTGGGGGTTTGCTTGCTCGCGAGCGACTTGAGCAGCGGCCAGCCCAGCCAGCAGCGGAGGCGGAGGGGCGGGGCCGATCCGCCGCGGGCGGCGGAACAGCGGACACCTGCCGGAGCCCACGTGTCAGACGGAGGTGAGGTGGCGAGGCGGCCCCGGGCGGCAGCGGCGGTGAGGGGGTTGTCGGAAAATATCTCCGGTCCGCCCGGCTGAGCTGGCGCGGCGGGAGTGGGAGTGGGAGTGGGCCATGGCTGGGCAACGCAACGCAACGCAAGGCTTCGTGGTGGGGGCCCACGAGGTTATGGGCGATTGGGCCGGGCGGTGGGTCGGTGGTGGTGACCCCACAGTGCAGTGACACGAGCAGGATGAGAAGGCGACCATGGTTAATGAGGTTACTGTTACTGATCGAGCTGACAAGTGACAATAGAGACACTACTACTGTAGGACAAGGTGGCATTTGCAATGTGACACAAGATAAGGCATTGCTCATTTGTCACGACTCTTTAAACGAAGTGACCTTACTTAGAAAAGGTGATCGAGGTGATTTCCATCTCACGCACATGAATTGCTACTACCTAGGAGTAGGGCAGGGAAAAATCAGTGGATGTGTGCATCTCCCAGCACGAATCGACTGGCCATTGGACACATGGAGCAGCACACATGTATCATGCATGCTCATGCTCGTGCCTAAACGAACTGATGACCGGGACATAACTTTTCTAACCTACTACTATTGTCTGCATTTTTTTTTTGAGAAAGACCTACTATTGTCTGCTAGACTCGAGATAATTGCGATGTTGATGTATTACTGTCAACTTTAGTTAACCTCTTTTTTCCATCCGGGCCGGGCCACTTTAAACTGTTGATTAACTTCACCGATCAGGCGTCCTCTCTGTTGCCTTTATTTCCCGTGTTGGCAAAAAAAAAAAAAAAAAAAAAATCACAACGACACCTTTAGTCGTAGGAGCCTTTTACATTACAAGAGTGTTTGGTAAGGTTCTAGATTTTCGTAGCTTTCGTGCCTCGGGCACCCAAAAGTACTTACTCCTCCATCCCTAAAAACATTAATTGAACATGGACAAGGATTCTGTTGTCCAAGTTCAAAGCTAGAATTACGAGTTAAGCTATGACTAGCTAGCTAGCTAGAGTAGGACAAAAAAAAAAACTATACATATATCCTGACACGGATCGATCGGGCATTGGATGGAAGAGAGCCATGGAGGAGCACATATTGTAGCATGCGTATGTGCTCTTGCCTAAACCCACGGGAAACTAGGACACAACTTTTCCAAGCTATTGTCTACTGTACTAGCTAATTGCGATGTTGACGTATTCCTTTTCAACTTTAATTAGTCTCTTTTTCCATGTGTGCCTCACCTATCAACTGATAAAAATCTTCCTAGTATACGATCATTGAAAAGCCGCGCTATGTTGTCTTTCACTTGCTGTAACAGAAAACCACAAAGACATCTTCAGTCGTAGTAGGAGCCTTTTGCATTATAGGCGTGTTTTGTAAGGTTCTAGATTATCATAGCTTTCATGCATCTAGGCACGAAAAGAACCTACTACCTCCGTCCTAAACCAACATAGTTCTAGCTTTGAACCTAGACAAGGCGTTGTATAGGTTTAAGGCTACAATTGTGTTTTTACTTTAGGGACGAAAGATTAACTCTTCTTCCCTAGTCTGGTTCATAAGGTTTTTAATCTCTCTTCTTCAATGGCACCTTCCAAGTACTAATTTTGCTACCTCCTGAAAAGAGAGTAAGATTATTCTAAGTTAAACTACTATAAGTTTGACCAACTTTATTCTAGAGATAACTATAATTACTATATGCGCATAAATATATCAATAGATCCATCAGGAAACTTGATATCCATAACTACTAAATTAACTATCTATTAGCATGCTGTCATAAAAGTTGATAATCTTTTCCATAAGTTTGGTGTAACGTAACTTAAGATACTTTAACTTTGGATGAAGCTAGAATGGGGAAATGGAGGGGGTAAGTGGCGAGAGAGAGAGAGAGAGAGAGAGAGATGGTAAAACAACTATAGAGATGCAAATGCCAGCAAGAATTAAACTCTATGGCATGATGGGCCTTCTATAGATCACTGTCACTGTCAGCATCATCAGTATCATCCTCCCTAATGAGGTCTTCTGTCCAAGTACTATTCTTGATATTCGTGATTTTCATGATAGAGATGCGTTGATGAAGATATAGCTAGTGGAGGTTGTTTCTTTAAAAAACAAAAAAAAAAAAAAAGGGATACATGATTTAGAGTTCATGAAACAAAATTAAATCTTCCTAGTATACGACATTTGAAGATAATGCAATTGAATAAATTAGGTGAGCGCACGTTTTTGACCTTTGTTGTTTCGTTAAAATACAATATAATAATAATAATAATAATCCTAGGGGCTCTTGATATTATTGCTGCAATGCAAATTCCCTGGAACTGTTCTACGTGCGTGAAGAAAAAGGAATGCTTTATACATAACTCCTTACGACAGGTAGCACCGCTTCGTGGTACGATAGCGTACCTTCTGATCATGTGCTCGTGCTCTTGACTATAACTTGGATATTCTCAGTCTAATTCGAACCCATCGTGCTTGTCAAATTCAGAAGGTTGGCGATTAGATGGTTTCGTTATCACAAATATGACATTTGCACCGTCCAAATGGTACTGGGTCAGTACTACATAGATAACTTTTTTTTTTATCTCATCAGTAGATATATAGATATATATATCTTATCACACACCCAAGAGCATTGGCCATTGGACCATAACAATAATAGCATGGCCCATTGGTTTCATGCATCGATCTTTGTCTCAAATGCATGGTCCTTAGGGCATCACGTCCCATTTGTGTTTGCATTCATCTCTCACTTATTGGATTTTTGGGTTACACATCTCTCTTCTGGCACCTACAATGGCAAGCTTACGAGCTACCTCTTAGTATACATTTTCATACTTTAATATAAGGGAAAAGAAAAGCTAACTCTTGATCAAGAGCTAGGATAATACACACATTACAAGATCACGAGAGTGCGTCATATAGGCCTATCATGTTATGAGTCATTACTAAGAGGTAACACTATTGAAGAAGTTAGCTTAGAGCTAGTAACTGACTTTACCATTACGGAATCCCTCATATATACCATACACATGTTTTGTTTGCACCTCCGGGCCAGAACAATTTTGATGCTTCGTAAATTCTGGAAGGAAGCTTGGGGGATGGAATTGTTCCCCCCACACACAACCAAACTTTGGTCACTAAACGAATATTAGTAAGAATTGGATAGTAGTATATTGTCCGTGTGGCAACCCAGTCATCCATGGTTCATGAGTACACCCTTTGTCCCGGAGAGACAGTCGTTCTCGACTTCACCCTTGTCCCCCGACGAGTGTCGTTTTTGGCGTCATACATGTTGTCCGCTGCCAATCCACCACTCACATGTCGGCTTGCTCCCTCGACTTGCTATCATCTACTACTCCGGTGTCTCTCTCCACTGTTACTACTCCGTATTTGTACTACTCCAACTAGTACTACTCCAACGCAATGGTGCCCCAGCCCCTCCTATGGCGGCGACGACCCCATCCCCATCCCCTGGCTACGGAGAGTAGGTGCTAGTAGGGCGGCCCTGATCTACGCGTCGACGAGCTTGCCCAGCCATCCGAGGCTCCGGGTGTGGGCATGGTGGCCGGCGCAGCGTGCACGCAGGCTGCCGGAGAGGAGTTGTGAGAGGGCAGGCATGGTCAACGGAGACGTCGTCGCGTCGTTGCCTCCGCTTCCTCCTTTCCGTCGGTGGCTTGTTCGACCGGGCTAGTGCTGATTTGTTGTGAGAGAAAAGTAGTGTTGGATGGTTGGTTGGTGCTGATTTGTTGTGTGAGAGAAAAGCATTCTTTGGTGGGTGGTGAACCAGCCAATAGAAACAAGAGGAGACTGGTATGCAGGTCTCGTAGCCTAGCTTCTTGGTCCCTATGCCCGTTCCCGGACCAACGATCGTTTTGGGACGGAGGGAGTACATGTGTGCCAGGCTGTGTTACACGAGTACGGGTACGGGTATCCGATACAATACGTATCGGATACGCACTTTCTCAAAAGAAAACCCACTAAAATGGTGTATCCGAGTATCCATATCCACGTATCCGACGAGTATCGATACGGATACGTCACCTCCCTTTGGAGTATCCGTATATAACATAGGTGCCAGGTATAAGTACATGCTGCAAGCCAGTAGCCAGTTCTCTTTTCTAATCAACACAGATTTCTGGTGCTTACGTGCTGGCCATCTTCTTTGCCAACCGTCCACTTCCATCTCAATATGCGTAAATAGAAGTGACCTTAAGCCATATACGGTTGTGTTTAGATCTAAACTTTGGCAAATCCCAAAAAGTTTCTGTCACATCAAGTATTTGACCTTATACATGGAGCATCAAATATAGGTAAACGAAATAACTAATTATGCAGTTTAGATGCACTTTTTCGAGATGAATCTTTGAGCCTACTCCACAAAAAATAAAAGTGCTAGCCACTTACCAAATTTTGGCAGCGACTAAAGACAACCGATTAGCTATACCACTCCTATACCATATATATATATATATAGCCGTCCCTAATAATCCCTAAATCGTAAACCATAATTCTAAACTCTAACCCATAATCCTAAGCCCTAAAATCTAAACATTAATTATAACACTAAATTCTAAATCATAATCTCTAAACCATAAATATAAAAATAATACGGTTAAAAAATAAAGGTTGTCAAAGAAAATACAAAGTAGAGAGAAAGTTATCATCTATATAACTCTTATAATCCTGAGGAAGGATATCACTGTAGTTCAACAGTGCTTATGAACAGTAAACACCCGTTAGCAAACAGTAAACACCCGATATCATAAACAGTAAAACCCGCTATAAAAACAGTAAAATACCCGCTAGTATACTAGTATCTCGAGACATCTTTGGGGACGACGTTTTGGTTTTCCAATTGTTTCCTTGCCTCTATCAAACTGAGGTTTCTCATGTTAAAGAAAAAACGGTAGCCAGGTAGGGTACATCATCATAGCATAGCACGATGCAGCAGCCTGTACTAGGACCAAAAGGCTGTCACAGCACTGAATCTGTAAAGGTGACCTTGCTGCTACAGGAGCTACAACGTGGACCGTGCCGAGCTGGCACACGTGGCCTACCCCTCTCTCTCTCTCTCGAAGCGTCTGGAGTCGCGTCCGTACACCAGCTTTTTGTAACCGCATTATTATTTGTTTAATTAACTATTGTCATTACATTATGCAAACCAAACCCAGTAGTACGTACATCCAGTAGCGCTTAAAGATTGACAGAATCACGCAAACTTAATTTAAACTAACCCGCCCCCTAAAAGCTGAATTGTTAATGTCATTTGCACAGTAGGAGTACTATATACAGGAGTAGTCCATGGAGCTGTCTGCAGTGTTCAGAGGGCACAGGAGGGTAACAAGCTTTACTCTAGGTATTATAGTACTCCTACTTGCATTATTGTAGTTATATAATCACGGAGGACGACTGCAAACAGCATTTTACACTCGCATGCCAAAGACTAAGCGGAGTTTTACGAGCTTCGCTTATATTTAATATAGATTGACATTTTTGATAACATTGTCTACGTGCATTATGTATTTTTCATAACATGACAGCGTTTTAAGAAAAAAAATTAGTTTTACCTGCATAAAACTCTTTTGATACAATTACCTACTTATGAGAAATTAAATGTTTATCATATCATAGATAAAGCTCATCACTAAGATTGAATGTTTATTTTCATCCATATTTTTTATTTACTTGTATAGGATGTGGCAGTTGCGTAACAAAATTCTGCACTGAGATTGCCCTAACACATCCAAACAATAAGTACAGATGCACTTATACTTAAGTTGGTAATTAAACACCATATATATCCAAGGTAGTAATAACTATGGAGTACGTAGACACTCATACACGAGGCCACACACTGACATTATGAACACACCTATGTACACTCCTATGTTCATGAGCACCTCTGAGTTACCGGTAAATATTAAGATTATTTTTTTTTCGTGATAACGCCTAGACACATTTTTTAATAAATATTAAGATTAATAAGTCACCATATGCTTCGCTCGTTGTTGTAGGGATACATCCCCTATCAATACGGGTGTACTATCGTGATATGAAATCAAGAGCTTAAACATGGGTGTACATGTTCCACCACAACAAACCAAGGAGCTCAACCATGGTCCGTTTGCCGTTGTACAGTACCTCGGCAAAGAAAACTTATAGATTCTTTTATATACGGAAAATAATTAATAAAAGATGGTATAGTGGCATGAATTGAGGTCACGCATGACGTAAACAGGGGGAGCATGCATGAAGGCGGATAAATAATTCGACCCGGGCGCTGACACACATACGGTGTTTTAGCTGGATCTAGCAAGTGGCGGCCAGATTAGACTATTTAATTAAGCTTAGGCTGTCCTTGGCTTGGCTTGGCTAGGCCACCAGGGGACCACGCATGCATCATTACATTACGTATACTATATTAGGTTGGGGTATACTCCGTATATAGGACTATATATTATATTAGTATTAGGCATAAGTCCCCAACCCGCATTCTATCATCAAATTTAAGTCATTCTTTAAAAACTTTTAAGATCATTTATTACCTCGGATATTGTGGACTTGGAGTCTAAATAAGAGAATGGAGTCTTTTATTAGCTTTGTCCCATAATATGCCGCCACATGACACATCATCAAAAAACTCTCAATAAATATAAAACAATTAATAAATGACAGTATGAGTAGATTCACATGGTAGAATATGATCTTGAATTGAAATGTTATAGCTAGAGTATACTATATTTATATCGGACTCTAAATAGTAAAGTCAATGACAGTTACTATGCCAACTTCTCCAATAATATTAACTATTAACAATGGCTCATATACGGTATGAATCTAGACCCACATGACACTTGCTAATATGATCTTGAATTGAAATGTGAAACCTAGCTGGCTTTCTTTTCTCCTATTAAAATATAAAAATAATGTTAAGAGCTCGCTTATGAGCTAGCCATTGCGGGTGCCCTTGATGGATGAGATGGGATGAGTGCTCGGTTAGTGCTGCTGATTCCTTACTTAGATTAGTGATAAAGATGCCGTGACAGTTACGGCCGAGTCCAGAAGCGTCGTCCGATTCCACTATATATAGTAAGTTATATACATATATTAGTGCCTCAATCTCACAACAAATTAATTGGTTAAATAAAGTCATCCTGTCGGCCGTTCTACCATGATAATGATATATGTCACTTTTTAAGCAGCTGTGATACTCCCATCCCAGCTGACACCACAGGATTAGTGGGTCTTGCGCGAGACTCTGGGAGGGAGAGTGAGAGAGGAGAAAGGGACAGCACTGACGGCCTGGTCGATGACAGGCTGAAGCAAGCATCATCAGGGACGCTGCAAGCTGTTTTTTTTTCAAGAAACTGTGCAAGCACAGGTATGCATACACCATGTTAAGAGTGAGACGGTGACTTTTTATTTGTAAATTAAGTTTTTCTTTGAGCAAATTTTGTGAATTAAGTGAGACGGTGATGTGATGTGATCATGTGATGCATGCATGTGCCATATTAGTTTGACTTGGGCCCACTTCCGATATGGGCTGGAACGGAGGGAGTACGGTTTTCCGAGGAGAAAGATTCATGACGGCCGGCCCATACACACCAAAGGCCTAACATGGGCTCTGCATTTTCGTTACCGAATCCATCCATCGTCCGGCCAGTGTGTGAAATTTTTTCCCTTTTTTTTTCCTTTGGGATGGGAAAAAGGTCCTTTTTGAGTATATGATCCTTATTTATAAAACCGAGCTTTTTAATTCCCCTTAACTTTAAACAAGTTTATGTTTTGCGTCATAGGTGATTTTGGACAATGGTTTTGTCGAACGTGGTGCCGTATAAACCACAGAAGAGATAAACTGGACTTTTGGTAAAAATCAAATAGCTATTTTCCTAGAAAACGGTGCAATTAAAAATCCTAATATCTGGTTTTATCTTAGAAAATTTGTACAAAGTTATTTTTATCTCTAAAAAGTAATGTAACTAGTATCATAGTTTTTTTTCCTAAGATCATGCTCTTTCATATTATTCCTAAACTGAAACTATATATCTTGGTCTTCCATTAACTCATTTTACTTTTATTATTGCTAGTAGAAGCTATCATATATATCTATAAAAGTGTTCTATTTAAACCCTGTTTGAGATAAGCGGTTCCATAAAAAGTTGCACAACTGAGAAAAAGTGCAGCCAAATAATTAAGCTAATTTGACCAAGCTTGTACGTTAATTTAGTGACGCCATGTCAGATATAATTACCGTCCGGGTGCAAAAATAAACTATTTTAAAAGTTGAGGAGTACTTAAGATCCGGTTTTATAAATGAAGAGAAAAATCGGAATATCATAAAAGCTATGGCGGCCAAAAAGAACTTTTTGCTTTTGTTTGAAGTTTTGATAAGCTTAATTAAGCATGCATGCCGACCTGATTTGATGCAGCATGTTGGGTGTTGACATTATCTTGGATATGTTCTCTACAAAAGGGCGACAATGATGAAAGATTCTATTTGCATGGATACAGACGATGTGCATGGCCGTTGATATGCATTCGTTCGACGATTCCATTTTGCAACCTGCTACTAGCAGCTTCCTAGCTAGCTATAAATAGCACTGGAAAGCAAGCACCACTGCCAGTGCCAGGCACCAAGCAAGGAGAGAGCTGCTATAAGCTTCTACTGCATACCAACCGGTGCATGCATTCAATGCATAAAAAAAATAGCAGCATTATCAAGCCGCCGCCGCCGCCGCCGACGAAGACGAGAGGAAGAAGCAGACGAGGATCGAAGAAGAAGAGATGAAAAGAGAGCGAGGCTTACATGGAGATCAGAGTGGTAGCTCTGGTAGCCAGCCAAGGATGACTTGCCTGTGTGGCGGCCTCGATCTACCTCAAGGATCATCATCGTGTCGATCGTCGTCGTTGTCGCCGCCGCCTAGCAGCGACAATGATCGATATATCGATCGATGAGCCTTGGGGTGTACGTGGTCTCTCACGGGCAGTCTCCTTGGCTAGCCTGACTCACTCTTATCGCCCATGCTAGCCTTTGCATCTCTCTCGTGCTTCTGTACACAGATTACT
The DNA here is from genome assembly GCA_015847255.1 of Hyparrhenia diplandra. Taxonomy (NCBI): domain Eukaryota; kingdom Viridiplantae; phylum Streptophyta; class Magnoliopsida; order Poales; family Poaceae; genus Hyparrhenia; species Hyparrhenia diplandra. The sequence continues at coordinate 29,523 of JADLZK010004915.1, read as the reverse complement.
AGTGACCTGCTAGTGTGATATGCTTCATCATCTCAGTTCAGTATGTCACAATGGCGATGCAGAACATGGATGCATGCATCTACTGCAGTTCGATCAGTATAGATGTTCTTTCATTCTATGTGCATCTATCTTGTTTTCAAGTTAAGTGATAAGCCTAATAACTTAACTGATTTTGATTAATGTTGCACCACCTAATTCCTAACCACCAATGTTTATGTCCTTCTCAATTTTGAATTATATTTGATATGAGTGTTTTTTTCTCTCCATGACGACACGGTGAATCCAAGGGTGAGCGACACGAGAGGAGGCTGGCGGAGAGGCAGTTCTTGGATTCAAAGGATGAGTCCCGGCAAATCCCTTTTGCTGATACACGCATGCATGCACTCCGTGCTGTCAAGATCGAGGTCTTGCTGCACCTTATATAGTTTTCCTATTGTTTCCTATATTTTGCCTTTAGACCTAGAAGAGGGTCTTGCCCCTAGCCCCCTACGTATTACATTACATAAGGATATTATTAAATTATTATTGGGGCTGGCTGATGTTATTTTGTTGTGAGAGAAATACTATACCATATAGCTTGTAAGTTTAAGCGAAATTTAGGTTCTAAGGTTCTTCACAAACAGCCAGCTCAGTGGACCATTTGGCACACAGCTCCACCTCTTATATTTAATCTACTAGAAGCAAAATGAGTAATCTAAATGGACTCGACATGTCTCCAGCTCTAGATCCAGAATTTCATAGCCACAAATACCTAATTATAAGGAAACCACATATTTTCTGCATCTAGAGAGCTCTATATATCTATAATTCTATATAGAACAGGCTCCCTCGATCACTTGCGCATAATCCACATGGAAAGAGCTGCATTGACGCTTCAGATCAGACTGCATAGTACGCTGTTGGAGTGGGCGCGCGCGATGAGATGAAATCGTTGTGTGCCTGGGCTTTATGGGTCAGGAGAGATATAAAAGAAGAAAACAAGAGAAAATGTCAAAAATATATAGTAGGGATCGAGAGAACCGAGCGTAGCTCGGGTGGCTGGCAGTGCGGGTGTACACGCAGCCGACGCGGGTTCGATTCGTGGGAATCGCAACTCGCGTCTCTCACCCCAGGAACAGTAGGTTCTCTGGATAGTGTCCAGGTACCTGCCTCTCAAGCGTGGAGCCACAAACGCGTCTGTCGCCTACGGAATCAGAGGATTCTAGTGATCTCAAGAAGGACGCGGTGTTAGATCTGTGTGTAGTTGTAGGACTGTTTATACACAAGTAGTGTGAGTGTGGTGTGCGTGTGGTGTGGGCGTGAGTGTGTACGAACAGATGTACCCAGATGAGAGGCATAAAAAAAAAGTAGTAGAGATCGAACAGTACACACATTTTGAGAAAAGATAAATATAAGATGCATAATGCATGGACAATGCTCGAACGGAGCCGCAATTAAGCAGTAGATGATGGTAATATATCCCTATTTTTATATACGAGATATGCATGAATATATAAAAGCTACTAACTAACTAGATAGACACATATTCCCTTCTTTATTGTGTGAGTATTGTGGGCGCCGGTTCATGCATGCTGTATCATCCAACGGATATATCAACATAAAAGGGTGGCCGCCGTGTCTGGTGTCTCCTTTTCACACGCCACTTTTCAAAAATACAATAATGCAGACAAGAAAATGGCAGCTAGCTCATAGCTAGCACTGTATATTCATGCATGCACTATACTGCATTGGGTTCCAAGGACTTTCAGGCTTACAGTTTCAGCACGCAAGATGCCCATACTTATGTGAAAAAGTACATACATTAGGCTTGCAGCTGGTATCTTCACATCATAGCACTGTATTTGGTTGGGCGCGGTGACTTTTAAAAAAGTTGTTGTGGACGGTAGCTTTTGGAAAGTAGCTGTGTGGCAAAAGGAGAGGTTGGTTACTGGCTTTTGAAAGCTTCTTTCACTAACAAGCGGACCCGCTCGTCAGACACCTCTTCTTCGTCCCCATGAAGGAGCAAGACCTTGGCTGTTCCCGTAAGCTGCCCGCACCAGAACGCAGCCCAGCAAGGACCGCGGCGGCGCTTGCTCGCTTGCTCAGCGGACCCGCCTGCCCGTGACCATGGATTCGTGAACCTTTTTTTTTTTCCCTCGGGCAAGGTAGCCGGCCGGACCCGCACACCGCACCTTCACACCCCAACGCAACGCGACGCGAGCTCCGCACCAACCGCGAAAGGGGCCCGTGCGCCGACGCCCTATCGATCGAGATTAGTGTTTCTGGTACAAGAGGAGATAAGGCAGGAAGCCACGAGGTGAGGGCACAAGCGCGATGGGAGGATGAATACGCGTGCGAGGCCGTCGTGGTCACAGACCCTTAGTCGGTGGCCCATTGGACCCTGGACACGAGTGGAGCCCATGACAACGACCGTTGAGGTTTTGTCTGGGTAGGGAGGGGACATTGGGTGCCGCAGGTGTTAGGAAGTAGGGAGGGGATCATTGGGCGCCGCAGGTGTCAGGAAGTAGGGAGTGGCGGCAATAGAGGATGATCTAGAGGTGCTCCTCGTTGAACCAATCGAGCTGAGATGGCATGAGCTAGGGGATCGGAGAAAACAAGGCACTGGTTGGGGCTCGCGGGCCTGGGTCGCAGCTACCAGGCCTCGCGAGCCTGGGGCTCAGTAGTGGGGGTACGCTGGCCTGGGGCGTGGCGCCGGAGAATGATGTCTGAGCCTCGCCGGCCTAGGGTGTGGCAGCCAACGCTCGGCGGACGGGGCTTGCCGGGGCGGAGAAGAGCAGCAAGGTCGTGGCGGTAATATTTGTTCGCAACTCGCGGAGGGAGGAAGAAAAGTCATGGGCAGGAAAGATAGAAACAAAACAAACCGGTACGCACATAATCAGTGGCAGATGGGTAATTTTTGTACCCAAAAGCATATAAAAGTAAGGTGTGAGGTCCTTTTGATTTTGTACTAGACCAAAAACGGTTTTGGCCTAAAGCAGCTATGGCTTTTGTGCTCTTTTGTTGACTTTTGGCTTTTGCAAAAGCAGAAGCAGGTTGGAAAGCCCAACCAAAGGAACCCTAATGCGAGCTATTTGGTTCATTGTTGGGCAACACCGCCTGTCTATACAGGTTCTAAAGCATCCGATTTTGGTCGTGCGAAGCTGAGAGCGTTGTCCGGCCAACAGCCTACCCACTGCTGTGCGATCTAAACAGACCCTTAAAGCATGCTCAAACCAAGGACAGACAGAGGATATAAGGGACCTAGAAGATGAGACCAATTAAAAGCTTTCTTCAAACAAGTAAAAGAGACTTCTGCTGTTTTGCACTGCATAGTGCATACCTTTATATCTTCTCTTTCCATTGCAACGAATGTTTTGCACTGCATAGTGCATGTGTATGAACCTACAATATCTTCTCTTTAAGAGGCATTTCAAAAAAAAATATAAATAATAAGACGTTTCAACTTTTTGGATACGTGAATCTTTTACTATATACACACATAGAATACTTAATGTCTAGATATATAGTTAAATGGATGTGTCTAGAAAAACAATGCCTTATAATTTGAAATGGAGGAGTAAGACGGTAGTATGAATGTATGACAAGCTTTAAGGTTCAACTCTGTCACTGCTGACTGCTGAGGGATAAAAACGTCTAGCTGATGTATTTTTTGGCGGTTTGGGCAACGGAATTTGGCACAATTGCATTTGTAGACGAAAATCTTAACCATTTTTTTGTAGATGACATTTCTCTCATAATATGGGGTGCTTGATAGCGATTTAGATTCTCATAGAATTTTTTTGGTCCAAATTCTCTTAAAAAAATTAGATGAGGATTCAAAATCACTTTATCAAACTATTTGACTACTCCTACCTTCATTCCATTTTGTCTGGTGCACATACATATCAAGATCCAATAAACTTTAAAAATTTTGACCAATAATTAGGCTCATAATTTGTAACTATTATAATATAAACTTTATATGAGTAGATTTGTAAGGAATTATACTATCCAATGATCATAAGTTTATAAGCATAAATAATATAGTATAATAATGTAAATCAAATGAATGGTCAAAATAAAATGGAACGAAGGGAGTGATAGACAAGATTCTCTGATTCATGAGGAATTTTTTTTTAAAAATTCATACAAAACAATTTCTTTTTCAGAATTTTTTCTAAGCAAAGAATGACTTCAATGCAACCCATTTTAACTTTGCACTTAAACGGTATCATGAGCCACTCCCCGGCCCAACACAATGGGGCCTAGAGAAGGGTCCTCTGGTCGTCGACCGAGGCTTGGGCCAAGGTTCCTAGGCGGCGCGGGGCAATGGATCTCCAAGAGCGGCCTCCCCCCCTCTAGAGGAGTCCGAATTGGAAGGAAATTAGTAATAAAATTAGACAAGGGTGAGAATATATAAATGTAAGTAGACTTTGTTTCTGAAAGGAGTGTGTATATCTATAAAGACTCTACCTACATGTTTAGAAACTAGAAATAAATATAGGGTCATGTAGTCGATATAATTAAGCAAAACAAAAACAGAGGTTTCATCCTCTTGCTCTCTTGCCTCCAAGCCCATGCGCCCTCTTTGTCTCTCTCTAGGCGCCATGAGCAGCAACCCCCTACGCCTACTAGCTGCCGCCACCGCCTAGCTCCCCACTATGCACCCCACCATATGCTGTTGTCACATCTGCTATCCATAGACACTAATCCAAGGCAGACGAAACAAGGGCATGTCTATGGATTTGAAGGCCTGGCTTGAAGTCTTTCGTGCCGACGACCTCATCAAGCCCATACAAGCACTACTGCACTCGTCGCATCTGGCCTCCCTGTCGCTGGATCCTCGCCTAGGGCCACCAACCCACTTTGCCCGTAGATTTGGCCACAACATCCGCAGGCATTCAACCTCTTCACATGTGGATCCGGCCACCATGGGCGGATGTGGCCATAGATCTTCTTGGAGAAGCCGCCGCTTTCCAACCCGTTGGGAGGAGCAGCCCGCACCACCTTCGGTCTCTAGAGGGAGAGGAGCTTGGGAGTGAGAGTGTGAGGGAGAGAGAGAGTGGAGGGAGGGAGCAGTGAAGGGGCTCCGTCGGGCTCGTGAGAGGCGCCGCTCAGTTGCGTGAGGGGCACGCCGCTCGGCCACTCGAATTCGGGGATGGGGAGATCAACAAAAGTGGGAGTGAAAAATCCTAAGTGCTCCTTATATACATGGCTAAGCTAAAGGGCTAGTTGGGCTCCGGGCCTTTTTCCAAGGCGGTCCATTTAGGAGGTCTTCCTATGAAAACAGTGGCATTTTTTGGAGTTCTGTTAATAGATTTTAACTGCCTCCATAAATAGATTTTTGAGATAGTTAACTATGACCACCTCGATTAATAAAAACGACTGCCACTAGTACTAATTTTATTTTGCGCGATGGGTGGTTTTCATTAACCATGACGGGTAAAGCCGTCCGTCACGATTCGAGAGGTCATGGTAAATCTCGATAACCGTGGCGGGCTACGATGCCCGTCATTGTTAATGATTCCAAAAAAAAAAAAAAAAAAAAAAAAAACATGGACAAGCCCACAAGCCCATCCATGGGCCCATCGAGCCCATCTAGGGTTACAGCCGCCGCCGGTCCGGGTCGTCGTCGCACCGCGTCACGATCGGGTGTCGGTGTCGCAGATCGCCATCGCGTCGCAGACGGGCGCCCAGGCTCCAGTGTCGCGGTGGAGGACGACCGCCGCTCCGAGCTCGATCCAGTCGCGGTGGAAGACGGACGCCATGGCCGCGAGCCACCACGCCGCCGCCGTGGCCGCATGCCGCCGCGCGCTCGCGGGCCGCCGCCACCATAGCCCCGCGGCCCGCCACCGGGATCCGCCGGGAGGAGGGTACGATCACCGCTGGGAGGGGCCACCGTCGCCGTGGGGGGAGGGAGGAGAGACAGGGAGGAAATGCCGCGCGCGCGGAAGGGAGATATGCTGCGGTGGGGAGGCACTGGTGAGAGTGAGGTGGGGGAGGTGCTGGTGAGAGTGAGGTGGGATGAGAGTGAACCCTAACCCCCCTAAGTCCTCAATTTATATGAGCCCGACAGAGGATGTTTTGGGCTGGGAGTTGGGCCTCGTTATTTACCGTGACGGGCCTTTAAAGGTGTCCGCCACGAAAAATTGATTTTCCGTGGTGGGCACGTTAGGATGCCCACTATGGTTATTAGATATTTTCCATGCCGGCTTTTAGAGGTGTCCTCCACGGAAAATAGATTAACCATGATGAGAGACCGAGTGACCAACTGGAGCCATTAACCGTGGCGGGCGTGCCCGCCACGAGTTCATTTGGGGGGTGTCACGCAAAATATTTTGTGTATTAGTGTGCCTCGGTTAATCCCATGCATCAACCGAGGCGGTTGGATTTTGTAAACCCTTGGGTTAACAAAAAGGGCACTGACTTGCAAAATCAGTTGTGTAATAGTGTTTGGATCATGAGGCTAAAGTAGTTCTAATGTTGTAATAAAGACTCCTGTGAAGAGATGAAAAAGCAGGGTACCATTTTTTGCCAGGGCAAGAAAAAACTTCAGATCAACTTTAACTAGTACACTTATGACTTAAGTGGTTTAATGAACTAATAATCTTTTTAGGGGTTTGGCTAGACTTTAGATAATACTTTACCACCTGCTTGGAGCTCTATAGATAAAGTTTAATGGCTAATATTTAACCATAAGACCCAAATAGGACCTTAGTTTTAAAAGCCACTAACATGTTATTCCACTAACTGGCCTTATCCTGAGTTCATGCATTGATATATCATGAATTTCTTTTTGTCATTAATTTTAATCTTTCTCACTATTTATGTTATTTTAAAAAAGATATTGTTCTATTGTTTTAACCATAGCATTAACACGGGCATGCCAAGGAAACATTTGTTGGCGCTCAGAAAAAAAATGAAAATAAGAAAATCCGATTCATAGAATCAGAAAAGGGGTGCTATACATAAGTTAACTAATAAATATTATGTTGCAAGCTGACTTTTAATAGTACTCTGTATTTTAGTCCTGTTTGCCCAAGGGACCTAAAAATTTGGTGAGACGGCCCTGTGTGCAAAACGGAGATCCCGAGCCCTTATTTAAACTATGAAGATGTGTCGAACTTACTGTGTGGATTTATTAGCGCATCGAAATAAATGGATATCGAAGATTTTTCTTCTAGCCGATATAAAACATTAAAAGCCCATAAAATAGATTTTACGAGCCTGTGATATCCGTGATTGATTGTGTTACTTTCACAAAATTTGTTTGAATTAAATGTCACTTTAATATCATTATTTAATTTCATAAGTATTGTTATCTTATCATGTGATCCATGTGTTTTATATAGAATTTTAGTTATCCCGTAGCAACGCACGGGCTATGATACCAGGTAATTGAATATGGAGTACTACCCAATTTTGCAATATTTGTTAAGTGGTAATTGGTTCCAGTAGCAGCAACCGTAGGTCAAAGCACAACAGCAATATTTGTTAATCTGGTAATTGGTTCCAGTAGCAGCAACTGAGTCGATTTAGTGTTCTCGTTGCAGTACTATAGCTGTAACTACTTATGATGCCTGTAAGCAGTTTGAGATTGAATTAATCATCATTTTTTGAGGTGTGCTTACTGTTTGGTAGGAAGATGCTTGATTAGCCTTTTTTTCTAAAAACTAACAATACTATAATTTGCAGAGGATATTTGGAGGTGTTGATGAGCAAGGCACCATCAGTGATGAACAATGTCAGTGATTCAGTTTTAAGGCTTCCTCCAAAGTGAAAATGGAAACAAACATTGTCCACACTTGAAGCCGTAGCAACTTTCATATATATTAGTCTTAGCATATAATTAAATGCCATATAATTTTTCCTAGGGTTTGATCTACTTTTTAGTCCAATAGATTGAGTTTTTTTTTTTTTTTTTTTTTTGACAAGGCACAGTAAAAGCTTTTAGTAACTGTCTAACACAAAGAACGCTTTATATTATTTAAACCAAGGGAGGTCTATGCTAAAGAGAAAATTGGAATGTCTTACAAAAGGATGAGGGATGGGGCATAACTCATCGATGAATCACACACACATCTAATTAGTCCAACATAAACATATTCGTCCTTCCAACTGTTGGAATCAGAGTTTGCAAATACAACATAATCATTAGCTAGGGACCCGGGGGATTGACAAATACAGTGGGGTACTGGTCTATAGCATTTAGAAATGTAGGCAGACGGCTCCCTACGGTGGTGTAGGTGTGCCAACCACACGGTTGATTCAGATCAATGGCCATTCATCAACCCGTTGTTGTAGTCCGATTACTACCGGCAGGCTGTTAAAATACATGTTAGCTAGGAATAGCTGGGACAACAGGAGAGAAATAGACATTTTGGAGGACCGGTTAGTGTTACCGATTCCATGCAAAATTATCTACAAGAATAATGCCCTGAGTCGTAGTCTCTGTCTGGGTTGGTGTTTGCTGGTTGGATACCGAGCTGGCGTTCATCTGTGAATCAACAGCTGGATTTTAGTAGCTATGGTTTCAGGAGTAAAAATGTAGAGTGGTTACCTTCAAGCTGCTGTTCAAACACTTCTCTGAGCACATCACTGTCGTACCCTGCTTCTGGGTCTGTTATAATATGCTTGAAATGAATTATGATGTAACTAAGAATGATGGAGTTTCAATCTGAAGGACTGGTCATGAGGTACCTGTATAATTGTTTCCGGTCTTGGATTCAGAGGGGTGGAGGAGTCATCTGGGCCGAGGTCTGGTGCCCATGGTCAACATGTTTGATCGAGCCATCGTTAAGTAAAGAGTAGTAAAGCAAAAACTAACACATTCATTTATTTGTATCCTAATATCATTTTTATGCAACAGTGACAATATTGAGCAAACCCCAAAATATATGTAAACTATAGCCAATACTTTCAGCAGGTCAGAGAACATACCAGTGCATCTGCCTGTGCACGGCATATTGAAGAATGAAGGCCATCTCCTCCTACGGTGTATTGTTCTGAAGTGCCTGCAATATAATTTTGAGGGAAGGTCCAACAATATTACTTGTGAATTGATAGAAGTCAGTGCTGGAAAACTCCATGTAGCAGATCATAGTTTTCTGTGGAAAGTATAGATAGAGCATCAATGATTAAAGCCCACGCCATATTGGCGACAAGCTAAAGGAACATTTTATGTACTGATAAGGGTATGGTAACCTAAGGCAGGTGAAGTAGCACTGGAGATGACAGCAAAAGCAATTCCTTTGAAAAAAATAGAATATGCTCTGTAACAATTCCACACGGTAACAACCATGATCAACTCACCAACAGATCATGTCCATGCACACAGGTATTCCTTTGAGCAAACAAAGCTGGGTCCAAATTAAACTTTCTTAAGGAAAAAACAATTTGAAATTAGCTGTGCTATAAGCCAATTTGGGAAATGGTCGAGCAAATCATAGTTAGCAAATGAACATGCTGAAAGGATTTGTTGAAATTAAAAGATAAATGGAATGGACATCTAGCAGAGATGTGCAAAGATCCTCTTACCCAGGCCAGGAGAGTCCATAAGTTTAGAAAATGGTTGAGCTCCTTTTCTAGCCTCAAACTCACAAAGGTGCATGCTGCACACAACAACCTGCAAGCCTCACCTTCACCTTGTATAGACAGTGCCCTGCAATTACACTTGATAAGACAGACAGGTAAACTGAATCAGGATTTCAAAATTTCAGAACCAATAAACGGCAAAGGCATAAGCAATAAAACTTCAGTTCTGATCTCAGATTTGCATAGTAACTTTAGGCCTACCCAACTTTAATCATGCTTCCCAGCAAGCAATTCCTCACAGCACACACAAAAGCACAAAAGTACCTTGAGAAAGGCTCACGGATTCAGGACGAGAGATGCTTGATTTGCGTGTACTTGGCCAGCCTTCTCCCCATGTACGACCAGAAGATGGACGCGGAGCACCGGGAGGTAATGGCCAGCGCCGTCGCTAGGCCACGGTCATCTACCATGTCGTCGCCGCCTTAGCCTCCGTAACCTACAGAAATCCGACGGGAATACGACGGATCTGGTCATAGCCTGCACAGCGAACGGGCAGCAGCCGGCCCGTGGTTTGCTCGCGTGCGTCCCGGCAGCGGAGGCCGGCCGGAAGGGCAGGGCCAGTGTCCAGGCGGGCTGCAGCGGCCAACGGGCCGTGCTGCCGTACGTGGCCGACGCTGCACGGGGGCTCCGCGTCCCGACGCTGCCGGGCCAGGCCGCTGGACACCGCCCACGCTCGCGTCCTGAAACACTGCCGAGATTGGGGAGGGAGGAGAAGCGGAGGCGAGATCGAGGAAGTATCCGCCCCCGGTGAGCTGAACCGCCGAGGCACACGAAGGGATCCAGCCATGGAGGCCATGGATCCGGAGGAGAAACGGACGACGACGCTGGCGGAGAAACGATTGGATCCAGCCATGGAGGCCATGGGCATCCTCTTCACGGCCGCCACCGCTGCGGTTGCCGGCGAGTGCGGCGTCGCGTAGCGAGCGTCCAGGGCCCCTCACGTAGGGGGGCGATGGGCACGGCCACAAGAAAGAGGCGGGAGAGGGAGGGGATGCAGGCGAGCGGGAGGGTACGCCCGGGGCAGGGAAGGATCTTGCGACGTATCGGGTTTTGGAGCGACGTTTCGGGAGGGAGGCGCTATTTGTGTTGGGCGTACGCTGTATACGGAGGAGCCAAGGCCTCGTTTGGCCGGCTCTAAGGTCGGTCCCTATCCACCGTTGGATGCAAATCTAAAGAGATCGAAGAGGATGAGATCGAGCCACGGAGCCACCTAATTCCTTCCCGGCTTTATAGTATAGATATAGATATAGACCCATTTGTCTTGATGCCTGTAAGCAGTTTGAGATTGAATTAATCATCATTTGGAGGTGTGCTTACTGTTTGGTAGGAAGATGCTTGATTAGCCTATTTTTTTTAAAAAAACTAACAATACTATAATTTGCAGAGGATATTTGGAGGTGTTGATGAGCAAGGCACCATCAGTGATGAACAATGTCAGTGATTCAGTTTTAAAGGCTTTCTCCAAAGTGAAAATGGAAACAAACATTGTGGCCTGCTATTCTCATCTCTCTACATGCTCCTTACTGCATCAGGTCATACTGTTCCTTGTGGTTTAGGTGTCAATTGGCATCCTTTGTTGCAAAGCAGCTGCAACAAATATGCATGTTATGCCGTCTATTATTCCTTAATGAACTGCAGATAAACGGGTCTCTTACAGTATAGAGTTATGCAGCCGTCTTGTTGGTTTCTCTGTTGAAATTTTCAGAGATCAACTCATTCATGTAGCTGGTATTGGAAATCTGAGTTTTGCATACCTCATTCATGTAGCTGCTGTGTTTTGGGCACTTAAGTGCATGACTTTCAATCTCTGCCCACCCTGCTGTAAGTAGTCAAAACAATCTGATGGATACGGTGTATGCCATGTTTTCCTAGACGGTAAACGGTAGTCGGTCGACCATCGTTTTAATCGTTTAAACGTCGTTTAAACGGGCTAAACGGCGTTTAAACAGGCTAAACGGCCGTTTAGGCATAGACGGTGGTCTCCCATCTAGCGTTTAGACGCTGTTTAAACGGAGTTTAATTCCGTTTAGGAAAACAAGGGGTGTATGTATCTACCTGAGTCTAGCTGTGATTGTCCTGTCGTTTCAGTCCGGAAGTGTTGTTTTTCTGACTAAATGGATCCTGAAGTGTGTTTTTTCTGACTAAATGGTTACCTGCTGGATGTGGAGTCTGTATTAAGGAGTAGGTATTTGCAGGCTTCACACCATGCAGTACTAATTAAGATCCAACATACGGCTTCTATTTTATATTGTCGAATAATTTCTTTTTTTTTTCTCTAGAGCACAATAAATACCAAATCCTTTATTGACAGTTGCCACTTCAGGATGACTACTTCAGTATCTTGCTCCTCCCATCTCTGGATCAAAATGGATCATGGCTAAGAGAGAATGATGTCTATGCTGAAATCGTTTAGCATGTTAACTATAGTTTTGTAGATCAGAAAAAACACTGAATTTCTGGTGCCATAGCTTCACGTGAAGTCAACATGTACTTTTTAAGATTAAAAATGCAGTAACATGATCAACTGGGTTTCCTGTCCTCACTATCAGTAAGCTACTCAAGATTATATTGTTCTTTATAGATTCTACTAATTACCATATTTTTTTGGCTGCTGCTAAGTGTGAAGATCATCTTTACTAACACACTAATTTTTTTAACTGTAACTCTTTCTTCGTAAGTACGTATCTACATTTACTTTATGTAGAGATAGTATCCGTAGTTTTTTTCCTCACTATCCGTAGTTTTTTACTCTACTTGACACCAAATTCTAAAGGTATGTTGCAGCATCATATCACTGAAAGAATTAAAAGAGAAATGGAAAATCGATTAATAGTTTGATTGTAGATTTGGCGCCCTTGTTAGCTAAAATACCATTTTGCAATGTTCCAAAAATCATGGACCTTGTACACGCAACAATCAAGTAAATGATATGATAATCACATCTAAATCAGTTCTCCCAAAAAAAATCACTGGAAAATTTAGAAATAATCTTCTATATTGTGAAATAGCTACATGAGTTAAAATAAGAGAATCCAGGATATTCAAGGAAAGAAAAATATAAAACATTATTTTAGGCGAATTAGGGAAGAGCTCATAAAATAGAGTTTGCGCCTGTGCTATTTGTGATTAAATGTGTTACTTTCAAAAAACTTGTTTGAATTAAATGTCCCTTTTAATATCATTGTTTAATTTCATAGTATTGTTGTCTTATTATGCGATCTATGTGTTTTTATATAAAATTAGTTATCCCAGAAGCAACGCACGGGCACTTAACTAGTTTAACCATAAGACCCAAATAGGACCTTAGTTTTAAAAGCCACTAACATGTTATTCCATCCAACTGGCTAACTACAAGAGTTGAGAGGACAAATTAATATATATTCAGATATAGAGCTGATATATTCTAGAACAAAATCTCCCTTTTCAAGGTCAACACTCATACATGTATCCATTTCTAGAGATGGAAGGTGACCGTCGTCCATCCGCTACCACTGCTTTATGCAAAAAAAATATTCCAAGTTTTTCTTTCTCAAATGCATGAATACCATATATATATGGATGCATGTCTATCAATATTATGGCCGGTCCCATGATATATGCTATTTATACTATATAATATTACAGACGGTACCATATATATGCATGTCTATTCCAAGTTAATCTTTGCAATCGTGGAGATGTACATTTGCATGCAGATGTTTACCAACAAGAACATACGCTGCACATGGTTGAAATTGCGTTGTCAATTGTCAAAGGGGATAGAATTTTCATGGGTACAAATGACAGCGAGATATTCTTGACGAGCATATTACAGACCGACCATAGAGAACACCATGCTCCTTGCTTTTGCTTGCTATAAATAAGAGCCAGAAGGAAGCATATGGAACACACAACAGAGACTATGGAGAAGAGATAGCAAGCCTTGCATGGCAATAAGGGTTGAGTTCTGGTAGCCAAGGATGACTTGCCTATATCCTTTATGAAGGATCAACAAATATTGAGGCTTCGAGAGGGGTCTCATGGGCAGTCTCCTTGGCTAGCCTGACTGGCTCTTATTTTTCATGCTGGGCTTGCATCTTATTTAGAGGTTCAGCGTACTTGGTCCTTGCGCTTTTGTTTGACATAAATAAGAGCGAGAAGGAAGCACTGGAACACACAAGATGATGGAGGAGAAGAAATACAAAGATAGCAAGCCTTACATGACAATAAGGGTTGGTTTCTGGTAGCCAAGGATGATTTGCCTATATCCTCTCTGTAGGATCAGCAAATATTGAGGCTTCGAGTGATCTTATGGGCAGTCTCCTTGGCTAGCCAGACTGACTCTTATTTTTCATGCTAGGCTTGCATCTTATTTAGAGGTTATTTTACGAGTGAGGATAATTTTTCTTATAAAATAGAACAGGTTGGATGCTTCTTATTATTGATGATGATTAAATTGCACTGAATTGATGTTTGACATTGTGAGAATTTATAGGACTTACCTTCTTTTTTCCTAACATGTCCTATGAGAATTTACATCGAGTCCTTCAAAGAAGTATCTAATTACTAATAGTAAGATTTCTCAAACTAGAAGCTGAATACATAAAATGATCAATTTCCCATTTGTTGCAGGGTTTGCAACAATGCTAAAATTAAAAAACAAGACCCATCCTCGGAGGATGATAAGAGTTTTTTAATTAAAAAACTTGACCCGTGGGGTAAGACAACCCCAGACATTTTTCTTAAGAAGATGACCTTCTCGAGCAGGTCGAGAAAACCCTCAAACCTCCACCTCAGCCATATACAGGGGCATCGCAGCTCAAGTGAGTCTAGACTGGTCTTACACCTATGCTTTAGCATGGGGTAGACGAGGGGATTTTTTTCATCGCGCAGATAAATTGCGCCTCCTCTGGCCAACAAATCGTCCCTGTGGGGGGTTCGAACTCTGGCCAGCAGGGTGCAAAGTGCACAACCCAACCAACCGGTCTAGATGAAGAGAAGCCAAACTCAATATGAAAGAGAACTTCAACTTGAGAGTTTGGATGCATGACCATTTTCCATTAGTTGAGCTAGACTCACTTCCTTACATATATAGGCAATGCTGTTGGTGTTAGAAATAATTTATGTATACCCATTTTGTTTTTCCATGTTTGAAACCGCTCCACGAACTCTACTCCACTAACACACTCCACTGTGGAGTATCCATAAAAACATTGAGTTTGTGGAGCATCTTTTTAGGTGCTCTCACAACTCCACCATTTTTTCTCGAACTGAGTGCGTAGAGGTAAAACCGTTTGGCTAAAAAATATAGAGCGAAGCTAAAAAAGCATAGAGCAGAGCAGTCCCAAACACACCTTAGTGCCAACATTGGTAGATAGTATAATCTAGCACTACAACTTTTCTAGCCGTCTATACTGGCCCTTAAAATGGTCCTATAGCTTATGGGTATGGGTACACTGATGGCAGTATATGACAATTTTTGCAAATATATCAGTTAAATGTCGTCGTTGCTAATTTGCTACCTATGGAACTCTGGATTGAAGGCACTGTCTCGTACATCTCGTACATAGACAGAAAACAGTTTATTAGATGATGAGGTTATCTTAAAATCCATCCATGATACCCACTAAGAATGGCATGACCGTGACAGGATCGTCCTATAAATCAAAATACGACAAACATATATAACTTAGTGTTAATGAGTAGTGAAAGTTTAGTGCTCAAAGTACAGTAACTAGTCATTAGGAAGAAAAAGATCTTAGATAGGTAAACCATGCATGTTTGTAATTGAATATTGGTCAGGGTCAGGTCAGGTCTACAACAAGGTGTTCCTTTTAGTAGGTAATATACGAGGCTTTGCCCTTATAATGTGCACAAAGATTACTTAACAAAATTGCCATTCCATGGGGATGAGCCGCAAACAATTAGGTACCTTGCTTTGCTTGATCCCAGCCAGACACTCAAATAACCCTACATGTCAATGAGACCAAGTGATCGCAACAGCACTATACTTGCAGGAAAAAAACAAATAAATACCCCAGATTTATTCTCTGCCCATGAAAAAGAGAGTTCTTTTTTTAAATATTAGAACTAAGAAATACCAGTATGATCCATGGTTCTTAATCATTGCAGCAGGAGGGCCAAAATTAGAGGGACTATCTTGCGCGTATATGGGCATTCGATCCTCACTCCGAACTCCCGATGACACAGGGAGAAGCTCTGCAACTTCAAGTAACATTTCTTCGGATTTGCATCAGTTCACTGAGCCACTGAGGTTATATTGAATAATGTTACCAAGCGAAATATATGTATGAGTATGTCACACAAAAAAAAGTTCTACCAAATGTTCAGATCTTAAGACGCGCATTGAACCCACACTAGCAGTGAACTGCTCCTAGCTAGCATGTATTATCAGCAGTATCAGGATGAAACAACGTAACAAAAGTAGACCCAAGAAATAATCACAGTAGGTCATAGCTACTTTGTGAGCAATAATGCTGCCAGCATATGGCATCCTATCTCTCAAGGTCAAGTTAAATTGAAAGTTCTACCACCATACACATGCATCTTTTTTTGAAGGAAAACAGGAGGAGTTTGGGCCCCTACTGTGCTTTTATTAAGCAAATAGAAACAGAGTTCGTACAAGTCTCAAGAGACAAAGAAGATAAGCAAAATTACACAAAGGCTTCTAGCCATGAATCTAATTCTGGATGGTAAGACTGTCTTGCTCTTCTGGAGAACCTGATCGGACAAATGGAGGACTTCTACAAACAGCCGGCACTGATCGAGTGGAGCTCAACGGCGTCGTCATCACAGTTGGTTCAATCGGCTGCTCGGTCTTTGGCAGGTGCAAGTGATGATCTGGAAATGTCTGAACCATGTAATAATCTCGATACCCAGTTTGTGAGGGGTGATGTGAGTGGAAGTAGTGGAGATGTCTTCAGGAGCGCTTCAGCGCCAAGCTGTATGAACTGAGATCTTCGAATTTTGCTTTCAATGAAAGCGGGGGAAACCCTTTTCTCTAAAAAAAAAAGACTGTCTTGCTCTTAGTATAACTAGAGCAAACTTTTCTCTAAAAATAGTCTTGCATTCCTGAATGGTTGCAAGAATACTTCTAACGATGATGTTGTTCCGACAGGACCAAATTGCCCAACACATTGTTACTGAGATTTCTAAGAAGAAAGGCAAATGAAGCTGGGTTTTGATTGCTTCCATGATCTGTTCAGCTGAAATTGTATCCGGTATTGACAGATGTAGGGTGTTCTAACAGGCCTGAGAAAAGGGGCACTCGAAGAAAAGATGAAGCAGGGATTCATTAGCTCTCTGTGAATAGAGGACACATTTATAACTTGGCAATTGCATATTTTTCCTTCTTAGTAAATCCCTGGTACTGAGTCTGTCCTTGAGGAGAAGCCAAAAGAAGATTTTCCTTTTGTTCTAACATGAGCTTTTCCATAGCCATTTGTATACTTGATGAACAACATGTATCCCCAAAAGGACCCTCTGAAATTGCTATACACATGCATCTTACTACCTTACAGTGGAAGGTCAGCGTTGCTTTTTGCCTTTTTGACGTGGAGACAAATAGAAAGGAACTACTATTCCCATAACCAAATCTGTCAAAGACATGCGGCATATATATATATATATATATATATATATATATATATATATATATATATATATATATATATATATATATATATATATATATATATATATATATATATATGCCGCATGTCTTTGACAGATTTGGTTATGGGAATAGTAGTTCAAGCATATATGATACTATTTGTGGGCCAATGTAATATCATATCACTCTCTTCTGCATTTGGTCGATTTCAGTCCATTTGACTCACTTTTTTCTAGAACATGACTTCACACGTCTTTCATTAAAAAGGAACGGGTTACACAAAGCAGCCATGGGAAACCCACAACTGCTTACATAACAAAAATAACTGAAAGAAAGGCGTTAGGGAGAGGCCCTCCACCACGATCCTAAACGACTAGTCTTGCAAGGAAAAACATCAGCGCAAGGCTACCAAAGAATGAGATAAACCACGGTGGCAAAGATAGAAAGCATCTAGCCAGCACTGAATGTGGCAAAGCATCTGCGAGGGAGGCCATCACGCCCTAAGTCAACGCCATGAGGTGGGGTGCCCAAAGCAACGTAGGTGGATCATCATACGAGGCTTTTCCCTTATAATGTGCACAAAGATTACTTAGCAAAATTGACATTCCATGGGGATGAGCCGCAAACAATTAGCTACCTTGCTTGGCTCCCAGCCAGACACTCAAATAACCCTATATGTCAATGAGACCAAGTGATTGTAACAGCACTATACTTGCAAGAAAAAAAAAAAAAATAAATACCCCAGGTTTATTCTCTGCCACGAAAAAGAGAGATTTTTTTTTTATATTAGAACTAAGAAATACCAGTATGATACACTACCCATGGGTCTTAATCTTTGCAGCAGGTAGAGGCACTATCCTGGAATTCCAGTTGCGTATATGGGCATTCCTCACTCCAACTCCAGATCGATGACACAGGGAGAACCTCTGCAACTTCAAATAACTTTTTCTTCGGATCTGCATCAGTTCACTGAGCCACTGAGGTTATATTGAAGACTCTATATTGAATGGTACCAAGGGAAATATATGTATGTCCCAAAAAAAAAAAAATACATAGGCTGGGATATTAATATATTCCTTTTTTCTAAAAAAAATGTCACAAAAAAAAAAGTTCTACCAAATGTTCTGATCTTAAAACGCGCATTGAAGCCCACACTAGCAGTGAATTGTTCCTAGCTAGCATGTATTACTAGCAGTAGCAGGATGAAACAAAGTAACAAAAGTAGCCCCAAGAAATCAATAATCACAGTAGTTAATAGCTACTTTTTGAGCAATAATTCTGCCAGCATATGGCATCCTATCTCTCAAGGAAAACTGAAGAAAAGGTTCTGCCACCATACACATGCATCTTACTACCTTACAGTGGAAGGTCAGCGTCGCCGCCTTTTTGACGTGGAGATAAGTAGAAAGGAACTACTATTCCCAATTTCCCATAACCAAATCTGTCAAAGGCATGCTGCGTATATATATAGCACCAAGCATATATGATACTATTCGTGGGCCAATGCAATATCAGATCATTCTCTTCTGCATTTGGTCAATTTAAGCCCATTTGGCTCACTTTTTTATAGAACACGACTTCACAAGTATTTCATTAAGAAGAAGGGGTGCCAAAAGAATGGGCTACACAACGCAGACATGGGAACCCACAGCTGGTTACATAACCACAATGTCAAACCAAAATGACAATGACGAACCAAAATGACAAGATTACTGAAAGAAAAGCGTTAGAGAGAGGCCCTCCACCATGATCCGAAACGACAAGTCCTGTAATGGAAAAAACATCAACGCAAAGGCTACCAACGAATGAGATAAACCGCGGTGGCAAAACATCCACCGAGAAGCGATGAGATACGGCGGGAAAGCATCCGCCAAAGTGAAGCATCTGCAAGGGGTTTCCTTCACCCGACCTCAGTCAACGCTAGAAGTGGGGCACCCAAAGTGACGTACGTGGCAAAGTACCCACCCAAGCAGAGTGACGACGACAAAGCATCCGCGTCAACTACGAGTGACAATATCAAAGCAGCCGCTGCGAAGAGCCGAAGAAGGCAGCAACACCAAACAAGCTGGGTAGACCAAAGCGTAGACGACCTTGAAGCACAAGGAGGAAGAAGCGACAATGGTGAGAGCAATGGTAGATGGGCTGCGAGAGGTGCTCCAGCGAAGCCTTCATGAAAGACCTTGACATCTGCAGACGCCAACAACGTTTTTTTTTGTGAAAATAGAACTTTATTAAACATTAAGTAATCTACTACACCTATATAAACAAACCCCACTAGCTAATTCTCTCAACATGCAAGCTATCCACCTCATCATTCCACTAACAAATCCCACTAGCTAATTCTCTCAACATGCAAGCTATCCACCTCATCATTCCACTAACAAATCGCATTTATGGTCAACTAGCATTTGCAATTTTAATCTACATGCAAGCAAGACACATCATCCACTAGCATCATGCCACGCCATCCACTAACGTTAACTTATAATTGTTTATCCCTTTATATAAATAATCTTATTCCAAACCATCAACAATTTTTATGGCAACGCATGGGGTATTGCTTTCTTGATCCTTGAGACCTTAAGGTTTTTGTGTTGAAAATTCTCATTAAATAATTCACATGTTTATATCTTTCTTTCCATCATCAAATGATCGACTCACATGTTTATATCTTTCATTCTATCATCAAATGATCACTAAAAAACTAACCTTAAATTCCTTTGGCAACATACGGGGAATCCACTTGGGTATTGCTTTCTTGATCTTGAGATCTTAAGGTTTTTGTGTTGGAAATTCTTATTAAATAACTCACATGTTTATATCTTTCTTTCCATCATCAAATGATCAACTCACATGTTTATATATCTTTCTTTCCATCATCAAATGATCACTAAAAAACTAACCTTAAATTCCCACGGCAATATGTCTAGATCTTTTTGAAGTTACATATATTACTAGAAGACAAACACCGAAGGTATGTTGGATCATTAGCAGGTTAGTACTTTCTCAAATCTATTCTTACCGCAAACTGATATTTTTGTGTTGTACATTAAGTTCCAAAAATTATCCTCCACAAGTTAGTGACCTATGTTTTCTTTGAAATTGAAGATCCAAGATTAAGATGATGTCTTTTCTTTAGTTTATTATTAAAAATATTTTTAAATTCCTTTTAACTAGATTAAATTTACTTTTGCATACCCGCAGTAACGCGTGGAGAATTCACCTAGTATCCTTACAAGAGAGGGACGGAACCCACTCTAGGAAAAAACAATCCTTAGACCTAATAGCAAACTGTGCCAACTCATGCGCTACACAGTTTTGATCCCTACTAATCTTAACTATATCTAGCTTACAACACTAGTAGAAGCACTATATCTAGCTTACAACGCTAGTAGAAGCACGCAAGAAAGTCTTTCGACTGCAGCCTGCCCCGATGAACAGGAACTGCGATGACGCCTGCAAGAACATTTGACTCACTGTAATGTGAAGAGAACAATTTTCTTGAGGCGTCTTCTTCTTATTAATCGAATGATACCTCGCTAGCTACATTTATGTTACGTGGCCAAGGTCAAAATACCTGTCTGTGTACATATAAGTCGTAGTCGTTGCTAGCTGTCAAATACTATACAGGATGATAAGCAGGAAATATTCCCTGGTAGCTTTGCAACCACAAACGGCGCCGGAAAGGGGGACCCAATCATTCGCAGGAAGGTATTCCCCGATTAGGCATACCCTCTTGCAGAAAGGTATATGAGGCCATCTAACTAGGCATGCAGCGCCATGTAAGCATGGCAATTGACAAGCCAAGCTAAAGTGCCTTAATTTTATAGCTTTAATTAATTTAGCTAGATGTTGAGAATGTTAAGAGCTTAATAAGTGTGATGAGGGATAGAGGATGGAGAGGGACCGTACCTTATTTATTATGGTATTTTGCAGTAAATTAGACATCAACAAACTATCTTGCTACTGATGAATTTCTCCTGTGTGTTGATTCTGGACAGTCACTCAAAAGCGATTTACAACTGAAAAGTGACTGAATCGATTTTGACACTTGTGCACCAGCATTTAGTTAGCAGATCATATCATCACAGCTAAGCCAACTTGCTTCTCAGTAATTTGTTCAGTTGCTCGTGTTACAATGTTGTATTTGCATGTCACTTATTTTATTTGATTGCATCAGAAAACCTGTAGCTTTGTATGTATTTTATAGTCGACTTCCATACAGCTTTGTTGTGCAACTAGTTGGACTTGCTAATATAAACCTTACTGATTTCTGAAGCTCCATGGATAACTTAATGGAGGATTTTATTTTTATCCTGGTCTGGAGTCTCCCATGTCCTCATGTGATGCTCATGCTCTCCTAGTGATTGTAAAGACAAATGATTTTTCACACCCGGGTGAATAATACTGGTTTCATAAAATTATTCGATCTAATGACCTGTACAAAATAACAAGCTGGTTTCAAGGAACTAACTGAAAGGTTATCAGCACTTTCTCGGTTTCCTCTCAAATTTCTTTGAAACCATCTAAACCATGCAACAGATAAAAATGTGCACCGGCTATATGAATAAAAAGCTCAAAACATCGTGTCCCCTCCTGGCCACTCACCAGTAAAATAAGACCACTGGTTATACTGACTACAATGTGTGCTGAATCATACCTCACCATGTTTCAGTAAGACCCACTATTGGGCATAAGGCATTTGATTTGAGAAGAGATGCTACACAATCTCAATCATAACCAAAATTAGCAGTGGAGCTCCAATAACAATTCAGTACGTGATTTGAACTTACAAACAAGGGCAATTTAAACCGTGGTCCATGAGATGATTTTAGGTGGTGATTTTTTTACTAAAGTAAGAGAGGATTTGTTCCCTCAAGTGCATTGTTTGATACAGAAGCTGGGATATTAATATATTCTCTTTTCTAAAAAAAGTTACCGATCCATTATAAAAAGTATATGCTTTGGCCCTGTGGACATAAGAAAAACTGAAACAGATCGAAATCTTCTGTGAATAGAACTCTGTAGGCTATACCCCACTTTGTGTCTATCAATTGTCTGTTAGTTTCCACGGTGTGGTGTATAACCAGTGCTGAAAGCTCCCGGACAAGGTGGGGTCTGGGGAATGGAATTTCTAAGCATAGCCCCATGCTAATTTTGCAATGGATCTAGGCCCACCCTTCTTGGTTTCTCAGGCACGCATCATGAAAATTTTTCAACTAGTGGACACATTGCTATATTTGTGTGGAGGAGATAATAAACGAAAAAAAATATGGAGGCTAAACTTCTCCACAAAAGGAAATACCAAGTGGAAGATCATGACCAAAATGTTTGCATTATTAGTATCCAGCAAGATATCCTCAATTCCTCATCCTCAGATTCATCGGCATCTCAATTTGTCAACTATGCATGATATACAGTATATATCTAGTAGTACTAGCATAGCCAATGATCAAAATTCAAAGGGCAATTGAACCTTTCGTATTCTTGCAAAGAGGATCTCAATCAGGATGGCTCTAGTAATGTTCAGCATCACAAAACCTCTTTCTGATAGTCAAAATGATCTAAATTTATAGGAACCAAGGAAACCTTCTGTATATGTAAATTAATAAAGTTGCATGCATGTCGTGATGTCGATCAGGTAAGGATGTGCTCACTATATTTGACATGTACCAGCGAAGTCTCACAAGTTTTTGGCATATATTGGGAGAGTTAGAATATATTCTGCTACCCAAATAGAAGAATAATATATTCTGTCAGAGCATGGATTTGATCTGGTTCTCTCCACGAGGTATTATAAATAGTGTTGAATGGAAGAAGTTCTGCAAGCCAAACAAGAAGCGATCAATGGAGCTAGTTGGTAAGAAGAGGCAAAGCCTTACATGGCGATAAGGGCCTGCCTCTGATAGCCAAGGATGACTTGCCTGTGTCCTTTGTGCCAAAGGATCTGAAATGTGAGCCTTTGAATAGATGGTTCATAGGCAGTCTCCTTGGCTAGCCTGAGTGGTCCATATTGCCCATGCCAGGCTTAATTGAGTCTCTTTGACTACTAATGCATGCAATTACTCCCGATGTCACAAATTGTAGATCTAACCGGCACATCATCATCATTACCTCCTATTAGTTGTGTGTTTAAGCATGTACGCTCCACTTATATCATGACATGGCATTTGCTTTTGTAGAACAATCAGCATAAATCCTCTGGCCTTATTCTTCACAAAATGGCAAACATGTGCATAGTAATAACAACGGAATGATTCTTATTTGGTAGACTGAAGTAAAATAGGAGTAGCTTACATAATCCTTTTGGATTTGCTACTGATGAGTCACTTCAATTTTCTTTTCTTTCAGATTTCGGATGTATCCGGATGCGCTGGTGGCAGACTGGCAGCACTATGAATTCTTGCAATGCTGAATGGAAGGACATGAAACAGGAGTTGGAGTACCTGTGTGGTGGAGTACTCGTCTCTGGTTTCATCTTAGTGATGATGATTAGCTCAATGAACGACCTGAAATGATGATGAACTTGAGCACCAAAAATTATAAAAACAAAGAAAACTGCAGCCATTGAAGCAGAGAACATTGACATGTATCACCACTGCGCCTGTCGACTTCGTACACAATAACACAAAGAAGACAGAAATGAACTCATAGAAATACACTAGAACTGGCTGAACACGAAACGGCACACCGCTGCCGCAGCCAGCAAAGGCGCAGCACATTCTGCAAAGCCCACTGCAGGAGCCCCGCTGCCGCCTCTCCTGGCCGGGCAGCCACAAGCGAATACAATTGAAGGCGGCGCGTATACATTTCCGACCACCCCGCCCAGGGAATGACAAACAAGAAAGAGGAGGCCAATGGATCAATAGAGGGGAAGCGGAGGATTGAAGGGGGTGCGGCCGTGTCCATGTGCTGAGACACCTGTTTATCTTCGTGAATGATACTGAAAACAATGTTGTGACACTACATGTATATGTCCTGTCAATAGAGTTAGCTTAGGTGTATTTTGTATATTCAGTAGTATTAATGTATTTCATCACGGTTTCATATTTTTCCCTTTAAAACATTTATATAATACAAAAAAAAAGCAGAAGATAAATACACTGTATAAAATAAGATTTAGCTTCTCTTTCAAATGAAAATCCAACTAATTCGCCTAAGAAAGTTCCAAGGCGATTCGAATCACTTCTGTTAAATTCATGAGCTAAAGCTCTACCAAACAGGCTAACCAAAACAAGATATGCTAGAAACCACATGCCCAGGCCACTAAATAAATGAATATGACTCTGAATCAAAAGTGACCCCATAACCCATCAGTAGCTATACTATACCTGCATCAGCTATAAAATCAGTGACCGATTTGTACTGCCAGTCTTTTACCCTGGTATGAGAAACTGGGTACCGTGTGCAGTCAATCACACCCCTTTGGTAGGCATACCTAGTTACCCACCCTCATTGTGTTATGGCTCTAACTAAATTAGAGAGATGCAACAGGGCAAGCTCAGTCACATACTATATAGCTCTGTAAGGAGAGTTGGCCTATCTCTAACAATAATTCAGATAACATTGAGGTTTGATTGAAGCACTTGAGTTTCCAAGCATGTCTGAATAAAAAAATAAAATCTATAGAAGCACAAAGCATGTATATCACATAATGTTATATATATATATATATTTTTCCTGGTCTATATGTATGCAAGGTGATAAAAAACAATTAATTTGACTGTACATATGTAGTTCAACTATTGAAAATTCTTTTTATTTTTTTTCTTAATGTAATGAAATTTCTTTTATAAGAATGCAGAATTTGTAAGGAACAATTACCAAAAGCTCCTCAGACCTTGGGCAATTAGTTTATACCAGGTTGTTCAGTCATCAGCTGATCTCCTTTTTTGCCTATACAAATTGTCAGTCAACTTTAGTAACTTATTTATGTTTTCTTGCCATCCTTAACAAAAAAGAACTCAACTTCAAAACCATCGAAGCACCCTCATGCTTGTGCCCTGCTCCTGTACTGTTGCAGATCCATTGAAACAGTGTGTGGCTAGAATCCTGTGCACATAAAAAACTTGATCAGATCATAGTGTTCTGTGAATGAACCTCTTTAATCTACTACTCCTGATGTTGCGTCTCTGTCTCTAGTCTGTTTGGTTCTCCTGCATGCTTTATGGAGAACAATATCTACAAGACTACAATGTGTGAATACATTACTACATTTTAGTTTGGATCGAGGAGAAAATAAATGTAGAACTCTTGCGCAAGGAAAGTTTATCCTACTTACATAATTCGTTTTCACCTAAATAAAGGAAATACTTAGTTGAAGATCAGAACCAAATTTGTCAAACAGCTGCCAGCATCCAGTGCATGATAACTATTAGTGCAGCCAATGATCCAAAGCAACTGGACTTTCCGTCATTTTGTAAAGAGATATCGATAACAGTAGCTTTAGTCATCTTTCAGCATCTGCAAAATCCCTTTCGGAAGGACAAAATGCCCTCGTTTCACAAGATCCAAGAGAATTGTCATTTCCTATTGCTGTCACTATCTTTGACATCTACTCCTGCCTCGAGCAAGGCCATCAAAGTTTCCCATATCGTGAGAAAGCTAGAATATATGCTGCTATCCAATTAGAGAATAAGATGTCCTGGAACAGCCAAAAAAAGATACGGTTCTCTCTACAAGGTAGTATGTGTGTATAAATAGATGTGTAATGGAAGGAGCACTGCAGACCAAGCACATACAGAAGCTAACAAACCAGGTAACAAGCAGAGGAAAAGCCTTACATGGTAATAAGGGCCTGCCTCTGATAGCCAAGGATGACTTGCCTATGTCCTTTAATTTTTCTTCCAAAGGATCAGAATGTGAACCTTTGAGTTGGTTCATGGGCAGTCTCCTTGGCTAGCCTGAGTGGCCCTTATTGCTCATGCTAGGCTTAATCGATCCCTCTTTAACTTGGTGCACACAGTTACACACAAGATATTTCAATGGGGCCTCTTCGACTTGGTGGCATCATGCATACAATTAGACACGATCCTCTCATATCTAGCTATGTCCATTAATTGCTAATATGACATTTTTTTTTGAAAGGCCAATATAGTTTGACAGTTCCTTTCGAAACAATCAGCACACAGTGCTCTTGACCTGATTTTTGGTATATGCACACACACACGCTGCCAAATGGATCGATAATATGACCAGCATTTTGAAAGAGCGCCCAGGAAACCTCTCTGGGTTCTCAGCTTTGGTATTTCAGTCACATGAACTTTCTCGTCTTTCAGCAGCCCATTGATCTGTTAAGACTGTTAACTTAATTTTGCAAGAAACAGAAACCACTAAATTGTACTACTAGTTGGTTTACCTGCATCATGTCTTGGTTCATCTTGGGGATAAAGATGCTTTTCTCACTTCTCAGTAACTAAACCTGACAGCATCAAAACAATTTTAACTTTGGACTTCACCTAAAAAAAAAAAAAAAAAAAAAATAATAATATAACGAATAATACACAAACACAAGGGTCTAGATTAGAGTCAACTAACATTTCTGTGTTTCGCCGATTTCCAGAAAGAAGCTTGAGGCGGAGAATTCCACTGCTCACCATGTTTACTGACTGTTGTTATGTTGCTCGCTCCTTTTGGTCACCTCCAAACTTCCCCGGCCTCCTCAAGTGGCCGCCAGGCGACAGCCGCAGCCGTCAAATGACGCCGCGACCCGCGACCCGGCCCCCTAAGAGTCGACAGCGGGAGGGAGGAAGGTAAAGGCTGCGGGCGGTCGCCGTCGACGAGAAGAACGCCGGCGCGGCGGCAGGGAGGGGCCAGATGCAGAAAACGGATAGCTATCGTGGGCTGGCCGGAGATCAAACCGTTGCCAAGGGCCGTTAGAAGGATTCCGGTCGGCCCATGAGGGAACAAACCAAACGCTGCTGGGCCTGGATCGGCCCTGTTTCCGAGCCTGGCCGGTGTTGTGTGCATCGTGAGTAGGTAGGCTGTGCGGGCTGAGAGAGCAGACCTGTATATTAGAGGATGCATGGTAGCCAAATAAAACAAACTCGTGATTCTCAGAAAAAAAAAAAAAAAAAAAAAAAACTCGTGTAGATGACCAATCACGGCCGTCCATACTAAATGATCGATGTAATAACGCTGTCCCCTTCAGTACCACCAGTTGGTAGGTGCTCGAGTCAGTCAGCAGTGTGAACTGTGAAGACAATAACCATCTCCGAAGCAACAAGCAACAAGTTCACAGCAAAGGAACGGACCAAGAAGAAAGGGGAAAAAAAGAGATGAGCTACCAGAGAGTCCCTCCCGAGGAACCCTACCCCTCCTCCAGGCACGTAATTTCTAATTTTCTTCACCTCCATCTTCTCCTCCTCATCTCCTTCCTTTCTAGCACTATCATCCATCCATTCATCGGTAACTTAGTATCTGATTCGCCCTAGAATAATCTGATCCCTCTGCTATTTTTTCTTCAAGTTATCACAAGAACAAAATCCAGCAAGTATGCATGGTAGTCAACTGTTTTAAGTTGCTCAATCCAGCAATTAGCCTGCTGGTGCTGGGAAGGATCAATCAGCCCTGTTATTGCTAATCCTGTTTCAATGGCTGCTGGCTGCTACATGCTTGCTTTCTCAAGACGTTACTATTCTGCTTGCGATCTAGCTACGCCATGCGCGAAATCTTGTCTGAAACGAAGTGATTCTTCAGGTCGTGATGCACTGATGCCATAGTTGTTTATCTGACTGCAATTTCTTCAGGGTATCCTCGTCAGGCGTACCCTTACCCACCACCACCACCACCACCAGATGTGTACCCTCCTCCCCCTCCGGGCCATGGACATCACCACCTCCGCCGCCGCCTCAGGGGCCTTACCCGCCACCACCTCAGCACCCTCCACCGGGGTACCAGGGCTACTTCAACGACCAGCAGCGCCCTTACTACCCGCCGCCGGCGCCGTATGGAGAGTATCAGCAGCAGCACCACCACCATAGCCAGCAGGGTGGCTCCTCTTCCTCCTCTGGGTTCCTCAAAGGATGGTAAAAACATATGCTACAACTGTTTCATGTTAAATTTGACTCGTCAAACTTGTCATTTTCCTCTGTGTTTGTGTGGTGCTTACTGCTTATCGTCGATCGCTTGGGTGAGATTAGAGGTCGCTGCAGATCTTGGTTTTTGTTGGGATGAGAATGAGATCTTGGGCTTGGACAATACAAAAGCTCGTCAGGATCTTATTGCTTAGTCTGGGTTTAAGTAATGATCGATCAGAGGCTTTTCAAGAGAGCGAGATCCTTGTGACATAATTTTTTGGGGGAGGAGGGGTCCCTGTACCATTGTTGGCATGTTTTAGACACTGCTGTAAGAAATGTTGCAATCTTACTTTTCCCTGTTAAGTTTTATTTTTTTCAAATAGTGGCATCAACAGCCATTGCACATATCTAAGGTAGTGGTTGGTTGGAGGATTTTGCATGATGTAGTAAGATTCAGGTCTTAGCGACCTTTAATTTAACTAAAAGCAGCGAGAAATGAGCAGTCATCACATATATTCAGTCTTAGTGACATTCAACTATGAGCTGTTAGAAATAAGCACTCACAGAAATTCAGTCTTATATATAGTGATCTTTAATCATGGGCAGAAAGAAATAAGCAGTCAGATACTCACATATGTTCTGTAGTCTTAGGGGTCCATTCAGTTATTGTAGGCGTTCCTGCTTATTATGTTTAAATGTACATCCCTTGACAGAGTACTACATTCTGGTAATGTAAATCTGGCCAATCAGAATGGTGAGTTATACAGTTTCAGCACCATAATAACCAGGCACATGGACATTTAAACATTTTATTCAGTTTTTTTTCAGCTTCTATCTGTTTGCTTACTTTCTTGTAAATATATATCTGCGTCTCATTTTTGGTCTGCTGTGTGGTTTTCAGTTTGGCTGCTCTCTGCTGTTGCTGCGTGCTGGAGGAATGCTGTGACTGCTTCTGAGATGTTAGATATCCGCTAATCAGATCCTACGCTATTGTTGCTAGCGTTCTAGAGCATCCGAGTATTAAGACATAGTATAAGTGTGCTTTGTAAATAATCTGGAGCAGCAGTGTGTTCTTGAGCTTCCAGTCCAGTATTCTATTTTCAAACGAACCATAATTTGTAGTATGTGCTATGCTTTATCCGAATCCGAAAATAAACGATGTTATTCATTGGATTTTTTTTTTTTTTTTGACAAAAGATGTTATTCATTGGATTGAATGAACATAGTATTTGCATAGTTTGACCAGAGAACGCCTGCCATACCATACCCACTTTCAGTGCACAGCACTAAATGTGAATTTAGAATATAGGTTCATTGGTA